>JAZGTN010000262.1:27500-404180 GCA_037783415.1 Leptasterias polaris | reverse complement strand
TCGCGCGCATTCGAACTTCCGGGACCATAGTGGTCCCAACCATATGGAGTTTTACGTGGGCGAGATTTTGTTTCGTCAATTATTTTAGTTTAACGTAGGTTATGACCTAGAAAAGTATACATGTTGTTGGAATGTAATACTAAGTGATAACAAAATATGAAAGTAAAACCAATTCAACAATATAACGAAGAAAACCCAAGAATTAAACTTGACCTCAGCTTCCGGTTATTGCAAAAAATTAAGAATTTTGTGCTCGCCTCCGATCATAAAACTTACGTAAACGCTTGTTTTGGATGCGCAATTATAATCGCCAGATGCTGTAATTGCAAAGCAAACCCTTTTCATTGCAGTCTATGGTTGTTGAGGCGTCAGCATCCTCTTTAAACTGCGATACGGGTCCATTTAAGACCCGTTTGACCTTCACGAATCCGCGTAAGGGGTTTCTAAAAAGTTAACATCAAATAGGCATCCTTGTCCCAGAGTTTTAATTTGTTTTCAATAATAATATACACACTATTGTGATTTTTTTTTCAAAAGCTAAACCTTTTCATAAAATTGTAATGATTAATTTTTGTTGTTCAGATTTTGTCATGAGATATAATTTAAAACAAAGATTTAATTTCAGAAATAAAAATGTTCTTCGTTTGACGTGTTTTCTCGTTCGGATACGCGCGAGACTTGCACAGTCTATTAACCAATCGGAACACTGCATGCAAAAGGTTACGATTGTTCGCCTTTCAAGAGCTGTCAGTGCACGTCAGTTCACGCTGTTTTGCGGAATTATTTTAGCACTCCCGCATGAAATTGTAATATAAATATCTGATTAATTATGGCTTCGACCTCGTCGAATAAAAGTTTTAGCACTCCCGCATGAAATTGTAATATAAATATCTGATTAATTATGGCTTCGACCTCGTCGAATAAAAGGAAGCAGTCATTTAAAGGAGAATTTTCAGCTAAGTGGGACTTAATAAAAGCGTCCAAAAAGGGAGAAAATAATTAATTTATCAATAATTGAATAAAGCATCCCTCAGTCACATCATGGATGGATGGAGGTACGCAGGAGATGTTGTGTGGTTAATATGCAGGTATGATTGTGTTAGATATCTTTCAAAAAATATAAATTTCCGGCTAAAAGGTTGTCCCAAATCGTCCGCTTGCGACTTCTCTTGTCCACTCTCGTTCATCTGCACAACGAATTGGACAAACTCTTGCGCAATCTGCAGTTTGCGCCATGCAGAATCGGCAGCTCCCATTGCCTATCGAGTAAAGGATTGCGCAATTTTCAGATTGCGCATTGTCTTGTACACCATGCGCGCTGTGTACTTCACGAAACACGACGCGACGACCGTGGATCACAAAATCATGAGACCAAAATCACAGAGATTTCAGTGGATGTGTTCTGGTTTTTTAGTTAAATTTTTTTAAAAACATGTTAGGTTGGTCAAAGTCTGACTTTTTTTTTTTTTTTTTTTTTTTTTTTAGTCGAATAAAAAGTAGGGTCGTGGCACGGGAAACCGAAACAGACATGACAGAACACCCTTTTTGGGGGCCTAAACTCTTTTTGCATTTGTTTTCAAAAATACAGGTTTTTAAGGAAAAATACAGGTTTTGGGGTTTCAGAATACAGTTTTGTGATCCCAGAGGTTGGCATGTCTGCATTGTGTCTTTGATAATAATAAAATAATAAAAATAGTGGCCTCTTGTATAGCACTCAAATATGTCACTCAGTGATGCTCATGGCATGCCAACATTATTCCCGTAGGTCACTGGGCCAATTGTTTAATTCCTTTAACCATCTGAGCTCTCTTGGGAGTATACAGCCTATGTTGCCAACTCTCTAGCACACAGAGTTTAATCAACCACAAGAATTACCCCTGCCCTCACAGGTACCTGTTTACCTTTGGTGAGGAGCATCAAATATATGTTAAGTATCTTGCTCAAGGACACAAGTGTCATGACCGGGATTCGAACCCACACCCTGATGACTAACAAAAGCCACTGGAACTCTAGTCATTTAAAAACAACTTTCAATTTAAGAATAATTGAGAATTTAATTTTGGAAATACTTGTAATTTACTTTTGTCACTTCTTTGTCATTGCCAAAAGCATTGTCTCTTAATAAGTGTTAATCAAATTGATTTAATAGATAGCGCAAGGTGCTTGCTAGATAATAAGGAGCTACTCTCAGAGGTTACATGTTCATGTATTTGTCAGTCTGGCTGTCAGGTTTTATTTCTCTTTATTTTTGAGGGAATAAAGAGAAAGTGATAAATATTTAACTTTTCAATTCAATTCAATTCAATTTGGTTTATTTTACAATTAAAAAGCACTGGAATATAGTCTGAAGACTAGACAAGTCAAGTTTGCAAAGATAAGTGTTTACATTAACGATGACAGATTAAGAAGGACTTAAAAAGATTAAGATTATAAAACACCAAAATAGGCAAAAACGAATTAATAGCAGTGAGCTTTCAATTGCCTTTCCCTACAGTGTGTGACTAAAGGGGTGGTTTTTATAGTGTGTTTATGCAGTTTTTTAGGTCATGAGACATCCAGGTCATTGACAACACTTTACGGTGTAGCTAGTAATCAATAAAACATACAAGTACATCATTGCTGTATTAATAACACAACCTTTACACAAAAGATTGTGGAGAACTTCCATTGTTACCCATAATTCCTCTATCCCTCACAACGTTATCTTATCTTACTTGACACTTTTCAAAGGTTAATTGAACAAAAAATACATGTACATGTACAGTACATATATATTTATTTATTTTTTCTATTTTATTCTATTCCTATGGTTCTGCACTGAGGTCTGCATTGTATTTTACTATTAATTAGGGTTCCATTGTTTTAGTGACCCACAGTTAGTGACAAGTAAACTAAGATCTGTGTTTTAGTTCTACAACCATACCATGGTCAGTAATAGTCATACCTGTTGAGTTTGTTATGATATTACAAGCCTCAGTACTTCTTGTATTTGTTTTTAGGTTGTTCAATTCAATTTCAAGCCTAAATGTATCTATCTTGCATTAATGGTGAGGCGAGTGATACAAGCACAGGGAGATGTGTATAAAGTAGATGACAAGGATTACTATGGCAACAAGAGATTAGAGTTAGCTGGTCAGGTGAGTTTTAGTGATACACAAACATTGTTACAATACATGTACATTTCTGTACATGCAATTTGGGAATAGCTTGCCGTTATTGGTTTGCTTTATAGTGAGTTAAAGGGATATTTCACCCTCACATTTTCAGTTAAATGTCTTTGCATTGTGAACCTATTGAACAAATTATTTCTGCTCATTAACAAGAAATAACAGAAAAATTGAACTGTTTGTCAAAGGTCAGCTGTACACATAATCAGTAGTCACTTCTGCCACTGAAAACCGCAGACATACTGTATAACAACAAATATTAGTCTTCTGTTTACTTTCATGAAATGATTTGATGTTATATGGTGATACAGGGGTCCAGACGGCTGGCTATATTCACATAATTCTTCCAATCATGAGCAGATGAATCAACTATTAATTTTCTGTTAAACAATGGCAAAATATTGTGTTAAATTGTGGGTCCAAAAGTTATTTCAAACAAAGGTCCTATGAGCACAAGAACTCCTGTGGTCTGCTCCCACAATTCATGTTTACTACATGTACTGTACAGATTCATGCTTTGCTAGACCCAGTACATTGTGCTTTGCCAAACCAAAAAGAGCCACAACACCTGAATAAATGAAAGTAATACGATATTAAAATCCCACATTCGAAACAGTTTTCTTCAATTATAGTAGTATCTGTTTGATCGAGGTCTGACTTTCTAAGCAAAATGTATCACATGAGTTTGTTGTTTCAAACATACTGAGGTGATGGATTTTAGTCATAGTGTCTTAAAGGCGCTATAGCCCCACAGATACACTATCCTGGCCATGGTCCATTACTCAGACTTTCAGAATTGAAGTTTTTGGGGGTTGGAGATTCCATCATCTTTAATATTTAATCACTGTGAAGATATGTCCACTGTTGTTATTTAGACAAGGATAATGGTAAAAAGTCAGCGAGTTCAGTATAAACATGTCATAGGACATGAAGTTCAGGTTTTTAAATATACCCAGGAATTGGGCCAAATTTGGGGGTTATTGTAGTGGGTGTTTATGTTCTACTTTCGGAAGACCTTTCTAGGTATGTTTGAGTCATCACTACTGCCCAAAAATCACCCAACAAGGCCAACAGTTTACACACACTTGGCACCGGCGTTAATATTGTTGGCATTTAGGGAGCAACAATGACTGATGCTGGACATTGATTGTGGTGTGTGTCAAATAATCAAAAACTAAAATGGCAAAACTGTTGTACCAAATTAAAATTGACATTCAACGAACGATGGCCCATCATGTAAGACCATCTAAAATGCTATGAAACGTTTAATAGGCAACTTTAATAGTGGATCCTAAAAACCCATCTGTAACTGTTGACATTCCCTCAAACCTTTATGAAGAAATTTAAATGTTCTGATTTTGAAAATCTTTTTGAGAGAATGCATTTCTCATTATTTGTATTTTTTCAGTTAATAGCCTTATTGTTTGAAGATCTGTTCAAGAAATTTAACAGTGAGTTAAAGAAGATTGCTGATCAGACCATTCCTAAGCCAAGAGCAGCTCAGTTTGATATTGTCAAACACATGAGACAAGATCAGATTACTAATGGACTGATCACTGCTATCTCAACGGTAAGATTACTTGTCTCTTGTTATTGTGTCTTCCCTCACTATTATTGGGAGGAGTCTTAGATGCTAGGTGACAGCAGACTCAATACTTGGTATATCCATTGCACATGCCAAGATATACACACACAAGCTTAGAAAACAAAATTTCTAACCATAGTACCCTACTATTTTTCATTACTTGAAATATAAAAAAAATGAATTTCAGTTATAAAACTAAACAATTTTGATTTCAGTTATAAAACTAAACAATTTTGATTTCAGTTATAAAACTAAACAATTTTGATTTCAGTTATAAAACTAAACAATTTTGATTTCAGTTATAAAACTAAACAATTTTGATTTCAGTTATAAAACTAAACAATTTTGATTTCAGTTATAAAACTAAACAATTTTGATTTCAGTTATAAAACTAAACAATTTTGATTTCAGTTATAAAACTAAACAATTTTGATTTCAGTTATAAAACTAAACAATTTTGATTTCAGTTATAAAACTAAACAATTTTGATTTCAGTTATAAAACTAAAAAATTTTGATTTCAGTTATAAAACTAAACAATTTTGATTTCAGTTATAAAACTAAACAATTTTGATTTCAGTTATAAAACTAAACAATTTTGATTTCAGTTATAAAACTAAACAATTTTGATTTCAGTTATAAAACTAAACAATTTTGATTTCAGTTATAAAACTAAACAATTTTGATTTCAGTTATAAAACTAAACAATTTTGATTTCAGTTATAAAACTAAACAATTTTGATTTCAGTTATAAAACTAAACAATTTTGATTTCAGTTATAAAACTAAACAATTTTGATTTCAGTTATAAAACTAAACAATTTTGATTTCAGTTATAAAACTAAACAATTTTGATTTCAGTTATAAAACTAAACAATTTTGATTTCAGTTATAAAACTAAACAATTTTGATTTCAGTTATAAAACTAAACAATTTTGATTTCAGTTATAAAACTAAACAATTTTGATTTCAGTTATAAAACTAAAAAATTTTGCAAAAATTGTCCTGCATTGTACTACTGACATGAATTATGAAACATGATGATTTTATCTTAAAACTAGAGGTAAATTTTTGTTGAAACAAAAACAAGGTGTTCGGTGTAGTTACGTCCGAGTTAGCAGACCTCGTGTTTACAAAGAAGTTGTTCTGTACGTATAGATCTTGTAAAACACTACCTTGGTGGTGACATAACATGAAAATTGATGACGTCGTGAAAACGTCGCTCCACACTATCATGACTATATCCTTGTAGGACCTTACAAGTCTGATGCAAAATAAAATTTGACTATACATGTAGCTTGCTTTGTACTGAAGATATGTAATAATTGGTCAAAATTTCAAAAAATTGTAAAAAAAATTATGATGACGTCATCAAGTCGTCACTCTAGCTTTAAAGTAGTCAATATCACTGTCTATCAACATGCCAAGTTTCAACTCAGTCGAACTTGTGGTTTGTGAGATACAAGGCTTCAAAAAGTAAACCTTTAAGGCGATACCACGTGACACATGATGACGTCATCAATCTAAAACTTCACACATATGTTGTCTGCATAAAGGTCATTATGTATACGATTTTGAAACAATTATCATAAACTTCGCCACAGACATCTAGTAAAAGTGTATTTTGGTCTGTTTTTAACCTGCCGCTAGAGGGTGCTTTTAGATTCAATGACGTCATCGGTCCAATTTTTGTAAACCAGACCTTTGCTCACCTATAACATCGTTAAAAAAAACTTCAAAAAATGTGCCACTTTTAAATTACAAGGCACTTCTGGTTTCGACCGGAAGTAGAGGTCATGTCATGTCATGTCATGTCATGCACACAATGAAAAATGAAGACCTATATTACCTCTATATAATCCCGCAAAAAGCAACCGACGGTCTCTTCGTCTTGATTTGATATGGATTTTCAAAGATTAAAATATTTAATGTTTAAAAACCTTGTAATTTGACACCTGATGACGTCATCATGACGTAATTGAAGCTGTTTCGTCTCCTAATGGTTATCTAACTATGGTAGAAATTTCAAGTTTATATGAGCTTGGGAAGTGTGCTTTTGTTAGCGGACAAGCGACGAAGAGAAGAAGAAGAAGAAGTATTAAGAAAAAAACAAAAACAAAAACAACTAGATATAATTTTTTGTAGGAAACAAAAAAGAGGTGTTCGGTGTGACCTCGTGTTTCAAAGAAATGTTATAAACATGTCTGTGTATTAAATATTGATATACTTCTATAGAGTCTTTAGAATGGTGGTTCTAAAGATTTGACCAAACTTTTTAGATGTAACACATCCCAGCTTGAGTACATGCAAAGTTTCCATTTGATCACCAAAGTTGTTCTGTACATATAGATCTTGTAAAACACTACCTTGGTGGTGACATAACATGAAAATCGATGACGTCGTGAAAACGTCACTCAACATTATATCCTTGTAGGACCTTCCAAGTCTCATGCAAAATGAAATTCGATTATAGCTTGCTTTGAACTGAAGATATGTAACAATTGGTCAAAATTTCAAAAATTTGTAAACAAAATTGATGACGTCATCAAGTCGTCACTCTAGCTTTAAGTAGTCAATATCACTGTCTATCAACATGCCAAGTTTCAACTCAGTCAAACTTGTGGTTTTGTAGATACACAGCTTCAAAAAGTAAACCTTTAATGCGATACCACGTGACACATGATGACGTCATCAATCTAAAAATTCACACATATGTTGTCTGCATGAAGGTCATTATGTATAACAATTTTGAAACGATTATCATAAACTTCGCCACAGACATCTAGTAAAAGTGTATTTTCAACCTGCCGCTAGAGGGCACTCTTGACTTTTATGACGTCACTTGTCTTATTTTTTTAAACCAGACTCTTGCTCGACTATAACACCATTAAAAAAACTTCAAAAAGTGTGCCACTTTTAAATTACAAGGCACTTACGGTTTCTTCCTGTTTCGACCGGAAGTAGAGGTCATGTGAGGTCACGCACACGACAAAAATAAAGACCTATATGACCTAAGTATGATCCCGCATAAAACAACCGCCTGTCTCTTAAGTGTGATTTGTTACAGAATTTCAAAGATTAATTTTTTTTCTTTCTAAAAACCTTGTAATTTGACACCTGATGACGTCATCATGACGTAACTGAAACAGTTTCGTCTCCTAATGGTTATCTATCTACATGTAAAGTTTCAAGTTTATATGAGCTTGGGAAGTGTGCTTTTGTTACCGGACAATCGACGGCCAGAAGAAGAAGACGAAGTAAAAATTAAGGTGACGTCATGTCACACTCGATGACGTCATCGTGGTGTGAACAAATTTTGTGGATGTAACATATTCCAACTTGGATACATGCAAAGTTTCAGTTTGATTACCAAAGTCGTTCTGTACTTATAAATCTTGTAAGAACTAGCAGTGGCTCAAATGTAATTGAAAAATTTGGTAAACATGACTCTGTTAGAAATTTGTACGATAAGTTTTTATCAAAAGTTAGTGAATGAGTCTATTTAGAAACAAATTATTTCACAACTACTTTCACAAGAATTTCTTCCTTCCATTGTTTAAACCCAATAAAGTTATAACTTTTTCCGTGCAATTTGGACTTTATGTATTACATACTGAAGTACCTACTCATATCACGCATAGAACTGAAGCAGCACAATGACCTAACTATGTCCCGAGTTTACATTAATCCACTAATCCCAAAATGTCTGTAGCGCCCGCTAGAGTTGACTTTTGAATTGCGAGTTTATTTACTTAATTGGTGTTTGGACGGCCATTGGATGGAAGTATAATGTTTCTTGATATGATCGGCTGGTTCCCTTTACTTGTTTTTATAATGATCACATATGAAACATTACAAAATTAATATTTAAAAACCTTGTAATTTGACATCCGATGAAGTCATGATGATATCACTGCAGCGGTGTCATCTACCTATGCATATCTAACTATGTGTGAAGATTAAAGTTTATGCGAGCTTAGGAAGTGTCTTTTTTTATTGGACAATCTTGAGGGAAAAGAAGACGACGAGATATGAATTCATGAAATGTTCAACTTTTTGTTAAAAAGCACACGATCAAAAGCCTAGCATTTGTTTGTTAACGAGGTTTGCATGGACGGCTGTTTTAGAGACTAACGAAGCGTATTGTCAAAAGCAGGTTGCGCGAACCTTGAACAGAGACTAGACCACAAGCATGTTTGATGGACTTTGAACCTTGCGAATGATTTGCTCAACGTATACACACACACTACGTGATAAAAAACAGTAAACTGGTTTAGTTCGCGTAGTGTGTGTTTAGCCCGTGGTTTGACAGCGGGTCAATAAATACACGTAATAATTGGTCAAAATTTCTAAAATTTGTATATAAAAAATTGATGACGTCATCAAGTCGTCACTCTAGCTTTAAGTAGTCAATATAACTGTCTATCAACATGCCAAGTTTCAACTCAGTCAAACTTGTGGTTTTGTAGATACACAGCTTCAAAAAGTAAACCTTTAATGCGATACCACGTGACACATGATGACGTCATCAATCTAAAAATTCACACATATGTTGTCTGCAAGAAGGTCATTATATATACCAATTTCGAAACGATTATCATAAACTTCGCCACAGACATCTAGTAAAAGTGTATTTTTAATTGTTTTCAACCTGCCGCTAGAGGGCGCTCTTGACTTTTATGACGTCACTTGTCTTATTTTGTTAAACCAGACTCTTGCTCGACTATAACACCGTTAAAAAAAACTTCAAAAATTGTGCCACTTTTAAATTACAAGGCACTTCCTGTTTCTTCCTGTTTCGACCGGAAGTAGAGGTCAAGTCATGTCACGCACACAATAAAAAATGAAGACCCATATTACCTCTATATAATCCCGCAAAAAGTAACCGACGGTCTCTTCATCTTGATTTGATATGGATTTTCAAAGATTAAATTTTTTAATTTTAAAAACCTTGTAACTTGACACCTGATGACGTCATCATGACGTAAATGAAACGGTTTCGTCTCCTAATGGTTATCTAACTATGGTAAAAATTTCAAGTTTATATGAGCTTGGGAAGTGTGCTTTTGTTAGCGGACAAGCGGCAAAGAGAAGAAGAAGAAGAAGAAGAAGAAGTTAAAAAAAAAAAAAAAAACGAACAATAACAAGAGGTATTCGGACTTTTGTCCGAACACCTAAAAACGAACAAAAACAAGAGGTGTTCGGCTGTCGCCCGAGCACCTAAAAAGTAAGAGAAGAAAAAAAAAAGGGAACAAAAACAAGAGGTGTTCCGGGCTGTCGCCCAAACACCTAATAAAGAAAATGTCCTACTCTTTCCAACTGTATATAATTTGATGGGGTTTGATTTTTTTGTAGAGCTGTAAAAAACAATAGTGTAATGCCCCTCCGTTTCGTGTGTGCATGAAATTGGCTTAGGCATTTACTACCAATATGTACACAGAACCGTTATTCGGATATGGGTGAAGGTTTTGCATTTAAGAACTTATCTGAAATAAGCATCACTGATGTATTATGACTGTAAAGATGATACTATATAATAGTTTCCCTACAGATCAACACTAGATACACATTCTCCTATTGTGAGCTTTCAAGTACATCACATGAAGGTCATTCTCAGTGTAGAGATTATTAATGTTTGAATCATTGCCAGGGTAACTGGTCAGTCAAGAGATTCAAGATGGATAGAGCTGGAGTGACGCAAGTCTTGTCCAGATTGTCCTTTATTTCATGTCTTGGTATGATGACAAGGATCTCCAGTCAGGTAAGATCAAGAATGTGACTGTGACTGCACTACCTGTTTGTCTCTTTGTACACATGAGGTACATGTACTCCTGCAGTTACTTCCCATGTACTGCCTCACATGAGGTACATGTACTCCTGCAGTTACTTCCCATGTACTGCCTCACTTTGCTTCCCACTGCCTAAATCTGATTCAGTCTCAACACAATGTTAATAGAATACATTTTTCTTTGTGGTGTCTTTATGCTCCAGTTCTTCTCAGCCCTATTTCTCCCACGTTGAGTGGCCGTTACATCCTTGTGATGGACAACCCTAAAAAACAAAGTGAAAGTCAGTATACTATTTATTCATTTATTTTTGCCCTGTGCAAGATCTGTATAATGGACACAGTCATCAAAACATGTCAATTAAAGTTGCATGGCCCGATTTTCATCAAAATAATAAACATATAAAAATCTTCACATATGTTACAAACAATGCACAACAATATTTGTACAAATTGTTTGTACGTGGCTGATGGATGTGCGATAATGTCAGGATCCTGACAACAATTCATTGCTAGTTGTTAACAACCACTAGTCATTGCTAGTTGTTAACAACCACTAGTCATTGCTAGTTGTTAACAACCACTAGTCATTGCTAGTTGTTAACAACCACTAGTCATTGATTGTTCATGCAATACCTTGAATGAAAACACATCATTTTGTCGAGTCCATAAAAATAGCATAATAAAATCTAAATACAAATTTTGGGTTCATATTGGCCATAAATTGGACCTAGCATGTTTAATAGAATTGTATCAAACATATTCACCAAAATGTACCAAAGGAACCTACTAATGTTGAGGCCATTGAACAAGTATTACCAAAAAGCCATTCAGAAGTGAGGGAAAGCAATATTAATACACTGCACGGTTCCAACAGAACCTTGCATGGGACTACATTTTCCCCTGAAGTTAAACTACAGTAAAACTTGTGAGTTGGGAAACTTGGGTACAATTTTACATTCAGGTACCTGCGATACTTGCACAGTTTATTGCAAAAAATATACATGTAGATGTATTGTCTGTAGATGGTTTCAATGGCATGTGCAGCCATGCACGCAACTGAATAACACTAGTGACTAAAGACTAAATGACACTAAATGACACTAAACTGTGACTACAGACTGAATAACACTAGTGACTAAAGACTAAATGACACTAAATGACACTAAACTGTGACTACAGACTAAATGACACTAAATGACACTAAACTGTGACTACAGACTAAATGACACTAAATGACACTAAACTGTGACTACAGACTGAATGACACTTGTGACTATAGAGTGAATGACCCTCCGTTTTTGTTGTTGATCCATGTTGAGTGTGCAGGCGCCATCAGCACGCTATAGTTGTTAAGAACGTAAAGAAAAGTCGTTGCGTACAAAAAGTTGATGCAAAGCATCATAACGCATCACTACGTCCCACAGCTTGCCATGATGCGCCATGTTGCGTCGCGACGCATCCCACTTCTATCTGTGTAAGACCCTGCAAATGACACTTGTGACTGTATAGACTGAATAACACTTGAGACTGTATAGACTGAATGACATAGCTGATTACAATCCTTTCCTTTCTTTTTATTAACAGTTTGAAAAGACAAGGAAAGTGAGTGGACCTCGATCACTGCAGCCATCACAATGGGGAATGTTATGTCCATCAGATACACCAGAAGGAGAAGTAAGATACAGACATAGTCATTCAGTAAAACCATAGTATTAGAAGTACCACTCAATTAGACTGCAGATAAATCTCCATCAGTTTTGAATTCCAGGACTTATGCATATTTTTAAAACCCAAGATTATACAAACAGGGGCAAAAGCGTCCCATGAAGTTTTGATGTGTATGACTTGATGTATTGTGTTACAGGCATGTGGTCTTGTCAAGAACTTGGCATTAATGACTCATATAACAACAGACATGGAGGAGGATCCTATCATTCAACTTGCCTTCAATCTAGGAGTAGAAGACATCAGTTTACTATCAGGAGAGGAACTTAGCTCACCATACACATATCTTGTCTTCCTTAATGGTAAGGACAACTTAGCTCACCATATACATATCTTGTGCGACCCTTGCCTACGTTGTGACACCTGTTTACCAAAAGAGGCTATACTGTATGTAGGTAAATGTTATTTTATGTATCAACTTAGTTCAAAGCAACATTTTTAACAACTTGTTTTGAATTTATGTTGAAGTTTCGCCCAATGACTTCATTTCCCCTCTGAGTGATATACATGTAGTAGTTTCTAGAGATGAGGTTTACTTTGGTTTCATGTAAAAAGTGACTCAGTAGATAATGTGGCTTTTTAATAAAACTGCTGATAAAGATGATGTGCTTTTGTTCACAAACATTCAGGGTAAGAATTCAATGGACACAAAAATGAAGATGGTTAATGACAATAAAGCCAAAAGTGTAACCACTGTTATTTGATTTGTTTATTTGTAGGTAATATTCTTGGAGTGATTTGTGATCATTTGAAGCTTGTTAAAGCATTCCGCATGATGAGGAGAGCTGGTTACGTCAATGAATTTGTATCTATCTTTGCAAATCATTCTCAGCGTACAGTTTACATTGCTTCAGATGGTGGGCGTGTGTGCAGGTAAGTCAATATCTAAGGTATCCTTGGAGTCAAAATATAAACTAAAAGAGCTTGATGCTTGACCTGCTATGCTGATGGTATAATGTATAACACCTTTGTAGTTTGGAAAGAAAATGGTTTCAAACCTCTAGGTTTAAAGAAACATACCTGAATATTGAACCTGTGAAAAGTAATGTAATCTGAAGAAATTCTATAGTTTATAAATCTATGGGGTTTTCAGGTTTGTTTTGGAGAGGGGACATTTAAGGAGCAGTGTGATGTCATGGGATATTGACCATTGTTTACTTGTAGACCCTACATCATTGTTAATAAAGGCATCCCTAAGGTAACCAGTCAGCATATGCAGGAGTTGAATCAAAGTTTACGAAGCTTCGAAGATTTCTTGCAAGATGGACTTGTGGAGTATTTGGATGTGAATGAAGAGAATGATTGTCAGATAGCTCTCTATGAATCCTTTATTACAAGGTAATTATACATGCATTTATTTAATTCCATTCGTTTTGCCTGTTGTACACTAGACCACATGCGTATACACACTACTAGAAAACATTTTGTTCATTATAGTTTTATCCTCCAATGTAATGACAAAGATCTACATTGTACATGAATGTCATATAAAACAAATAAGGAATGTTTGGATTCATGCAATGGAGACAATATTCCCTCCAACTTGGCTTTTACTTTGTTACAACACTGCAACTTTTTACCTTTTGTAGTCAAATACAATCTTTCCTTTAAATAAACCCACGTTTGTGAAAAGCTGGTTTTTGGTTGGAAGAAAAAAAAGGAAGCTGATTAAAGAGAGCATTCAACTTGAGCGATATATTCACATCTTGGTTGTTATTAACCATAAAACATTATATAAAACACAAGTAAACTAAATTCAGTGGAAAACAGACATTTATTCCATGTTAAAAAATACAACTACATGTAAAATTGATAACAACAAATAGGCATTGTGTACAGGTACAATATTAAAATATGTGAAACATGGCCATTATGTTGAAAAAATGAAGCAAACTGCTTATTTTAAAAACGATACTCAAGTTCAGCTTAGATTCAATCATAACAAGCACACGAAATTCATTTAAACATAGTTGTGTTCAAAATGTTTAAGTTTATATGAAAAGGACTTTGAGTGTGAGATAGATCTTTAGATTCATTCAAAGGTTGTTTCTGAATAGAGTACTATGAGAAACAATCCATTTTAGTTTTAAAATGTTTAATTAAGAACCTTTACATAAGATTTATACTATTGGCAAAAGATGATTGGATTCATTCCTGCCTCTGTGTGACATAAATTAATTCTGATTAGTATCAGCGCAATATAGAACTGTAAAATTTTGATGTGTGTGTTTTATACATGACAATTAAGGCGTTGAATTGATTGGATTTACAGTGAGACCACTCATCTAGAGATTGAACCATTCACTATACTGGGTGTATGTGCTGGCCTTATTCCATATCCACATCATAACCAGTCACCAAGGAACACATATCAATGTGCAATGGGAAAACAAGCCATGGGTGAGTGGTTTAGTAATCAATGTGCAATGGGAAAACAAGCTATGGGTGAGTGATTTAGTATGTGTACACATCATGCAATAAGGGCAGAAAAACTTTCAGCTGATGAGTTGAATGCCTTAAAAGGGAATGGTTGTATTTGTCATTTTGGGGGTATAAAAATTACCTTTCTTGACAAGTTAGTCTCCATAATGACCTTATAAAAAGCAGATAGTCACTATCCTGGCCCCCTAGAAGCAGATCGCCAACCAGAAGCAGGCAGTCATTCTAATCCCGGCCTCCAAGAAGCAGGCAGTCATTCTAATCCTGGCCCCCTAGAAGCAGGCAGTCATTCTAATCCTGGCCCCCTAGAAGCAGGCAGTCATTCTAATCCCGGCCTCCAAGGAGCAGGCAGTCATTCTAATCCCGGCCTCCTAGAAGCAGGCAGGTCATTCTAATCCTGGCCTCCTAGAAGCAGACAGTCATTCTAATCCCGGCCTCCTAGAAGCAGGCAGGTCATTCTAATCCTGGCCTCCTAGAAGCAGACAGTCATTCTAATCCTGTCTGGAAAAATGTTATAAGAAAAATGTGTTTGCTTTTTTCAGAAACGTAGAGACTACATATATGTTGAACATGTAAAACACTGTTAAATGTCAATTCAAGATGAGCTTTTAAAGCACGTTTTAAAATCTTAAGTCCGGAGTATCCTTCAAAATAAGCATATTTCTTAACCTTGTACCTGGAGTGAGTGATACTGAAATTACCAAATAAAATAAATTGATCTGCCTTTGTCTTGTTTGGTTGCAGGCACTATTGCATATAATCAGCGTAATCGTATTGACACTTTGATGTATTTACTGGCCTACCCACAAGCTCCATTAGTCAAGTCAAAGGTCAGTATCTCAACATGCACCACATGGATACTATTGCAGTAGAGTTAAAGTGCTTATGCATATTAACATTATTTGTGTGTATTATTTATCTATTAGCAGTGTTCTCCACACACGTATTTTGGGAGGGTGGGCCGCCCTGCCAAATAATTGGCCGCCCTGCCAAATAATTGGCCGCCCTGCTAAAATAATTGGCCGCCCTGCTAAAATAATTGGCCGCCCTGCCAAAAAAATGACAAACGGACTATTTTTAGCCTGCACTTAATACGATCAAACGAGTAGCCGACGAGCCAAGCCCGACTTCCAAACCGCAGCATTGGAATTGCGATCGTTCATTTTAGTTATACCATTGTTAAAACACGATGCACACACAATCACATGGTTCTGACTGCCGAGTATCCACCGCTCTGCACGTGCATCGGCCCAGGCCCAACTCAATGTTCGGTCGGTTGTCCATGCATAGCGCATACACAACACCACAGTCCAAAGTCCAAGCTAACCAACATTCCGCACGCGGTGATTGGCCGTTGATTACCATATTCATAAGAGAGCTTGTTAGACTCCAACGCAGTACACGTTCACGAGCCAATAAAGAATTGCAACACAGTGTGCCGCACGCCTGCAGAATGGTACAATGTACAGCCTTGAAGGATATTCAAACATTGACAACTTTTGCCGATAGAGGGCATTGCGGGGCAAAGTTCAATTGAATTTGTTCTCAATGTGCGAAGTTCTAAACAACGGAACCTCTAATCACAAATCCATGAAAATGGTTGTTGATGGAAAAGGTATTATTAAGGGCAGAAATTAGGGGATAAGATCGTCCAAAAGATGTTTTTTTGTAATTTTATTTTTTTTTTCGTTTTGAAAATTGCACGTGTGGGCTATACGATCACCACCAACGCATATAAATCCAGCTTTCTAAAATCCAACACTGAGCGGCATATCCCTCTGATGTTTTTGGCGCGGCGCACAAAGCAAAATGTATAACAAATTGTAGGTTTTGGATTAGTTTTACAAAAAGGTTGTTTCGACAGAATGAAATGGATGTCAATCATTCTCCTTATTATAGTGTCGGGGCCCGGGGGTTAATAAGATTATTTTTAAGAAAAGGATTATCTCAAGTGTTTTTCCCTTTCACGTGCGATGACGTCATAAACCAACGGGCGCCATTTTGATTACGTCATATCGACAGGCGCCATTTTGATTACGTCATGCCGCCCTCCCAAAGAAAAAGTCTGTGGAGAACACTGATTAGTGGCACCTGGTTTTGTTATTGGTGGAGAACTAATTGAAATAAAGCAAGAAGGATTTAGGACTTTACAATGGTTGAGATTTTAAGCTATAGACAAAGACTCAATAAATATTGTGCTTCAATCACCAGTCTTGACTCATTCAACGATAATGACAGGCTAATGAAAGTGTGTTTGAGTTTCCTAATAATATGGCAGTGAAGAATAACATGAGATTATTGTTTTTGGTCAGAATACATATATCTGTAATGAGGTATAGTGGTGTTGATATTGTGTTGTAGACCATTGACCTGATTGGATTTGATAAGATACCAGCGGGGCAGAATGCTATCATAGCTGTAATGAGCTACAGTGGTTATGATATTGAAGATGCACTCATCTTAAACAAAGCATCTGTAGACAGAGGTGAGTCAATTTGGCCAATTTAATAAAAGCCTAAACTGAAACACTATTTTGACAAATGTTTTAATTTTCCAAAACAATATACCAAGTATTTTGTACATACCTGTGCTGTGTACCTTAACACCATTGATTAATTATTGATATACAATGAAAGCTCCACAAATCAAACGAAGCCGTTAGCCTGTGATTGTCTGATGTGACTACATGTACCTAATGAAACCAAATTAAATTTTTCAGTTTCCTTTCACTGATTTAATTTGATACAGAACTGACACACATGTATAAAACAACATCAAGAAATAAACAAATGTAACATGGTTTGAGGGTGAAAACTTAAAATGAGCTCTCCAATGTTTTGGAAGTTGACGAACTTGTTTGTCAACTTCCAATACAGAGGGGAGCTAATATTGATTGTCCACCTGAAATAAACCATGTTATATTTGTTTTACTATACCTCATACTTCTCTAGTTCTGCAACATAATGCTACGGATGCATTTTTACCCAGTGTGTGAATGCTGCACTTGGTTAGCAGCAAAAATAGCATCTGTCTCATGATGGGGAATGGACCAGTCAGAATTCTGCACACAATCATTGATATGTATGAGGTATGGTTATAATGATTGTTCCATATTCCTGAGTGTTACTAAGAGTTGTTATTGTTGGATTGCAGGTGTTGGTCGGTGTCTTGTTTACCGCAACCAGAAGTGTACTTTAAAGCGTTACGCTAACCAGACATTTGATCGTGTGATGGGACCAATGCTAGATGCGACAACTAAAAACCCAATCTGGAAACATCAAGTACTGGATATGGATGGCATATGTGCACCAGGTGCGTGTCTTGTACCATAGAATCACAATTTACCATAGTATCGCAAAATGGTCAGAGACTAAGACCTAGGTTCAAATCCCACCTCAAACTGGGGCTCATATTTCAATTGTGTTTTCAGTCCCACCCTTATTGTGTTGATGTTCCTTAATGGGCCTTTCCTCCCCAACTAAAACTGAGCTTTTGGATGTGTAATGAAATAAAGACTCTACATGTAGATAACATCATACCATCAGGTCATTTTCCTTTATTTACATTGTCTACAAAAATAAATTTACAAAGTAAGTCTTTTGCCTCCTAGTGCCTCAAAAGTCCCATGCTTGAATCTACTGCCTGAAGTCAAGTACTAAACATGAGTTGTACTACTCACTTCTGACTTGGTAGTTAAAAGCTATTTTCATACTTCATGCAAATGTGAATGGATGTTACAGTTTTATATTTCGCAAGTGCATTCAACTTATACTAATAATAATAATAACTGTTTTTGATATACATGTAGTGCTTTATCTACTAGCGTCTCAGAGTGCTTTTCATTATTTATTTCCAGACAGGTTATTGAAGTTTTTGAATTATGAGACCCATTTATGTAACAATGGGGCATCAAATCAGCTTAACATCAAATTTTGCTTTGCATTGACATGAAATATGAACCAGGCTAAAGGTTGAGTCAAACAAAAACCAAAGTAAAGGGATTAACTATTTCAAAGAACCCAAACAACCAAGCTTAATACGCTATCTTGCAAACACTTTTCCAGGTAAAATTAAGGGTAGTGTAATGGACTGCCAGAGACAAGTGTGCTCAGGTTGGGACAGTGTAGCTGTTATTGAAACATTTACTGTGGTTTGTAACATTGTCTGCATGGGTGAAATGATAACTAGTATGATTGTGATTCTGTGCAGGTGAGAGGGTAAAGAACAAGCAAGTATTACTCAACAAGTCTATGCCAGTAGTTACTATGAATCCACTCCCTAGTAATCCAACTGGTGAACAACAAACAGAATATCGAGATGTGCCTATTACGTAAGTTTCCTACACTCTCGCTACAGTCAGTCAATTTGCTGTTAATAGTTATCAATCATTGCAGTTGTTAATTGTTATCAATCATTGCAGTTGTTAATTGTTATCAATCATTGCAGTTGTTAATTGTTATCAATCATTGCAGTTGTTAATAGTTATCAATCATTGCAGTTGTTAATAGTTATCAATCATTGCAGTTGTTAATAGTTATCAATCATTGCAGTTGTTAATAGTTATCAATCATTGCAGTTGTTAATAGTTATCAATCATTGCAGTTGTTAATTGTTATCAATCATTGCAGTTGTTAATAGTTATCAATCATTGCAGTTGTTAATAGTTATCAATCATTGCAGTTGTTAATAGTTATCAATCATTGCAGTTGTTAATAGTTATCAATCATTGCAGTTGTTAATAGTTATCAATCATTGCAGTTGTTAATAGTTATCAATCATTGCAGTTGTTAATTGTTATCAATCATTGCAGTTGTTAATTGTTATCAATCATTGCAGTTGTTAATTGTTATCAATCATTGCAGTTGTTAATTGTTATCAATCATTGCAGTTGTTAATTGTTATCAATCATTGCAGTTGTTAATAGTTATCAATCATTGCAGTTGTTAATAGTTATCAATCATTGCAGTTGTTAATAGTTATCAATCATTGCAGTTGTTAATAGTTATCAATCATTGCAGTTGTTAATAGTTATCAATCATTGCAGTTGTTAATAGTTATCAATCATTGCAGTTGTTAATAGTTATCAATCATTGCAGTTGTTAATTGTTATCAATCATTGCAGTTGTTAATTGTTATCAATCATTGCAGTTGTTAATTGTTATCAATCATTGCAGTTGTTAATTGTTATCAATCATTGCAGTTGTTAATTGTTATCAATCATTGCAGTTGTTAATTGTTATCAATCATTGCAGTTGTTAATAGTTATCAATCATTGCAGTTGTTAATAGTTATCAATCATTGCAGTTGTTAATAGTTATCAATCATTGCAGTTGTTAATAGTTATCAATCATTGCAGTTGTTAATTGTTATCAATCATTGCAGTTGTTAATTGTTATCAATCATTGCAGTTGTTAATAGTTATCAATCATTGCAGTTGTTAATAGTTATCAATCATTGCAGTTGTTAATAGTTATCAATCATTGCAGTTGTTAATAGTTATCAATCATTGCAGTTGTTAATAGTTATCAATCATTGCAGTTGTTAATAGTTATCAATCATTGCAGTTGTTAATAGTTATCAATCATTGCAGTTGTTAATAGTTATCAATCATTGCAGTTGTTAATTGTTATCAATCATTGCAGTTGTTAATTGTTATCAATCATTGCAGTTGTTAATTGTTATCAATCATTGCAGTTGTTAATAGTTATCAATCATTGCAGTTGTTAATAGTTATCAATCATTGCAGTTGTTAATTGTTATCAATCATTGCAGTTGTTAATTGTTATCAATCATTGCAGTTGTTAATAGTTATCAATCATTGCAGTTGTTAATAGTTATCAATCATTGCAGTTGTTAATTGTTATCAATCATTGCAGTTGTTAATTGTTATCAATCATTGCAGTTGTTAATTGTTATCAATCATTGCAGTTGTTAATAGTTATCAATCATTGCAGTTGTTAATTGTTATCAATCATTGCAGTTGTTGATTGTTATCAATCATTGCAGTTGTTAATTGTTATCAATCATTGCAGTTGTTGATTGTTATCAATCATTGCAGTTGTTAATAGTTATCAATCATTGCAGTTGTTGATTGTTATCAATCATTGCAGTTGTTGATTGTTATCAATCATTGCAGTTGTTAATAGTTATCAATCATTGCAGTTGTTGATTGTTATCAATCATTGCAGTTGTTGATTGTTATCAATCATTGCAGTTGTTAATAGTTATCAATCATTGCAGTTGTTGATTGTTATCAATCATTGCAGTTGTTGATTGTTATCAATCATTGCAGTTGTTGATTGTTATCAATCATTGCAGTTGTTAATTGTTATCAATCATTGCAGTTGTTGATTGTTATCAATCATTGCAGTTGTTGATTGTTATCAATCATTGCAGTTGTTGATTGTTATCAATCATTGCAGTTGTTGATTGTTATCAATCATTGCAGTTGTTAATTGTTATCAATCATTGCAGTTGTTAATAGTTATCAATCATTGCAGTTGTTGATTGTTATCAATCATTGCAGTTGTTAATTGTTATCAATCATTGCAGTTGTTGATTGTTATCAATCATTGCAGTTGTTAATTGTTATCAATCATTGCAGTTGTTGATTGTTAATCAATCATTGCAGTTGTTGATTGTTAATCAATCATTGCAGTTAATAGTTATCAATCATTGCAGTTGTTGATTGTTAATCAATCATTGCAGTTAATAGTTATCAATCATTGCAGTTGTTGATTGTTAATCAATCATTGCAGTTGTTGATTGTTATCAATCATTGCAGTTGTTGATTGTTATCAATCATTGCAGTTGTTAATAGTTATCAATCATTGCAGTTGTTGATTGTTATCAATCATTGCAGTTGTTGATTGTTATCAATCATTGCAGTTGTTAATAGTTATCAATCATTGCAGTTGTTGATTGTTATCAATCATTGCAGTTGTTGATTGTTATCAATCATTGCAGTTGTTAATTGTTATCAATCATTGCAGTTGTTGATTGTTATCAATCATTGCAGTTGTTAATTGTTATCAATCATTGCAGTTGTTGATTGTTAATCAATCATTGCAGTTGTTGATAGTTATCAATCATTGCAGTTGTTGATTGTTAATCAATCATTGCAGTTGTTGATAGTTATCAATCATTGCAGTTGTTGATTGTTAATCAATCATTGCAGTTGTTGATTGTTAATCAATCATTGCAGTTGTTGATTGTTAATCAATCATTGCAGTTGTTAATAGTTATCAATCATTGCAGTTGTTGATTGTTAATCAATCATTGCAGTTGTTGATTGTTATCAATCATTGCAGTTGTTGATTGTTAATCAATCATTGCAGTTGTTGATAGTTATCAATCATTGCAGTTGTTGATAGTTATCAATCATTGCAGTTGTTGATTGTTATCGATCATTGCAGTTGTTGATTGTTAATCAATCATTGCAGTTGTTGATTGTTAATCAATCATTGCAGTTGTTGATTGTTAATCAATCATTGCAGTTGTTGATTGTTAATCAATCATTGCAGTTGTTGATAGTTATCAATCATTGCAGTTGTTGATTGTTATCGATCATTGCAGTTGTTGATTGTTAATCAATCATTGCAGTTGTTGATTGTTAATCAATCATTGCAGTTGTTGATTGTTAATCGATCATTGCAGTTGTTGATTGTTAATCAATCATTGCAGTTGTTGATTGTTAATCGATCATTGCAGTTGTTGATTGTTAATCGATCATTGCAGTTGTTGATTGTTAATCGATATGATTCTCTGGCTGTATAGTTGGCCTTGGGTGCATACCAAAGATTATAGAGCACTGAAGGGGCATGATGTGTAGACTTGACTCAAGTCCCAATCCCGTGCAAGGCCCTTCCTTGCCTCATCGTCAGAAAACTATTATTTTGCGCTCTGCATTCCCCAACCTGTTAATCCCGTGCAAGGCCCTTCCTTGCCTCATCGTCAGAAAACTATTATTTTGCGCTCTGCATTCCCCAACCTGTTCCGCGCGCGGGACAGGGACTTGACGAACCCGCAGTTGCCTGATATGTAAATTTATTCACTTACGAATATGCAAAGTTATGGCGCATTACTTGTTGTCCAATCAAACGCGTTCAAAAAGAAGACTCGTTGATTTTTTTATTTGCGGGGGTGGTAAAGTACTTTGTCGAGGATCGAAATGCATGAATATATATAAAAACTACAAATTTATTTGAATTCAAGTTAATATTACGTATACATTGGGATTGGTATTGTTTGCAAATGCATACTTTGAATTGTTGACAAATGCAATTCAGCGACTTAAAACACCCACCCCCCTCTTCCGCCCGGCAGCCATTCTGGAGATGCTTACGTCCATAGATACATGATACAAACGTCACAGAGCAAGATGAATACTAAATGAAAGAGGCGGCACTTCCACGCTCCCATTGGATTTGTACATCTCCCCATTTGGGGAGATTTTTCTATTCAAATGCGTGGAGTAGGAAACGACCCCGTCAAGTCCCTTGATCGCCACCGCATAAATAACTACATTTTGTCGGTGAGGGCGCACTGGTATTCTGGGGCTGCATGCGCATGCTGGCGCGTTACGTTAGGAACCTCGCACGAGAAAGGGACTTGAATCAAGTCTACATGATGTGGGAATGGAGCTCTATCTATTGTTGAAAACGTGAAATAGCATCAGAGCTATTTTGGGGCAAGAAATGTTTTGTTATCATTGACAGCAATGGTCATTGTCTGCACTGATCTATTGTTGCATCAAAAGAGTTGCTTGCTGAAATGGCGTCCAGTGCACATTTCACATGTCAGTCCCCATCTTGCACCGACAAATCTTTGGTGGATACTTGTTTTAGGACCACAAAGATGGATCAATAAAGAGCTTCTATATATCATTTCTTAACCCTGTTATGAGGATTTTGCTCATGATTCAGACATCCAACTGTGAGGTAAAGAGCTGTAATTCGTCATTGTGGTTTTGGGCAGGGCTTATTGGTAGTGTCCAGGTGGTTATTTTTGTTGAATGAAAAAGACACTCTGTGTTTATAGCTAACAACAAACAATGGAACAAATACACAGAGAAGTGCACTTTATCCTTAAAGCCCTACTTGAATGAGAAGTAGAAGTAGACAGTATAAAACAGATCACATGACATGATCCAACATCCCGTCAATGCACCCACATGTATGCTTACATTGCCCAGCATACCCACCGTACATAACCAGATCTATCAGGTATTACCTCCCAGGATGCATTCAATACATGAGAGGTGTATGTACATACATAATGTACATACGTGTACTGAGGAGTTGAATGATGCGGTGTGGCTAATACTGTACATGTAACTAGCTGGTACACCAGTTCTAGATGTACGTGGTACATGTCTGGTATAGACTGTGCAAGTCTCGCGCGTAAGCGAACTTCCGGGACCATTGTGGTCCCAACCTTATGGAGTTTTACGTTGGCAAGATTTTGTTTCGTCTATTATTTTAGTTTAACGTACTTTATGACCATGAAAATTAAATATGCTGTTGGGAATGTAATACTAAGTGATGAACAATATGAACGTAAAATCAATTCAACAATACAACGAAGAACACCTAAGAATTAAACTTGACCTCTGCTTCCGGTTACTTGCAAAAAATTAAGAATTTGTGCCCACCTCCGATCATAAATTTTGTTTTGGTCGCGCGATGATAATCACCAGACGCTGTAATTGTCAGACGCTAAGCCTTTTCATTGCAGTCTACGGTTGTTGAGGCGTCAGTGTCCTCTTTAAACTGCGTCACGCGTTAATTCTACGCCCGTGCGATCATCGCGCGTCTGCATTTAAACCTGCTTTAGTGGTTGCACGTACTCAGGCGTGGATTTACCATAAGTGTCTAAAAAGTTAAGATCAAATAGATATCCTTGTCCCAGAGTTTTTAGTTTGTTTCAACAAAAACTAACAAATAAATTGTGTATTTATTAGGAAAGCTAAAACTCATTTTATACAAATTGTAATGAGTATTTTTGTTGGTCAGATTTTTCCATAGATCTAATTTAAAAACAATGATTTGATTTCAGAAAAATATATTCTTCTCTTGATGTGTTTTCTCGCTCCAACACGCGCGAGACTTGCACAGTCAATTATAAATGTGATTTTGTTTGCCTTGTGAATAGAATACACAAACTCTCTTGGTCTTGCCATGATTTCAGACTTTGGGGTCTTCATGTACATCACATTATGGTCTCAAATGCTGTCTACATGTATGTTTTAGCCTCCCAGGTATTAACTTTAACCACTTCGGGTCAGTTTCCCCCCAAAAATACTGTGCCCACCAATTGTAATGTTTTTCAGAACTTTTTGGAGTTATCGTTTTCCTTTGATAACACTAAAACCTAGACATGACAAAGGGAAGACAACAAAGGTTCTCATAATAGGAACTAAGATTAGATGTGTCTTGTTAGAAATATGTGAAGGTACTCACTGTGTTTCACAGAACCGAGGCCATGGCCATTAATCTGCCATTGTACACTGGACTCTTGGAAAGCTAGGACTTGTAATTGCCTCCCATTGAGCCAAATACAATGATAAACAATGATGGCAGCCTATTACAGGTCCATTCTTGTATGCCACATTTGTAAAACAACAGGACAAAGGTCTGGAGTCAGGGATTAATCAATAACCCCTGGGAAAAAAGGGTATTACGAGCATGACTGCCAGTACATTGTTATTGTGTTCATCTTTGTACAGGTGTTGTCCCGAGTTGGTGTAGGATAGACTAGGCCCTCGCATCGCATTGTACAGGTGTGTTCCATCAGCCGGTTCCACACAGCAACCGGCGTGAAGTGGTTAACACTGGTATTTGGCAAAGCTTTGCACAGTGTAGTCTTAAGTTGATAAGTGATGATTGTACGTTACTTTTATTTCATTTGGTATAAAGGTTTAAAGGAGCCCAAGATTCCTACATTGAGAAGGTTTTGATAACTTCTAATCCTGAGGAAGCTTTCCTTATTAAAGTTCTACTCAGACAGACAAGAAGACCAGAGATTGGTGATAAGTTCAGCAGTAGACACGGACAGAAAGGGTAAACATGTAAACAGTTTTGACTTCCTACAAGTTTCATCTTTGATTGAAGTGTGTACACTTTACAAGACAAAACCAACAACAATCTTGGGCAGTCTACCATCGATGATGTTGCCTGTCCTTCAAAGTTTGTGAACTTGTCAACAAAAATGTTATAAACAGAACTTGTTTGTAATGCAGTATTTTATTACTCTTTTGTTATTTAGATACTTTGACATTTCTGACCACATTGACTGCTAATATGCAGGGATTTTTGCAAATCTTACTGGAGAAAAAAAAACGCCTGAGAAAGGTGTCATGCTTGTCTTTAATATGATGAATAAGGATGAATGATATGGAGATTTGCAAACTTCTTACAAGGAATATGAATACCAAACTCACCATGTACATGTATCTTGGTTTCTATCTATAATAATTCATTGTATTTGGAAGAGTAAATCATTGCCATCCTCCGATTCTCAATAAACACGACATACATGTATAACAAACCTTTATAATTGCTCCTTATATAGCGCTCATATCAGTCACTCAGTGACGCTCAAGGCACTTCAACATTCAGTTTTTACCTGCAAGGTGTGTGGAGCTACATTTTGAAGTATAAGACCTATTCCTTTCCATAGCACCATGTAATGGTTTACAAAGTGCTGTGGCGTAATATGCAGCCAATCAAACCAGGAACACCGAGGCAAACCCCTTCTCTTTTCGATAAGTGCACTGGGTTCTTTAACGTGCATTACACAACACACGGGACCAACAGCTTTACGTCCCATCCGAAGGACACAACAATAATGGTGAACTGCTTGCTAAGGACACAAGTGTCATGACCGGGACTCGAACCCCACTCTGCTGAACAGAAATATCAGAGCTTGAGTCCAGTGCTCTTATCTGCTCGGCCACGACACGGCACTGTCAGACAAAGTACTGTCACACCAGCTTAACCCTTTAGCACTCACGCATTATTAAACATATGCGTTATTACTCCTCAGCGCGCCATGGAAATTCACCAGATTTTCGGCTGTACCTAGAAAACTTTAGATAACTTTCGTTGTGATTATTTTGTTGCGTAACAAGTTGAGCTTATTTTGAAGAGAATTAAATTGTGTTTTGAATGATTTTCACAGTTGTTTTGTTTGCTTTCCCAAATTGAAGCTTTAGGTTGGAAACATAACACAGATCAACCAAAATTAGAAAACACTGTTTGCATTTGTTATACATGGACAAATCTGCACACAAAATTTTCTCAACTGTAATGTCATCTCAAAGTGCAAAAAAGATACAAAAGTGATTGAAAATACACACGACATACCTTTGGAAATGAAAATTAATGCCTCTATCACCAACAGATAACTTCTTTACCTAAAACTTTTTGTAAAATCCTTGCAAATCATGGTATTACGTATGTCAAAACACCAATAAACTTATCGTGAAACAAGCGGAAGGCCCCCATTACTGTGTACATTGCGCGTGTGATACGTCGTACCTACAATACGGTCTGCACACACAGAGAGAACGAACAGCTGCTCATTGTGCTTCACATGCGTTGTGATAGGACTTCCGACCTTTGAACCTTTGGAGGTGGATAGAGTCATTTTTTCTTATGGGGACCATGTGCTACTTTTGGACTATTGTCATCTTGAAATCGCGCTTTATCAACGGCTGTTTGCTGCATTTTAATCTCATGTGTAAAACGCAAAATACAACTTGTCAAACTTCGAGGACGGTTGCGGGCGGTATGCGGAGTAATAGGCAGGGCGCCTGTGGGCGGTATGCGGAGTAATAGGCAGGGCACCTGTGGGCGGTATGCGGAGTAATAGGCAGGGCGCCTGTGGGCGGTATGCGGAGTAATAGGCAGGGCGCCTGTGGGCGGTATGCGGAGTAATAGGCAGGGCGCCTGTGGGCGGTATGCGGAGTAATAGGCAGGGCGCCTGTGGGCGGTATGCGGAGTAATAGGCAGGGCGCCTGTGGGCGGTATGCGGAGTAATAGGCAGGGCGCCTGTGGGCGGTATGCGGAGTAATAGGCAGGGCGCCTGTGGGCGGTATGCGGAGTAATAGGCAGGGCGCCTGTGGGCGGTATCCGGAGTAATAGGCAGGGCGCCTGTGGGCGGTATGCGGAGTAATAGGCAGGGCGCCTGTGGGCGGTATGCGGAGTAATAGGCAGGGCGCCTGTGGGCGGTATGCGGAGTAATAGGCAGGGCGCCTGTGGGCGGTATGCGGAGTAATAGGCAGGGCGCCTGTGGGCGGTATGCGGAGTAATAGGCAGGGCGCCTGTGGGCGGTATGTGGAGTAATAGGCAGGGCGCCTGTGGGCGGTATGCGGAGTAATAGGCAGGGCGCCTGTGGGCGGTATGTGGAGTAATAGGCAGGGCGCCTGTGGGCGGTATGAGTGCTAAAGGGTTAATCAAAGTACATAGTCAGGTTGTAGAGAAAGTGCCAAATAAGGTTGATTGTTTGTCAAGGATGTTTACCTACTATGTGCTTAATTTGTTGCATTAAAAACAAGCAGCAAGTCGCACACACAGATAAAGAGTGGGTTTTGGATGTCTAAAGTAAGCTTTCAGATTATTGAACATTCATATCGTCAGTCGAGTCACAACTGACATTGGTGAACCATAGCAACAAATCTGTGTTTTGAGAAAATCGCAGTTGAAGTTAAACTATTTCCAAACTGCTGTTTTGGAGACTACTTTTTATTTATACAAAAACATTTTAACACCAAAGTAAAGCTGACTTCTTCATTATCACAGCATTGTCGAAGTGATTTCAATCTTGAAACTGTTTTGGTGAATTATTATATTTCAATAATTTGTATAAGAACCGATTTGTAAAATGTTGTGATTTTGAACCTATACATCAGTTCGTGGCGCAACTGCCAATGCCAGGTCATCTATGATCATTGCTTTCTGATTAATTTGTATGGTTTGTGATTTGTTGATAGTGTATGTGGCCTGATTGTACAGCAGGAAGACATGCCGTTCAATGATCTAGGAATGTGCCCAGATATAGTAAGTAACTTTTTTCCAAACAGTATAGCAATCACTAATTTGATGTTTATTTTAAGATTATGTTCAGACAGTTTCAGGTATAAGCGAACATGTTCTCAAAAACTCTTTTAAATATTGCTTGATTAAAAAGGACAAAAACAGGAAATAAGTTTTACGAAAATCTCCACTAGACCACATACATGTCTTTTACCTCAGATCTCTCACTCAATGATTACAAAAAAAAGATCCAACGTATTCCTGTTTTGTACGTTGGGGAGAAGGTATAGAAAGAGTTTGGAATTGAAAAGCCTACATAAAATACAACAGTAAATCCTCAACAACATGTGGGGTAACTGGCCAAGTGCTGATGGGGCTTTCTCCACAGTGGTTGGGTATTAGGAGCCCTGATGGGGCTTTCTTCACAGTGGTTGGGTATTTTGAGCTCTGGTGGGGCTTTCTTCACAGGGGTTGGTATTAGGAGCCCTGATGGGGCTTCCTCCACAGATGTTGGGTATTAGGAGCCCTGATGGGGCTTTCTTCACAGTGGTTGGGTATTTTGAGCTCTGGTGGGGCTTTCTTCACAGGGGTTGGTATTAGGAGCCCTGATGGGGCTTCCTCCACAGATGTTGGGTATTAGGAGCCCTGGTGGGACTTTCTTCACAGTGGTTGGGTATTTGGAGACCTGGTGGGGCTTTCTTCATCAGTCTAAGTGTAGTCTAGGAGAGTTAATTGTGCAATAGATAGAATTCATGTAATGATTTTGTTTTTGCACATTGTCCCTCAGATCATGAATCCTCATGGCTTCCCCTCTAGAATGACAGTGGGCAAGCTCATTGAGCTTCTTGCTGGTAAAGCTGGAGTCTTGGAAGGAAAGTTCCATTATGGAACAGGTGAGTTATTGAAAAAGAAATCATCCTGAACATTTAAGCATGAGAATTCTTTATGGTAAAAGAAGAGCTGAAGAATGCACAGATTCATTTGAAGATTGACACTATACTACCTTTCTTGAGCAGAAAGTGTTAATTTCTGTCGGCATATTAGGGAATGGGTTGTGGTTTGTCTACAAGGTTTGTCAAATCAACTCAAGTTGTATAATAGACCATGTCACATTGTTTTCAAAACAAGAGTGACCTCTAGTAACCTGGGATAAATGTTGCTGCTTTCTCATCCAGCATGTCCAGTGACGCTGTATCTATGACTTGTTGTAATTTGAAAATTGTATTTGTGGCAATACAAATCCAAGTATGGTAACTGTGCTGGACTATTTCCACTTGTGTTATTTTCACAGGGAAGCGGTGGGGAAATAGCTAAACTGAGACATTTCGACCTTTTGAATAAGTGGGTCAGTAGTGAACGGGGTTTTTGAGATAAGGATATTTTTGCAGATCCTTTGGGTAGCAAAGGTTGCATTTCTAGGTAGCAAAGGTTGCATTTCTAGGTAGCAAAGGTTGCATTTCTAGGTAGCAAAGGTTGCATTTCTAGGTAGCAAAGGTTGCATTTCTAGGTAGCAAAGGTTGCATTTCTAGGTAGCAAAGGTTGCATTTCTAGGTAGCAAAGGTTGCATTTCTAGGTAGCAAAGGTTGCATTTCTAGGTAGCAAAGGTTGCATTTCTAGGTAGCAAAGGTTGCATTTCTAGGTAGCAAAGGTTGCATTTCTAGGTAGCAAAGGTTGCATTTCTAGGTAGCAAAGGTTGCATTTCTAGGTAGCAAAGGTTGCATTTCTAGGCAGATGTATTTGTTGTTTCAATGCAAGGAAACATTGAGGACTGTCATTGCTGCATAGTAAAGCAGCTGTGTAAGGTTTTAGATGTGCACTCTTAACTTGTTCATATATCAACAGTTTATCATACATTGCCACTCTCATTAAATGTAAGATTTTATTTAGTCTCCCATTGCCCTATGTACACTTTGAAGAAAGTCACAACTTTTTAGTGATGATGTCATGAGTCACATTGTCTGTATGTCAATCATTGTCATACTATGTGTGTTTGTATGTGGCAGCATTTGGTGGTGACAAAGTGCAGGATATTTCTCAAGACTTAATCAAGAATGGTTTCAACTACCTTGGCAAAGACTACTTGACATCTGGTATTACAGGGTAAGCTACAACAAATTGCTTTCACTACATGTACCTGTCACTTCAGAAACACAACTGCTTGTCTGAAATTTGTAGAAATACTTTAATTAGCAGGCTGAACCTTTTGGTTGTAGGGAAACAATATTTTTCCTCCTCAGTCTAGCCCTCTCCACATCTGTTGGTGTTGTTTTTTTCACTTATCAATTATTTTCTAGTTTTTGTTCATTTTAGTGTGTAATTTATTGAATTTTGTGGAGAAAAATAAATCTTCATAAAAATAATGTGTAAATAAAATATTTAAAAAATTGATTTGCGAAAACTGCTAATTTTTGATGAAAAAGGTGAGAAATTCTAACTATACGATGTACATGTAGACTGTATTTGACCCTAACATGCTGATTGCTTGAATTGACAGGGAGCCATTGAGTGCATATATATACTTTGGTCCAGTTTACTACCAGAAACTGAAACACATGGTGTTAGATAAGATGCATGCTAGAGCTAAGGGACCTAGAGCTGTGCTGACTAGACAACCTACTGAGGGAAGATCAAGGTAAACCATTCCTCACTCAATACACATTATTGGGTCTTCAAGCGCCTGTCAACATCATGGAGCGTTTTTATTATAATTGTTTATGCCAAGATGTTCTCCAGATGGTAGTTGAGTTTTGTGTTACCGCTCTGGTGTAGATTTTGAGTGCCAAGTTGGAGAGAACACAATGCTTCTTTCCAGGTGACTTGGTAGCAATATCAGAATTGGTGTCAAGAGTGAATCAAAGTTTAAGGGTGCTTGCATTGTGAACCAGAAACACTGAGATAAACCCCTATTTATCCACGATAAGTTTTCTGAGTTCTTTTTCTGAGCTAAATTTTCTATCCGAAGGTCAAAGCAATTATGGTAAAGTATCTTGCTCAAGGACACAAGTGCACAGACCAGGACTTGAACCCACACTCTGCTGATCAGAAACACCAGAGCTTGAGTTCTGTATTCTTCAACACGCCACCTGTACATTCTAGGTCTTCTACAGATTGCTGTTAAATTCCTATTGAAACTGCAATGAGTAATTATTTCTTTGTATTTCAGAGATGGTGGTTTGAGACTTGGTGAGATGGAGAGAGATTGTTTGATTGGTTATGGTGCTAGCATGTTACTTCTTGAACGCCTAATGATATCAAGTGATCAGTTCCAAGTAGATGTATGTGGGCAATGTGGACTCCTGGGCTATTCTGGATGGTATGTAGATATACTGTGTATCAAGTTATTAACAGCATGAAACTGACTTGGTAAATGTTAAACGATTAGGGAATAGCAGTGTCAGATCAGTTTTCACTGTACAGTACTGACCAGGTTAACCCTTTCAGCACCAAGGGCGACCTTTAAGGTCAACTTTGCACTATACCCTGCTTGAGCCCCAATGGCGACTAAAAACACTCAAGCCTGAGCACAATGGCCATTTGTTAAAAGACTGTAGTTTTGTCCATGTTCTCCCTCCATACCCAAGCTTACCATCATTGGAAAGAGAAAGATCGGATCTTTCCAATGACAGTAAAATAAAATAGGGTTGCCGTTTTGCAACCACTTCAAATTGGAGTGAAATAATCCAATATGCAATACACCTACAGAGCGCCTTATGGTTGTGTGCCAAAAAAGTGTTTGGGTTTACAGAACACACTTGGGAAACAAAGACAAAGAAATTTTGCATGTATTGACTGATTTCAATGATTTTTGAATTATGAAAGGAAACTCAATAAGTAAGACCATTTTTATTACTTACATGTATTATGCTCGAAAGTGAAATCTTCAAAGTAATAACAGAGTTTGTAAACTCTAACTTTGAACACAATCTTCCTGTTGTGTGCGTCATGCTTGAGTGGTCAAACAATGTGGCCCCCAGCGGATGAAAGGGTTAAGACTGGATGCAATGACATCAGCCTCAACTCAGTTATCTCCTCTCTTCACTCAGTGAAGACCAGTTTAGTCCATGAGCTAGCCCCACTTGTCTGGTACCAACTCGAGGAACTAATTCTAATATCACTTTTCTTTAATGGTGTTTGAAGCTTTGCATGGTGTGGAGATAAGACAGGCATGAGAATTCCCCGCCGTTCGGCGGTTTTCTGCTTTTTGGAGGCCAAAATATGACACCTCCGAGTTCAATGTGAATCCGGTTTTAAATTGGGGGGGGGGGGGGTAGGGGTTACACGATTACATGTTTAACCGACCGATCATCCGGCCCACGTTTTACATTTTTATTGTTCGGATAAACGTTAAAAAATTCACTCAAAAGTGCCGTGAAAGGCTGACCAATAGCGATCACAATGTACACGATGTGCCCCAAATCGTTCGCTTGCGTCTTCTGTTGAGTCCCCTTTCGTTTATCTGTGGAGCGCAATCAACAGATTTGCACAACGAATTGGACAAACTCTTGCGCAGAATCGGCAGCTCCATTTGCCTATTGAGCATAAGTTTGTGCAACCTTCAGATTACGCGCCGTCGTGTAGACACGTGCGCGCAGTGCTTTGCATTGTGGGTATTTTCCGCTGGGTACTTCAGGAAACACGACGCGACGTCCGTGGATCACAAAATAAATGAGACCCAAATCAAACTTGTGTTGTAGTTTTTAGTTAAATTTTGTTTAAAAACATGTTAGTTTGGTCAAAGTCTGACATTTGGTCCATAGTACCTTCTTTTTTTAAATAATTTTTTATTATTTTATTTTTTAAATATTTTTTTTCATTTTTTTTTTTCAAGCCGAATAAAAAGTTTAAGATCGCGGCATAAAATTAGGGTCGGTCGGGTAACCGGAAACAGAACCCCTTTTTGGGGGGCCTTATTATAGAGTGATACATGTATATTCTCAAACAGTGGCAATTGTATTTATTTCTGCTGTTAAATATGGACATTCAGATCTAAAAAATACTTAGAAAATTGCTTGAAAATGATACTTTTCAGTACCTAAATTGTCAAAATTTTCTAAAAGGGGTCGCTGCCCCCTTAACCCCCGTCAGGGGCCTCGGCCCCCTGGACCCCCAGCATGCCTCATTTTCGGCTCGGGACAAGCCTGAGGCTTGATTTAGATCATTAAAAGTGGATCGATATTTTCCAGTTTTTTTCAACATGACCCATTCTCATGCCTGATAAGAGGTATCTATAAATAAATAAATAGTTTACATGGTTGTACCTGCAAATTGACTATTTATTTGTTTATAGTTACCTCTTATCACTTTTCTTGTTGCAAATAATCCAGAACTTACCATAAACTAAAGATTTCTAGCGGTTTTCAAAAGATTTTCACCGAAAAAACCGAAACCTCTTAGCCTCTTCCTTTATTGACAAGTCAACAGCTGTTTAGATAACAATTTTTTAAGCCTAGATGTATTTGCCTAGAGTGAATATTTCAGTTGTGCATACTCGAACAGCCGTTGTATTTGTTTCCTTGCAAGCATGCTGCCTGTCAACAATGTTTCTTTTTGTCAATAATTGCTGATATACTTTTCATCAACAGTCATCCAAAGGATTTCAATGGTTTAAGTGACATTGCCTTTGGTATAATTTGTTATCAGTTGTTAGTAAAGTTTAGAGAAGGTTGTGGTGCAGTTTTATTCTATTATATTTAGTAGGTCACTTGAGTATGCAGTACCTGTATGGTGCCGGTCTTATCCAACTGAATCAACAATAAACTTTGGAGAGAGTTCAGATGCGTTCTCTGTTTTTGTTAGGTCTTCCTAGAAGTGATTAAAATACTTCTGACAAATACAAGTGGATTATGGGAGAACAATTTCCACCAAATCTGTGCAGGCCTACTTAGACGTATCAGGGCTAGGGGACAGGGGTGGGGATGGCAGAGGGTGCCCCTTACTATTCGTTACTGTGCACATGTGGCTTTTTAACGCTGCATCACAATACACATAGAAAAGAAAACAATAACAATTGCACTAGAACCTTTTGGGGGGACCACTAAAATGCAAAGGAAAAAAATGTAGAGTGGAAGAAGTCTATTGAAAGAGGAAAAGAAAAGAAAAACAAGTTCACTGCATGCAACCCCTCACTAGTTTGTTGTCAGGGGAACCCCAGCCACCCGGAGCTGTTAGATGATTTCTAATACAGTAATTTTAATAGTAAAATAATGAAGGCTGAAAACAACGGTATATTTTATTTCAGAGGGAATCGCATCCTAAAGCCTGAGAAAACGATAAAAACAACGGGAGGGAATCGCATCCTAAAGCCTAAGAAAACCATAAAAACAACGGGAGGGAATCGCATCCTAAAGCCTGAGAAAACCATAAAAACAACGGGAGGGAATCGCATCCTAAAGCCTAAGAAAACCATAAAAACAACGGGAGGGAATCGCATCCTAAAGCCTAAGAAAACCATAAAAACAACGGGAGGGAATCGCATCCTAAAGCCTGAGAAAACCATAAAAACAACGGGAGGGAATCGCATCCTAAAGCCTAAGAAAACCATAAAACAACGGGAGGGAATCGCATCCTAAAGCCTAAGAAAACCATAAAAACAACGGGAGGGAATCGCATCCTAAAGCCTGAGAAAACCATAAAAACAACGGGAGGGAATCGCATCCTAAAGCCTGAGAAAACCATAAAAACAACGGGAGGGAATCGCATCCTAAAGCCTAAGAAAACCATAAAAACAACGGGAGGGAATCGCATCCTAAAGCCTAAGAAAACCATAAAAAAGAATGTGATGAGCAGCATTTTTTCTTGCCCTTTTAAAATTTCACTACATCACAAAAAGAAACATTGATCGTCACCGACCTCTGCACAGTTGTCCTCGGTCAACATCATGGGTCAGCAGACAGAGTTTCACATTCACAGCACGTTCTTACTGGTTTTTTGACTCAATTTGCTTCTTTTTTTTCCCTCCTTTTAATCAACAACCATATACAAACAGCTTACCTCTGTTCTACATAAATACACACATTGATTGTTCACTCATAAAGGTCTAAAATCAACTGTAAACTGTGAACATTTTGTCACCAAAGCGAAAACAAAATTGATGACGATCTGTTTTTATTTACAGGCAGCCATGCAAAGTGACAAATACAACGGCTGTTTGAGTATGCACAACTCAAATTATTCACTCTTCATGCAAATACATGGGCCAAAAAATGTTACTATCTAAACAGCCGTTAGCTTAAAGCAATAACAGAAGAGGCTAAGAGTTTCAGATTTTACAGTCGAAATCTTTTGAAAACTGGTAGAAATCTAATTTTTTGGAAAGGCTATCATAGTTTATAGTAAGTTATGAATTATTTGCAACAAGAAAAGTGATATTAGAATGAGTGCCTCGAGTTGGTACCAATATGTGAAATTTCAGCACCTGGCTCATGGACTAGTACATGTAGGTCTTTTCACTGTTACTCCCATACATAAATTTTTTCATGAAGTCTAATATTATAGTTTTACTGCAATGGGTATTTTTACTGAATTGCCTGTTTGTCAATCAATCAATCAAATAATCAAGAGTCAAGTTTGAGTAAAATACTTCGATACTACCAGCTCCAGAACATTGTTTCTCTTTTCCTCAAGTAATGGGCTCTCTGCAGCATGTATTCAGATGATTGATATTATGAAGATCAATCATTTTTGTAAACATGTATTTTTTTTTCCACCATGCTGTTTATGTAGTGAAATTTTATGTGTGGAAGTATATAATTTTACACCACTGTCCAGTATGTTAATTATGTTATTTATGTTACTGTCCATTATGTTAAAGATGTGGGGGTTTTTTAATGTAAATTTTGGTATATTTTGTGATTGAAATAGAGTCAATCAATCAATCAGTGTACAATGTATGTACTATTTGTGATTTATTACAGGTGTCATTACTGCAAGTCATCACGTAATGTTTCATCTCTTCGTATTCCTTATGCTTGCAAGTTACTCTTCCAAGAAATGCAATCAATGAATATTGTGCCTCGACTTAAACTTCAGAAATATACAGAGTGATGGAGACAGCAGTATACAAATTTGTCTGTTATAACTCATCAGACTCTACAGTACATCATCTTTGCCAACTTACCCATCCCGGTGCACACACCATTGTGGGGACTTCCTATTGTTGTTCTATTATTCCCTTTTCTAAAGAATCACATTGTGGGGACCCAGTTTAACAAAGAAAAACGTTGTGGGGACCTTTGTTCCATTGTATAAAAGTCCCCACAGCTCTGGGTATGCCTACCTACTCTCTCGGAAAGGATTCAAAGCATTTAACTCAGGGCCCTAAGGTATTCACTAACTTCATTTTCAACAATTGATTGTGTTGTTGTTTATTGTTTGATTCTTAACCCTACAGAAACCATACCAGCTGTAAGCAGTTTGTACCCAAATTATATAGAGGTTGTAAACAGCAACAAGATTTGACCTACATGTACATTGTACTTTCATTCAAACAAGATGTCATTGAAAGGTCATATCCTGAATTGGCAATTTCCTGTATGTCAAATGTCAAAGATTGTTTAGAGTTATATTTTCTGACTTTTGTACAGGAAAGTATATATTGTTGGAGAGTTTATTTGTATTTAATGTTAGTGGGCAAATTGTTGGGCTAAAACATTGTGTTACAACACCATGACATCATTTAGTGTGCATTTTGTATGGGTGTACAAAACACATAGCTCTAAAAGTGTAGATATTTGATCGGTCAATGGAAAAGACTTTACAAAAGAAGTTCAGTTTTAGTTTCCTATAATATACAAATCATTTTGAAAACATAAATGCTTCCATGCCACTAATACTAATACTAATCAAAATGCATTGAACTTCACGAAAATTAAAATAATTTGTAAATCTGACACCTTTGCTAAAATGCTGTGCTGCCCAATTCCTGCATTGTGTGTGAAGTTGTTCCGCATTTTGCTATGGCATAGGTTATGGTATCACACGTGAAGACGCAAAAACTATTATTGCCCAACGTAAAGTCAATGGATTTCTCTCGGCACAATTCCAGTCATATGGCAAAAAAAAGTTCAACATATTTAGCTTTTTTACCTATATTATCTATACTCTGATGGTAGTGTATGGAATCTCTGTGACACTCAAGCTTTCAATTACTAGTTATTATGATCATCACATCACATTATTACAGCGCTCTCTATTAACACGAGTCAAATTTACACCTAATGGTTGAATCTTGGTGCTTTCAGGGTTTTTGGGTCAAAGGCATTGCATTGGGACAAGTATTATTTCATGTTGTAACTTATTAAAAAACTTAGTATGAAAAAAATGTTTTCACTTAACACCGATGTGTGTGAAGCACTGTATACTCAGTACTTAACCCGAGTTCTGTGAAAAAAATCCACAGGCAATCCACTCCTAACCGAGTGATTTGCCTGGTAAGTACTCGGTATACAGTGCTTAACACACATCGGTGTAAGGGTAAAAACCAAATTATATTCTTTATCCCAAACCCAAAATTAATTAACATTTGCCAAGTCATTTTCCCTTGTGGTTTATTGTTTGATAATTACAATGTATTTGTTAACATTTTGGTTCCAGATATGTAAATGCACTTTCTATTCTAGTTAACCTTCAGCTGAAGTATTATTTCCTATGCCAGAATTTTTGAGAATCACCCAAGGTCGACTCAATTATTTCCTTTCAGGCACGTTATCATAGCATGTACATACACTTTTAGTTTAAGTTTATAGTGTACTTTTGTATTTGTGCAGGACAGATGTAAACTATGTTGTACAAAAAGAGTAAAGATTATTTGAGAAAAGGCCCCCTCAAACAAAATTGTTTGTGTTATTTCGCCTGTGTTTTTATGGGTTTTTGGTGGCCTTGTTTTGCACTGTGTACAGTCACAGATGATTGACAACGATTGCAATGGTACAGTGAGTCCTTATCCTGTTATTGTCTGCTTCATTGTTTACACAATGTTTGTCAATTTAGCAACCTTGATTCACTCTACCCACACAGCATGGGTGTGTTGTATTACTATGGAGGAAGGATACCAAGTACAATAACATAATATAGAGTAAGTACATGTAGCTGGAAAATGATTACAGTACTTGTACTGCAAAACTCAGGGATGTGATTTACAGTACTTGTACTGCAAAACTCAGGGATGTGATTTCTCTGTTTTTAACTGGAAATCAGGGAGTTTTTTTAAAAGAAATTTCCACAGTATTTTTGTAGAACACTTTTTGATTAAAGCATTGGCTTTTATAATGTCCGGAAATGAAAGGCGAGTATATCGTACGTACATGTAACACAGTGTCTGAATGTCATCAATCATTTATGGTGCTTAGGTACTCTACTATCCTACCATGGAGATAACAGTTATTAAACCTTTTCAGTAAAGTAATTACAGCCCAAGGAAACTCAAAAGTACACCAAAAACATACTTTGAGTAACCATGGAATTGCCCACAGTGTATGTATTTTGTAGCCAATGAACCATGTCTTTTTCTGAGATTGAAAGTGCAAAATTGTCAACCTTGAGTATACTATAATGGAGGTATAACTGGTTGGTACATTGTGTGATTGTACCCTGGTTTCCTCTGATCCATGCTACTGACTGTATCAAGACACACATGATCATGCTGTACAGGAGAAGATTTATTCATTGCTTCAGTGTCCAAAGGAGTGTTAACTGCAACTCAGAATGACATTGTATCAAACATAACAACGCATTTGTTACGGGGAACTACATTTATTATTGTATTTTAAAAAGTGTATAAAGGGTTTTTTTCATGTAGGTAATTTGACCTCAACCAAGTATTAGAAGTTGAAAAAAGAAAACTACTGTTGATGCAAAATCAAGAGATGAATGTCAGCTTTCGATACTCAAGGAAAATAACATAAACAATCTGCGCAGACAGCCAAATTGCAATGTCAAAGTGGTGCCTGTGTGCAAATAATAAGCACCACCATGATGAGAAAGGATCGTATACATTTCAAAGTTTAATTGGATGGACATGTATGACCAGCACACTGTAAACCTGTAGTAATGGGTTCACAAGAATTTATTTTGAATTTGAAGGAAAGAAAAAAACTTCCTCTCATTTGAATATCTATAGTGCACTAAGTTGATGAGGTTCAGGTCAGCAACATTTTGCAATTGAATGAATACTTTCACTAAAAAAAGTAAATTTTACATTAAACTAAAATAAAGATTAAGTAATAAACCACAAGGGAAACTGACTGGGTATATTTTAAACAGTTTGGGTTTAAACAAAGAAAAATTGACTGGAGCTGGACTTTTGGTTCAAGTCCTGCTCCAGTTTTTTTCTTTGTTCAAACCCAAACTGTTTAAAGTGTTTCCCTTGTGGTTATTCTAAATAACATTAAACAGTTGCATCCCCTTAAGGTGATCCCCTGGCTGCCGCTTCCCAGGTTGTATCATCAATTTGGGCGTGATCCTTGGCTACACGGCAGTTTACGGTTGAATGGCTTCAGACTGGCACCCCTAACAAAGATATTGACTAATATAGGGCTAGATAACATAAAGATTGTAGAACAAAAGTTTTGCTTTGCCAGTTGCCATGTGTAACACATCGATGAAAGATAGCTAAAACTAGTATTCAAAAAAAACAATTTACACATAAAAAGTTGGTTCGATTAATTTTTTTCGTTTATTTAACACCAGTATTCTTATAAAAACAATCAATTACCTACCTAAAGTAACTTTCCTATCAAAATAAATTAGGCCTGTACAAAGCAACTATGATCACTGCAAAACACACCATGCCTTCATGCAACAAACAAGGCTTTGAAAGGTGTTGGCCCTATGCTACATCTTTCTGGAACACACACAAAGCTGTAAAGTGTTCATCCAATATTAAAAGATTATCAAAATATTTAAGAAAATGCAGCACAATATGAATGAGTATTTTTTTATTTAAATTTTTCAAATTTCTTCTTGGTTTTATATAGTTACATGATTCTGTAATTGGGAAAGGATAACAATTATAAGTTTTAAAGTATGCAATATATACATGCGTGTCTTTTGTCTACCTATGCAATATATACATGCGTGTCTTTTGTCTACCTATGCAATATATACATGCGTGTCTTTTGTCTACCTATGCAATATATACATGCGTGTCTTTTGTCTACCTATGCAATATATACATGCGTGTCTTTTGTCTACCTATGCAATATATACATGCGTGTCTTTTGTCTACCTATGCAATATATACATGCGTGTCTTTTGTCTACCTATGCAATATATACATGCGTGTCTTTTGTCTACCTATGCAATATATACATGCGTGTCTTTTGTCTACCTATGCAATATATACATGCGTGTCTTTTGTCTACCTATGCAATATATACATGCGTGTCTTTTGTCTACCTATGCAATATATACATGCGTGTCTTTTGTCTACCTATGCAATATATACATGCGTGTCTTTTGTCTACCTATGCAATATATACATGCGTGTCTTTTGTCTACCTATGCAATATATACATGCGTGTCTTTTGTCTACCTATGCAATATATACATGCGTGTCTTTTGTCTACCTATGCAATATATACATGCGTGTCTTTTGTCTACCTATGCAATATATACATGCGTGTCTTTTGTCTACCTATGCAATATATACATGCGTGTCTTTTGTCTACCTATGCAATATATACATGCGTGTCTTTTGTCTACCTATGCAATATATACATGCGTGTCTTTTGTCTACCTATGCAATATATACATGCGTGTCTTTTGTCTACCTATGCAATATATACATGCGTGTCTTTTGTCTACCTATGCAATATATACATGCGTGTCTTTTGTCTACCTATGCAGTAAAAAACATTTTGCGTATAAAAATACAAACACTCTTCCTACATGTACACCAAAATGAAAAATGTATGAAGGCATTGTGAGTTGTTTCACATGGGACAAATTGATTAAATCTTTCCCCTGAAATTAAATACATTTAAACAAGGTTGAGAAACACCATTAAAAGTGTCCCGCATCTAAACAGCCTTTGAGTAGTTTTTAAGTGAGTTCCTGATATGGGCGCGGTCTCACCAATGCTTTGAGATAAAATGTGACAAAGAAGTTTACAACTATAGAAATTGTCAAGGAACCAAAAACTTCTCACTTAATGTATTCTTAACTGATCCATCATACACAACAATGTACACACTACAAATTACATAGAAGCACTACATGTAGGGCAGATGTAGGCAGACTACTTTTAAAGTGCACTAATTTGGCTAAGCATAGACAATTCTTGCTTTAAGCAGAATCATGTGACCACTCAAAGTACCATGTAACCTGTAGTACTATACATGTAGGCCTAACGTACCAAGCTAATCTATGCAATGTACCATCTTGCCACATGTTACAACACTAGTACATGTAGGCCTAACGTACCATCTTGCCACATGCTACAACACCATTATAAACACTACTTGTTTTAATAATTTAATAATAACAGTAATTTTAAATAGTTGTACACACAAGTGTGAGTGGAATAAGGAAAAATAAAACATTTCTTTGTACCATATCCAACATGCATATACTGTAGTGTAAAACAATGTACTTATGAAAAAAAACTTATCCCATGAACATGGTACATAAATATTTTGTACAGTAGCAAAAATATTGACAACTTTTACTGCATAATAAGATTATGACGTGAAATGCAATCCTTGAAACCAATATAAACAAACACATTTAAAAAGTAATCTTACCCGTAACCATATAACTTTGAAACGTATACACAGCAAAACTATAGAAAAATTGCAAACATTTCTAAAAGATATCGACCGAGTGACACAATATTGTGATACATGAATTGAACATTGCATGTTGTTGTTATGCATAGCAACCCCGAGGACAGAAGGACTTGGCTACACATGTAATTTATCAATGTAGTATACTGTATCATGAATAAAGCCATCATAAAAGCAAAGGTCTAGTGATTACAAAGGTAATAACAGTATTGCAACATTAAATCCCTTACTAAAACCACAAACACTGTTACCCTTGCACTTACTAATCTTACAAATAGTAGGGGCTACATTGTACAAGAAGAACACTTAAGATTCAAATAACTCAGGGGAGCTGAAGGTAGGAACTGATGTTCCTCTTACATGTAAAACAATCTATGTGTAGATTGTAGGATGGAGGGAAACATGCACCAATGAGATGCAGTACATGGAAAAAAGCTCTTGGAATGGCTCTTTGTTCTACATCTCAGCAAAGCGAGATTGGTTAGGGTGAGTATACAATCAGATTAATTTCAGAATGGCGCTGGTGAAGCATCCAATAATTATCCGTATTGGATTGCAATATTAAGTTATGGAGTGTCACGGCAGTTTACATCACACTGGTATACATGCGTTCAACCAATCAAAGGATCTTATAAACTACATGTACATTGTAGATATTGAGATTTGAGAACATTTTCAGAATGTAAAACAATATGTACTACAAGTTAAACTGTTCTTAAGAGAATAACAATGAAAGACTAACTTCTGACTAAATCCAAGTCTGGAAGTCCAAACCACAACACTTCGGCTTGTTTTAAACTGTTGGCTTGTTATACTGTATACTGAAAAGAAAATTTGAACAAATTAATGTGACATTGAATATGCACAACTGTTTTGTCCATGGAGAAAAAGATCAAGACCAACTACATGTAGTAACTTAACTCAAGTTTACAAAAGAGCCACGGAGCCTGGACTTTCTACACCCATAGACATGATCTGTACACAGCTCAGTGGAGGACCATACAATCTTTACTGTACAACAGGGGGACTATCTCAACACTTGGTTTTAAAAACAGGATTTTTATTTTTTTTTATTTAATATAAAATGTAGACATGAATACAAAAAGTGTAAAATTTCTTATATGACCATTTATGAAATAGGTTAAAGATGACAATGTCATAGTATTACAAAAACCCACAACCATACACACACCTTATAATCTTCTTACATGTTTAAGTCACAACTGTCATAATTTGTATGTCATTTGTATTTACCAGAGTACAAGACAAATGGCTGAAAGAGTTAACCAACACAATGCAGTATATAAAAATAAATGCATATAAAACTGAGCAGTTTATCCTTTGAAAATATATTTTGTACTATGAGCTTAGTTGCTTGCTCTATGCTAGTACTACACAGTGTATGCATCAAGTCCCATGACAGACAAGTATTACTGTTAAAATCAAAGAGCACCTGTTGTTGGGAGATTGACTGACACTTTACCACAATATTGAAAAATGACAATGGAAGGCAAACAACAAAAATACATACAACAATTGGGGTATGATATCCTGCTTTTTCAACTAAGTGTAATGACTAAAATCTTTAGCCATAATATTTGAGTTATATACATTATGTAGGCCTACATGTATGTAAGTTTACATACACATGTAAAGATACTAGTTTGGGTCACAATGAATGAAAAAGTAGCAGTCAGATTTGCCATATTTTCCATCTGGTGATATAAAATGTGAAGATAGTGGCAAGCTGTATCACCTGTGTTTTGACTGTCTGGCACTGGATGCCAACTTCATGACAATAAGAACTAATCAGTTTTTTGTTTTAAAGAAGGCACATGTAATTAAGGCATGATAAGACAAGCTAACTTTAGTACTTCTGCATAGTCATTTCAATTGAGCAGAGTGTTAAGATCAAATCAAGAATTGGATCTAAATGTATAGAAACATGAAGCAACTAGACACTTTCAGACATTAACTATACCATAGTCATTATATTCACCACACAATAAATGAATTCATCAAAATACAAACAGAAGAAAGAATTAACAGAACTGACCCTGAATCTACACAAAAATATTCTCTCACAAAAAGAAAGTTTGGTAGACAGCTTCTTTCATTGGATGCGGAATGGCGGCTTCCAAACTTCACATCCATAGATTTGTCTAAATTACATTCAAGGTTTTCAACCATGGCTTACGCCTAACTCTGTTTTAAAAAACAAGGATTGTTATTGGAATTTTCACAAGGTATATGAATTGTCTTGATACCCTGTTTTTGTTTGACTTTGCGGAGATGACATTTGTCCCAAATGAAATAAGTGAATGCACCTATGATTAGGAGGTTGATGGTGATAACTAATAGTATGACACCAACTGTGTTGAGCAGTGTTGGCATTGGAAGTACAGAGAGGACATCAACACGTCTTGTCTGCATATCAATTACATTACCTTGTAGCTGCAAGTAACTAGCATAGCTACCTACAATATGGAATAACTGATGACTGTGACCAATGATATCAAATTTACCAGGTGCTAATACTTCAGGGAAATGTGTAGCATAGATGAGGATTGTTGTAGCACACATCATAAACTGATAAGAATGATAGTGTAGGGCATCTGATTGACAATCATCTACTTCACAAAACACAACACGATACAGTAATGGGAAGCTGCAGTACAAGTAGGGAGTAGCAAATGCTGTCAAACGTAACAACTTCTGCCTCTTTATTCCAGCTACAAGCCGAGACATGCATGCCAAGACTGTACAAAGAAAGGCATTAAATACACACATCGGCAAATATACTTTGTGGTATGTGGTATTCATAAAACTTTTGGGAAATACGTATGTATTATACAACATGGAACAAGCCATGCTGTAGACACTCAATGCACCGTAATCAAAAAAGAAGCAAAGGTGCCGTACTCTCTCAGACATGCAATTGAAGAGGTGAGCTGTGCTACTAATAATCATGTACAGGCATACCGAGGCCAAGTATACTTGCATAGGATAAGTGAATGGATCCACATCAAAGCTCAGCTCTTGCCATAAACACTGAGTGTACATCCATAGGAATAAACCAGACGTCAGGAAATGAGTCCAGAAATTGATGGTTTCATTGGTGAAGGTGAAGGCACTCAGTATACAAGTAGCCACACTGCTGCGACATGACCGGTACCCAGATACAATAAATGGTTCCCTGAAGTCCTTAGGAACATGGTTTACTCTCAGTAGCTTGATAGTCCACATAATGAATGGTATGCACCCTATGTACAAAGAATAGAAACAAGGATGTTTAGTAAATCTATTGAAAACTATGTACTTACCAAATCAAAAACAATATGATTTTCCAGTAGAGTCCTACCATGTACATTGTTGATTGCCTAAGATGTAGGTTATTTTTATGATTTAGTTTGAAAGACTAATGTTTATGTTGAAGACTCAATTACAAATTCTGTGTTAAGGCATTTAAGGAGCATTGGTGGCATTATGTTGGGGAATTATTTTACACCAAATAGGCCTACATTTAGCATCAGCAAGTGATGACAATTTTTCAAATAGAAACTCAGGTTTTTTTGCCAAGATTTTCCACCCAGTTGTGCAGTTGAAAGCACATTCCATAAATGTCTGTAGATGCAGAATAGCCCCATAAATAATGCTGTGGACTCCCTCTGCCTCTTGGCCCTAATCCCACATAGCATCAGGAGGTGAGATGACTTTTCAAATAGAAATCCCGGTTTCGTTGCCAAACATTTCCCCCTAGCAGTTGTCACTTGTGCAATTGTGCCGAGCACAATAAACAAAAGCTCGTTTTGGTGTAATGACTAAAAATTGTCAGCACCACTACGTTTACGGAGTGATGAGCATTCATGATCACAAGCGATTCGATTTTCTGAAACAGAGGTAGTTGCAATAATCGTAGCCCTTCATCTTCCCAACAGTCGCAACCGTCGAGAGGATGGAGGGTTACGATTATCGCAAGTAAAACAGCGACATTAACCTATCTAGATTTTTGTGTGTCACTGTAGCACTGTTTTACACCACGCTGCTTGCTGCTGGTTTAGTGTTTCACAGTGGTGGCGCTGTGTGTGATTGCCTTGAATAAATACTAGTAACTAGAATAGCAAATTTGTCATACAGTTTGTCACCACATGCGCATCAAGATCAGTTAACATCATCTGATCACGGCACCCACAATGTTTAATTCAGTGACTGGCGATTGTCTGCATAGAGATTTTCAGTTTAAATATTCGTACACCAGACTGCCACTTTTTCATTCATTAAAAAAAAATTACCAACCTACTGACCCTATTTTAAAATGGCATGTAATCAGAAACTGAAATTGTTTTGTTTGGCCTATGTCATGAAATAAATTAGTAGGGCCTAGGCCTATTAATACTACACTAGTAATAGTATTCATAAATAGGCCTAGTCATTAAATATTTTGGTGACAATTATTGAAAAAGTGGCAGGCGGATATGGAAGTTTCTCACATGATGACATGACAACTGGGGAACAATTTTGAAAAAACCCCAGCGGGTTTTCACTCAGAAAAGATCATCTCACCTCCTGATGCTGTGTCATGGGCGGCGTAGCCGTAGGGCCAAATACTATATCGTAGGACGCCCTGTATTCAGGGCGTCCCTGAAATCGAGGCAAATCTTTTACCTCTCTGCACGCGATGTAAACACTCCCTACATGTAGATACAATTTTTGTGGTTTGACTTGCCAAGCAAAGAGTCTCCTCTCATTTGACCAAAACTTAGAAACATGTAAGGCTCCACTGGTTAGTTGCACTTGTAAATGCAAAAAGTTGTGGTATTTTAGGCATTTCTGCAAGGTACAAAAATATGTCATACTGTCGGGGCCATACAAAAAAAAATTCCCACCGAAAAAGTTTCATCAAACACTTTTTCAATTCACAATTCACGATGATCAAATCATGTGACTGAACATTCTGCTGAGCATTCTGGGGGGAAAAATACAGAGGCTTAAAGAAGCCACGTGCCTTATATCATTTTCTAATAGTCTGGATAATTTTTTTTTGTAACACTCTATCATTTTTGTTATTAATATTAAAATTTAAACATCAGCTTTGTGATTCGATTATCACTGTTTATATATAGGGCCTATGCTTTATTATAAATGTTAAGAAACATAAAAAGACACAAAACTAAATAAAAATAAGATTTGAAAGCCAAGAATTATTTACATTATTTTTTATTTTTTTTAGTTTTTGAAAAATACCATGGTTATTTTTAAAACTAAATAAAAAATATGTTGAATAAAATGAAGAAAACTGCTGGCTATAGAGTCATACACTAAGTCTCACAGAACACTTGTAGTCACTGCAGATGTTTCTTCCACGTATATATGGCTTCACCCGGACACCATACTTTCTTGTTTGCATCGAAAACAGGTCAAACTCAAATCAAATGGGACGCTATTGAAGTCATCGAAGATCGATGCGTGGTGTGAAAGTTTCAATGTCCATCACGTTTTAATATATGTTTGCATATTTCTTACAAACAAAGGAAGGTAATTAGGGCATCAGTTGATTATGGAATATTTTTATTTTTTTTTCAATTCAAAGAAAAAGGCATACTACATCGAAAACCGGACAGGGGAGGATACCCTAATCCCAATGTTATGGTGGTTTACAATTATCACAACTAGAAAGGGAGGGGGAAACTTCAACTAAAAATATCCAAACCCCCGCAATTTCTCTATCATATCAATCATCATCATTAAAAATAGTGATTAAAAAAAACTGTGTTACTACATAGTTACTAACTTCTGACTGTCACTAGACACTAGTGTCAGTCAGTGCATGGAGGCTACCTCCATGGTCAGTGTCACTATTTTATTCAACTAAGTAGGTATGTTATTATTTATTATTTAAGTCTTTGACGAAATGGGTTAACTAATTAGCTTAGTGGGGCAGCCTTGGCTTTCTACCGACCCAAGATTTCCAGCAAGATTCCAGCAAGATCACATTTTTTAATATTATTAACCTACCTACTTTGAATTTACGGAGAATTGTTAACTCTCGATTGCCTTATGATATCTGATGTCTGATGTTAGACGCTGAGGTAGGCGGGGCTCCCCTCTTGGATGTTCACTCCTGACCATCAAACTATGACAGTCACAGTGTGAGTGTGAGTATGACTGTCAACAGGACAGACAGGCTAGGAATGGAGTACTACTAGTCCTATACTCAGTGAGATAACGAAAAGCTAACTTATTATTATTATCTTTTCTCTATGGTGTAGTCAAGGTACTTTTCCACACCACCACACACACAAACAATTACCACAGGGTGTGGTTAAGAGCTTGACCGACCGACCGACCGGCGCGGGCCGGCTGCGCTATAATAGTACAGCTATTTGATTGAGGAGCGTACACGTACACCAAATCCGAGCCCAATTATTTACTTTTCATGAAATACCGTCAATGACCGTCAGTCATCTCAGTTTCTTTCACATCTGCAACTGACTGCTTAAAGCAGCCGATAGGTACGGTGAGCTGTGCTACTGGCATACCAACAAGTGTAAATTTATTAATAATATGGCTCTTGTCATAACCACTGAGTGTACATCCATAGGAATAAACCAGACGTTAATTGAACAAATTGAACATATGACATGGTATTTTGGCTGGTAGCCTAATTCTCTATAAGTATAATCATGGAGCCTACTATTTTGTGCTTGAGCAGCCCTATAAAATAATTGGGTCATAAAGTTTCACCTTACGACGATCAACCTTGCCCGGCACTGCCAGTATAATGGTTATTTTTTTATTTCCAAAAGCAGTTGTTGTTTTAAACAGTCAATTAAGTGATTCTTTAAAAGCGGTTATTTTTATTTTCAAAAGCAGTTATATAGTTTTATTTTTCAAACAGTGGCGTAGCTAGGCTGGCCCCGGCGTAATAAGGAATTATTATGGGAGGGGGGAGGGGGGGGGGGGCGAATATGAAAGAAGATGCACATCGGGACGTTAGCGCACAATTTTTTTAAAAACTTGGGTGGGGGGTGGGGATTGTGCGTAGGACCTGTGCGTAGGCCTAACAAGGGCGCGCGGGTACACTAGCCCCAAGGAGGGGGAGGGGGGGGGGTGGGGGTAATGAATTTGTAACTGCATGAATATTAGCCTTGACAAAGGCGTTGGAGTTTTATTTTCATTTATTAATTTGTTTTTTGATTAATTGGTTTTTCCCTTTGCGCTTGCGCCATCGCGCTACCCGCCCGAGCTATTATGTGCATCAGTCTCCGTCTGCGTGGTGTGTGAGCTGTACACGTCCGTGACTCACCCCGAATCCCACCCGAGTGATTTGCTTGTGGATTTTTTTCACAGAACGCGGGAGAGTAATGAGTACAGTGCCTACACACATCGTGTGGGGTAAAAACAAAATTAAGATCTATTAAGTTGTTGCGGTACCCGCTGCCAATGATTCGAACTGCCTCAGTCGGGCTAGCTCGTTGGTAGACATCTGCTCTAGCAATGCAAAGGTCGTGGGTTCGAATCCTACCCGAGTGATTTGCCTGTGGATTTTTTTCACAGAACTTGGGAAAGTACTGAGGATATACAAAATTATATAACTTTCTCAATGGCCACCATTTTGTTTGTAAATGTAAAATCAGCGGGACATTTTCGGGAAGTTTGACACACATTTTCATTGTTAAGCAGCGTTTTATGTGAGCAGAAGTTTTTAATCCGATAAGAAGCAGGGGCTTGACAAATTATTGAACGTTCAAGCAGTTCTTACCTTGAGAATAATTATTTTACGATCTTTTCGTAAATCCACGAACAGTTTCGGACGTAAAGCACAAAAAACCTACTAGTCGAGTCCGGTTGGCTGTCCCTAGTATCGGTGTGAATGCAGGGGGGAAGTTGGCGTTCGATTAGCCCGAGGTCGGGGGCCGATCACCGTGCCCGGATGAGCACACCGAGGTACGGGGAATGCTATTGACGCACCCTAATACTCTCATACTAGGCTATTGTTATTTTTAAAAGTTATATTATCGTTAAGTAAATTCTAGCTTATAGTTTTTGGATTGAATAAAGTATTGGTTTTTAAAAGTATAATGGACACCAGGCAGCGATCGACTTTTGTGGTCTAATTCCCATCTCGTAAAAACAAAGTCACAAAAAAAACTTTGGCACGGAACCAGATTAACATTATGTCACAGCATAGAGCAAGGATATGGTCACAGCATGGAAGAATGTTTTCCTTTCTGATCCATGCTCACAGTTAAAGTCCAAAAAGTCATTGCACATTTTCAAGTCGCCCCCCCCCCCCCATAAAGTTATGCCCCAAAACTTTACGCGGCCACCCCACTGAGAAAGCGCCCCCAACCCCCCCCCCCCCCCCCCCGCCCCCAAAAAACCCCAAAAAACCAAACAAACCCCCAAAACGTAAGGATAAAAATAAATCACCGCCAAAATGAGGATTCAAATTTTGCTTTGTGGTAAGTGACGGTCGTTGGCGGTATTTGACTAAATCTTTGAAAGCTAACTCGTTAAAAAGCAAAAGGTAAAACGACCCAAGGACGGAGTAGCATGGCTACCTCCGTGGTAACGTAGTAGTAATATTAATAGTCATAGAGGAGGTAGGTACCTGACTCGTTTTCGACGTGATAAAGTCACATGGAGGATCGAAGTGTGATAATTATAACTTCTTAATGCACTATACAGTAGTACAGAAGGTAACATACTTATAATGTGATAGTGAAGCATCAATTGGTTCAGAGATCATGGTTGAGATAAGGCTGTCAATCATCCAGAAACATGTTTATATATATATGGAACAGCCATACATTTTAGCTAGTATAGCCCTGGTAGTATAGCCCTGGTAGTATAGCCCTGGTAGTGGTAGTATAGCCCTGGTAGTATAGCCCTGGTAGTATAGCCCTGGTAGTATAGCCCTGGTAGTATAAATAGCCCTGGTAGTATAGCCCTGGTAGTATAGCCCTGGTAGTATATATAGCCCTGGTAGTATAGCCCTGGTAGTATAGCCCTGGTAGTATAGCCCTGGTAGTATAGCCCTGGTAGTATAGCCCTGGTAGGACGTCAGTCAGTGCCACCATGGAGGTAGGAATTCCTACCTCCATGGTGCCACCGTCGCGTTGTATGCAACGGAGGAGTCCAACCTGGGCTAGTTGTAGTATCCTCCCCTGTCCGGTTTTCGATGTACTATGCGTTTTTCTTTGAATTGAAAAAAAAATAAATTTATTCCATAATCAACTGATGCCCTAAATACCTTCCTTTGTTTATAAGAAGTATGCAAACATATATTAAAACGTGATGGACATTGAAACTTTCACACCACGCACCGATCTTCGATGACTTCAATAGCGTCCCATTTGTTTTGAGTTTGACCTGTTTTCGATGCAAACAAGAAAGTATGGTGTCCGGGTGAAACCATACATGGAAGAAACATCTGCAGTGACTACAAGTGTTCTGTGAGACTTTGTGTATGACTCTATAGCCAGCAGTTGTCTTCATTTTATTCAACATATTTTTTATTAAATTTTAAAAATTACCATGGTAATTTGCAAAAACTATATAAAAAAATATATAAATAAAAAAATGTAAATAATTCTTGGCTTTCAAATCTTATTTTTATTTAGTTTTGTGTCTTTTTATGTTTCTTAACATTTATACTAAAGCATATAAATAAACAGTGATAATCGAATCACAAAGCCGATGTTTAAATGTTAATATTAATAACAATAATGATATGAGTGTTACAAAAAAAATTCTCCAGACTATTAGAAAATGATATAAGGCACATGGCTTCTTTTTAAGCCTCTGTATTTTTTTCCCCAGAATGCTCAGCAGAATGTTCAGTCACATGATTTGATCATCGTGAATTGTGAATTGAAAAAGTGTTTGATGAAACTTTTTCGGTGGGGAACATTTTTTTTATGGCCCTGACAGTATGACATATTTTTGTACCTTGTAGAAATGCCTAAAATACCACAACTTTTTGCATTTACAAGTGCAACTAACCAGTGGAGTCTTTCATGTTTCTAAGTTTTGGTCAAATGAGAGGAGACTCTTTGCTTGGCAAGTCAAACCACAAAAATTGTATCTAGGGCGCAGAGAGGTCAAAGGTTTGCCTCGATTTCAGGGACGCCCTGAATACAGGGCGTCCTACGATATAGTACTACACCAGTACCACCACTAGTATATACATGTATGCAATATCATATATATGCAATTAAATATTAAGTTAAATATAATATTAACTTAAAAAGTAACATACTCATGGAGGAAGGAATAGCCATGCTCATAGAATAGATGATACTGTCATAGTGTCAGTGTCAGTGTCATCATTGTCACTCGTCCATCTATGCTTATTTATAATATTCATAGTATGAATTTAGCCCCATAAATATAGGTCCAATCCACTACGAAGTGGATTGACCCTATTTATCATTTATTGTGGGGCTAATACATGTAGAACCATGACAATCCATGAGGTTCATTCTGGTATCATCGAGTCCTTGTGGTGGAGACGATCTAGCGAAAGAAACCTCGGTGTGCATAAAAACAAAGTCAAGGACAACAGTTGATCGGGGGTAGGGAGGGGTTGACTTTTATAACTATGATAAGGTTGGAGCAGAATTTGTTTTGTTCATTCTGTATATTTGTTTTTTTCATTATGTTAATTGTTATGTGGTTTGGTCGTAAGAACCATATTTTAATTGGAGCGATAACTTGCTTTGATCCTATTTGTTTATTTTTAATTGAATATGAAACAAATTGTAACTTTTTGTGATTCTAACATTTCCAATTTTCTAGACAATGCATGTAGGCCGTGCAGGCCATGCCAGCAGGCCATGCCAGCAGGCCATGCCAGCATACCAGCACTCAGCCAGCAAGCCAGCATCAGCCAGTAGGCTAACATCAGCAAGCAGGCCAGCATCAGCCAGCAGGCCAGCATCGTGCCAGCAGGCCAGCATCAGCCAGCAGGCCAGCATCAGCCAGCATACCAGCATCAGCCAGCAGCCCGGAATCAGCAAGCATGCCAGCATCAGCCAGCAGGCCAGCATCATGCAGCGAGTATACCATCATCAGCAGGCCAGCATATCGGCTATCAGACCATGCAGCATCAGCCAGCAGGCCAGCATCGTGCCAGCAGACCAGCATCAGCCAACAGGCCAGCATCAGCCAGCAGACCAGCATCATGCAGCCAGCATGCCGGCACAGGCAGCAGGCCTGAATCAGCCAGCAGACCAGCATCTGCCAGCAGGCCAGCATCAGCCAGCAGGCCAGCATCGGGTATCAGACCACCATGCAGCATCAGCCAGCAGGCCATGCCAGCATACCAGCACTCTGCCAGCAAGCCAGCATCAGCCAGTAGGCTAACATCAGCAAGCAGGCCAGCATCAGACAGCACAACAGCATTAGCAAGCAGGCAAGCATCAGCAAGCAGGCCAGCATCAGCCAGCAGGCCAGCATCATGCCAGCAGACCAGCATCAGCCAACAGGCCAGCATCAGCTAGCAACCCAACATCAGCCAGCAGGCCAGCATCAGACAGCACAACAGCATCAGCAAGCAGGCAAGCATCAGCCAGCAGGCCAGCATCAGACAGCACAACAGCATCAGCAAGCAGGCAAGCATCAGCCAGCAGGCCAGCATCAGACAGCACAACAGCATCAGCAAGCAGGCCAGCATAAGCTAGCATAAGCCAGCATGCCGTCATCAGCCAGCATGCCAGCATCAGCAAGCATACCAGCATCAGCCAGCATTCCAGCATCAGCAAGTATACCATGATCAGCCAGCAGGCCAGCATCAGCATGCAAGTATACAAGCATCAGCCAGCAGGTCAGCATCGCGGCAATCAGACCACGCAGCGTCGGCCAGCAAGTCAGCATCAGCCAACAGGCCAGCATGCCAGCATCAGCCAGCATACCAGCATCAGCCAGCAGGCCAGCAAGCCAGCAGGCCAGCATACCAGCAGCATACCAGCATCAGCCAGCAGGCCAGCAACAGCCAGCAGGCCAGCAAGTCAGCATCAGCCAACAGGCCAGCATGCCAGCATACCAGCGTTAGCCAGCAGGCCAGCAAAGTCAGCATCAGCCAGCAGGCCATCAACACTCAGCAGGCCAGCAAGTCAGCATCAGCCAACAGGCCAGCATGCCAGCATCAGCCAGCATACCAGCATCAGCCAGCAGGCCAGCAAGTCAGCATCAGCCAGCAGGCCAGCATACCAGCAGCATACCAGCAGGCCAGCAGGCCAGCATCGGCCAACAGGCCAGCATGCCAGCATCAGCAAGCATACCAGCGTCAGCCAGCAGGCCAGCAAGTCAGCATCAGCCAGCAGGCCATCAACAGCCAGCAGGCCAGCAAGTCAGCATCAGCCAACAGGCCAGCATGCCAGCATACCAGCATCAGCCAGCAGGCCAGCAAGTCAGCATCAGCCAGCATACCAGCATCAGCCAGCAGGCCAGCATACCAGCAGCATACCAGCATCAGCCAGCAGGCCAGCAACAGCCAACAGGCCAGCCTACAAGCTTCAGCAAGCGAGCCAGCATCACCCAACAGGCAGCCGAGCACTAAAGTATTTCTTTACCAAATGTTGGGAGTGCTTTTTTCAAAGAACAGGGGCTTAAGTTGTGCTAGTAATTATTTCTACCAAGTACAACATGGTTTGTTACTTATCTGTAACCCCCCCCCCCCCCCCCCAACCAAAATAATAGTGTAGGGTCAATGTACTATAAGTAGCCCCAATACAGGGCCAGTGTAGTATTATAGCCCCAATAAAGGGCCAGTGATTATTAGCCCAATTACAGGGTCAGTGTACTATAAGTAACCCTAAACAGGGCCAGTGTAGTACAGTATTAGTATCCCCTACATGTATGCAGAACCAGTTTATAGCTGTGTCGTGGCCGAGCGGATAAGAGCACCACACTCGAGCTCTGGTGTTTCAGTTCAGCAGAGTGTGGGTTCCAGTCCCGGTTGTGACACTTGTGTCCTTAAGCAAGACACTTTTAAAACCTTTATTGCTTAAGTCCTTCAGATGGGTTGTAAAGCCGTTGGTCCCGTATGTTGTGTAATGCACGTTAAATAACCCAGTGCACTTATCAAAAAGAGAAGGGGTTTGCCATGGTGTTCCTGGTTTGATTGGCTGCATTATTGCGCCACAGCTAGCACCTTGTAAACCATTGCATGGTGCTGTAAAGGAATAGGTCTCATACTTCAAAACGTAGCTCCACATACCTTGCAGGAAAATACTGACTGTTGAAGCGCCTTGAGTGTCACTGAGTGACAGTGAGCGCTATATAAGATGCACTTTTATTATATTTCTATTAAAAGCACCGGACTTGAGCTCTGGTGTTTCTGTCCAGCAGAGTGTAGGTATTTAAGTCCTGGTTGGGCACTTGTGTCCTTGAGCAAGATACTTCACCCTAACTGCTTTTTATATGGTTGGTTGAGCAACCACATGCAGCTATAGTATTATGCTTTGTCTTGACTGTATGGTGGTGCGGTGAACCACTGGCAGCTAGTATCATGCGTTATCTTGATTGTTTACTGTTGCAGATTGCGTATAAAGTACGAGAATGGAGACTAGTCAAACACTAGAAGCTATTCGCTACAAGGAAAATAAACTCTTCATACTGGACCAGTTACAACTTCCTAAAAAACAAGAGTATGAAGCAATAACATGTGTGGAAGAAGGATGGCAAGCCATTAAACAAATGAAGGTATGTAGCCATTAAAATGTAGCCAATAGTGCATGCCTGCTAACCATTCCCATTTAAAGGGTGTGTACAACATTGGTAAGATTGAAAATAAAGTTAAGATTTTCACATAACTTTTGGTACGAAAATGGTTATGCTGGAAAACATCCCTTGAAACAGTATTGCTTGAAATGCTATAGTGTGTAGGAAAATTAGGAATTTTTAAAAGTCTTTATCATATTTTATAGTGATAAAATCCGATGTTTAAAAGCAGTGAAAACATATAATGATTTTTTTCACTGTTTTCTCATTACTCAGAGGACCGATTTAGCTGAAACTTTCACAGGTTTGTTATTTCATGTATATGTTGGGTCACATCAAGTGTGGATACTGGTCTGTGACAATTACCAATGTCGTACATTGTCTTTTGTACACACATGTAGGAGAAATCTCGATTTGAACATTTTAAACCATAAAACATCAGAACAATTCTATTTCTGACGAAGAAGTGAAAACAAAAAAGGGGGGCACTAGGTTTCCCAACAATGCGGCGCTATTTTACATAATTATTTACTCAAGGTCAGGCTGTATGGGCTGCATGCATTGTTAACTCTTCTAGTCATCAGTACACACTTTCATAGGTAAAAGCACCATTTTCCAGATCGGTCAATGTATTTAAGACTGAAGTTAACTTTTAAGGCTGGAGACAAGTTTATGCACTGACCTATGACCTGTGAGAATCATCAAGATGGTGCGTGTTCAATGCAAGTTCATTGACTAGGTTGAGTATCTCCATGTTGACTATGTTGAGCATCTTCCTTGATGACTAGGTTGAGCATCTTCAGTGATGACTAGGTTGAGCATCTTCAGGCATGATGACTAGGTTGAGCATCTTCAGTGATGACTAGGTTGAGCATCTTCAGTGATGACTAGGTTGAGCATCTTCAGTGATGACAAGGTTGGGCATCTTCAGTGATGACTAGGTTGAGCATCTTCAGTGATGACTAGGTTGAGCATCTTCAGTGATGACTTGGTTGAGCATCTTCAGTGATGACTAGGTTGAGCATCTTCGGTGATGACTAGGTTGAGCATCTTCAATGTTGACTAGGTTGAGTATCTCTAGTGTTGACTAGGTTTAGTGTCTTCAGTGATGACTAGGTTGAGCATCATCAATGTTGACTAGGTTGAGCATCTCCAGCGTTGACTAGATTTAGTGTCTTCAGTGATGACTAGGTTTAGTGTCTTCAATGTTGACTTGGATGAGCATCTTCAGTGTTGAGCTTAACACAACACTCTTTTTCCATTATTATTATAGGTGAGAGGAGCACCATGTATCGCTATTGTTGGCTGTCTTTCATTGGCTGTAGAATTGAACAAATATCGTCCAAGCAGCAAAAATGAATTGATCAATTTCATTGTGAGTCAGTTGGATTACTTGACGACTGCAAGACCAACAGCTGTTAATATGAAGGGAGCTGCAGAGAGCTTCAAAACACTTATCACTCAGCTCCAAGATAATCAAGACATTACAGCAGATCAAATCAGGCAAAGGTAACTTATCTTGTTCCTGACCTGTTTGCAGTTACTGGCTAGTGAAGTATCATGAGGGTGTTGTACACATGGCCCAGAGAGGATCTCCATGTTTCCTTGTGAGAGATTTCAGGTTAGGGAACCTGATCAACCTGAGAGCTGAATGGAAATGGGCAGTTCTTGACTGCTTAGGCTTTCACAAAAGAAATTACTTGCTGTCATGAATAATCCACATACCAGGGGTCAAATTTGCTTACCATTGCTCATTGCTCAACACAATGGTTGGTGTGTCTGGATGGTCTGGGCACAGTTACAAAAGGCTGAATTAAAGGGTCTTTTGTCAAAGTGGCTGACAGTTATTACAGGATTACTGGCTGCATGCAAAGGGCCTTTGTTAAATTGACCCTTAAACTGAGCACCACAAGATTAACATGACTTTTTAATCCAAACTGGGCTTGTGTTCACACATAAGTTTATTCTTGTCCAGTGGACTAAACTGAGCCACAAGGTTGATCACTGGGTCATGCATCATCGACCTTTACCAACTGCTGCTTCTGGTTCACACATTGTGCACTTAGATGGTATTTTTTTTAAACGCTAGTTGCCCTATGCTGACAACAACAGTAACTGGGGCGCTGTACTTTTTTTTTTTTTTTTTAACATCTGCGGTTGTACTAGCGCCCCAGGTTATTATCGTATGGTCAAACGAAGTGATCCAACTCTCGCGTGTATCATTATTGATACACTGGTGTAAGTATTAGCTTATTGAACCTTGTCTCATTGCTTCTATACAGAGTAATCAGCGAAGCAGAATTGATGTTAATTTCAGATGTGAAATGTAACAAAAGTCTTGGTCATCACGGTGCACAACACATCCTGCAACATTGTCAGCAAGGCAAGATATGTGTTATGACACATTGTAATACTGGCTCTTTAGCAACAGCTGGCTATGGTACTGCTTTAGGTAAGACATCAAAGCTCTATCTGCCGCTTCCCAGGTTGTATTGTAAATTTGGGCGTGATCCCTGGCTACAGGGCAGTTTACAGTTGAATGGCTTCTGACTGGCACCCCCCCAAAAGAAGTTATTGACAAAAGGGAAACGGCCAACTTTAGGGCTATTTAGCTCAGTTGGTAGAGCACAAGCACATTAATCAGTTGGTCGCAGGTTCAAGTTCCACTCTAGTCAATTTGTCTTTGTTCAACCCAAAATCTTTTAAAGTTGAATAGAAATATTTTACACCTATGTGGTTTGTTTTTAAAGATGAAGTTGTTATTTTTCATAAGTTTAAATTTTGTCATTATATTTTTTAGTTTAAAAAACCCCCACCAATTTGTTTGCTTCAGGAGTGATTCGTGCGTTACATGAAGCAGGTAAATTGGACCATGTGCTGTGTACAGAAACCAGACCATACAACCAAGGAGCCAGACTAACTGCATTTGAACTGGTCCATGACAAGATTCCTGCTTCTTTAATCACTGATAGTATGGCAGCATTTGCAATGTACAAGAAAGGAGTATCAGGTACAGTCACATTAAACTGACAATGAGTAGCCATTATCATGGTACTTAATACAAAGGTCGGTGTCATCATGCTGCTTTGTGCACAAAGGGAACTCATTTTTGTACTAACATGTCCAGTGTACTATAATATAGCAGAAAAATTAGTATTAAATGTACATACAATAATATAATAATAATAATAAAGACATTTGTAAATCGCCTATTATGCAAAAGCCTCTAAGCGCATAGCTTCAAACAAATGAGTTTTTAACAGAGACTTAAAACAGTGTAAAGAACTAGCCTGGCGAATATGCACAAGAAGACTATTCCAAAGAAATGGAGCAGCGTAAGAAAATGATCTTTGACCCCAAAAAATGGAAGAAGCTCTTGTAGTTGTGGTAAGCAATGACTGTTGAGATGAACGTAAAGTCCGAGTAGGGGAATAATGGTGAACAAGTTCAGATAAATGTTTGAGCTTTGAAAGTTAACAAAAGAATTTTATAAATACATCACTCACGATTCAAACAAAATGACTCAAGACTCGGAATCAAATTCTTACATGTAGCATTTTGACCTCTTTTGTGAGAAAGTTTTGTTAATGCTAGTAAAAATGTGAGTGTTCCAGTTTTCACTACATGTACATGATAATGAAATTTTCCGGTCTGTTAATGGTCATTAACGTTAGCTGGTCCCCAAATAATGTAACAATTGCATCCGGTATTATGTGGTTGTTCATTCCTATTTACCTGTAACCAACAATAAAAGATCTACCAAAATATTCCACATAGCGATGCTTGATGTCTATTAAAACATCTGATGACAGGAATCAGATCACATTCATAGTGAGATGTTGTATTTACTATTCATGTTGTATTTGTTTATTTGTTCAAGCTGTTGTTGTTGGTGCTGACAGGGTGGTAGCTAATGGTGATACAGCAAATAAAATTGGTACTTATCAGCTAGCCATAAGTGCTAAACATCACGGCATACCGTTCTATGTTGCATGTCCATCTACAACCTGTGACTTCAGCCTTCTTACTGGTGATAGTATTGTAATAGAGGAAAGACCACAAAAAGAGCTGACATACATCAATGGTGTACAGATTGCTGCTGATGGTGAGTTCATTCATATCAATCCTACATGCCATTGTCTACAGGCCTGGGAACGATGGATATTAAGTGTCTGCTAATTGTGATTTCACAATGTTAATCTCCATGGCAATATCAACAGCTTTTGAAAGTGAGAGCCCTGGCCACAGTGAGCCCTGGCCACAGTGAGCCCTGGCCACAGTGAGCCCTGGCCACAGTGAGCCCTGGCCACAGTGAGCCCTGGCCACAGTGAGCCCTGGCCACAGTGAGCCCTGGCCACAGTGAGCCCTGGCCACAGTGAGCCCTGGCCACAGTGAGCCCTGGCCACAGTGAGCCCTGGCCACAGTGAGCCCTGGCCACAGTGAGCCCTGGCCACAGTGAGCCCTGGCCACAGTGAGCCCTGGCCACAGTGAGCCCTGGCCACAGTGAGCCCTGGCCACAGTGAGCCCTGGCCACAGTGAGCCCTGGCCACAGTGAGCCCTGGCCACAGTGAGCCCTGGCCACAGTGAGCCCTGGCCACAGTGAGCCCTGGCCACAGTGAGCCCTGGCCACAGTGAGCCCTGGCCACAGTGAGCCCTGGCCACAGTGAGCCCTGGCCACAGTGAGCCCTGGCCACAGTGAGCCCTGGCCACAGTGAGCCCTGGCCACAGTGAGCCCTGGCCACAGTGAGCCCTGGCCACAGTGAGCCCTGGCCACAGTGAGCCCTGGCCACAGTGAGCCCTGGCCACAGTGAGCCCTGGCCACAGTTGATACTTAAAGATGATCTCCAAGGTCTAAATAAGTTTTTCTGATGAAGTCAATATGAAAGAAGATTACAAGCCTCACATGATGAAAAGGTCCAGTTACAAGCCTCACATGATGAAAAGGTCCAGTTCAAAGCTGTTTTGACTGAATCTATTGGAAATTCAGGAATGAACCGAAAAATCCCCGTACAAAAATGTGACAACAGTGGCTGTTTTTGGAGGTTGGCAAATTTCACACTGAAAGAGCATTTTGCACCATTTGTTTGTGAGGTTAGAGACTTGTTATTTTCAGTCCACTTTCATAAGGGTTCTATCTATTGGGAAATAAGTGGATCACAAAACTGAATTTGATCTTGGAGCCCCTCTTTAACCAATTCAACTTTAACCAATTCAACCATGCAGATGCACATGCTGCAGTTGTATCTTTTAGCATAAAACATATTTTCTTTTACTACCCAGGTATTGGTGTATGGAATCCAGCCTTTGATGTAACGCCAGCTGAATTAATTACTGGTGGAATCATCACCGAGTTTGGTGTTTTCAAAGCAAGTGAATTACAGTGCAACTTGACCAATATCTAACATAAATAAGTGCACAACGGTTCCCTACATGATGCAGAAACTTAACCCAATTCCTATGATTGATTCTATTATCTTATCATAATCAACATTGGTAAGCACTGACTGAGATTGCACAGGAGATCAAGACCTTGGAGCTTAGTAAATCATTCTAGTAGTAACAAATTAGTAATCAAAATGATCTCTCTAGCCTACAATTATTAATTACCTTAGCCCTCCTTCTAATTGACTATTAAAACCATTCAACAATCCATCCTTCACACTGGCCCATAGCTTTGTAACAGTAGTAGTGTACCTTTGGATCAAAGTGTACACAGCCAATGGCTGCCATGCATGATCAGTGAAGCTTGTAGTAAGAGGGTTTAATGTAGTCTTGGGATGACTAGCCAATTGTGAATACAAAGCACATCATGCAGACAGACAAAACCTAGTCTGGTTACTTCACTGACTACATTGGAAAGTCATTAAGATATAAAAGGGACCGTATCATTATGAGTTACTGTGTACACAGAAGAGCCAGTGTTGCATATCAGGTTTATTTAAAATTGCTGCCACCATATAAAGTAGTTTAGAAAGCATACCAACATGATTGTGACAAATGTATTTTGTACAACAGAAACAGGTACTTGCTAACATGTCATGACTGGTTTTTCTATCAATTTAATGTAATTGTACATTAATATTTGCTGCATAAAATGAGGTCAAAATGTCCAAATGACATGTTTCAGCTGCTCTATGTTTAACTTAAACATTATTGAGTCAGTCATTAACTCTAATAGTAATATAGTGTTGTTTAATTCATGCAGACCATGATTACATGTTGTAAAATCTTTACAGCTATAATGATCAATTAAAATACATTTTTCATCACCCGTTAATTTCCAAAGTGAAGGTTTGTTTTTTTCCTTCAGCTCTTCAGACAAAATTGTTGTGTTTGTGGAACCATAGCCATAGATACATGTAGATGCTAGAATCATTGCCCATTTCTGAATGCACAATGCCACTTTGTAAATAAGATGGAGGGGGAAATCCAAAGCCAACTCAATTTTGCAGTGTTTTTCAGTTTTCAGATTGTAAAGAAAAGAAGAAATCTGCTGACAAATAATCTGCCTTTTGTGATAAATAATCTCCATAATAAAAGCAGTTTCTAGCTCTGTGGCTGAGATTAGTACGTGTATGGACGCAGATGAAGTGGACTGAGTCAGGTGTGGTGTATAAATCTCAACGCTTTATATACAGTTTGATGCGGATGAATATAACCCAATTAGATCACAATATAGTGCCAGGCCACTGATATATGTTTCTTGTAATTTAAGTGGATACAACATTCTCCCTTTACTTTAAACAATTATCTATAGTCCCTATACTATAAATTATAAAATTAACATGAACACTTGTAACTATAATCCATAAACTTTTGAGTACTTGTTTTGTGAAAAATGTGTATCTTTTTCTCTCCTTCGATTTTTTTTCAATAATACCATTTTACTCAGTGTACCTTATTTCTTTTATACCATGAATTGTACCATTCGCAAAAATTGTTTAATGTTAGAGTATACGAACTTGTTACTTACAAGTAATACTGTTTATAAAAAACATAGTCACTCATCCATTTGGGTTTTTGTTTTACTCTCTCACTTCGTCTTAAGGGTTTCTTTTCCCCTGGTTCAGCCTTTGAACCCACGTTACCGGTTTTGGATTTTGTATGAGCCTTTTCTTCAAGCTCAAACTGAAACAATAGATCATTTGAATCGGTTGGTTTGCTTATGTTCCATTTCCTATCATCGCTAAAGACATGTACAAGGACTGATTTTTCTACTTATCAGAATTGGGTCGGAATATTTTCTGTCTCCTTTCACCACAAATCCAGGTTTTTTCACTCTTACCCAGTCTCCAACATTCAACTGAACTTCTTTAATATTTCTCTTCTTGTCACAGTAATTTTTGGAACTTTTCTGTTTGCTTATCTACTCGTTCACGGACTTTGGATTCTAAATGCATCCTACTTACTATCTTGGGTATAGGCAACCCCAAAATGTTCAGTTTCGTTCGCATGTGTCTACCATGAATTAAAACACACGGAGCAACACCAGTAGTGGCGTGTGGTGTAGCTCTAAAAACTGTCAAGTATTCGTATACTGCTGTTCAAATTGATAGCATTTTGGATTGCGTTTTTCAACACACCGTTAAATCTTTCAACAGCTCCATACTCTGTGGATAATACAAAGATGAAAAACCATGACGAATACCTCTTTCATCTAAAAATTCACTGAACTCTTGTGAGGTAAATTGTACACCGTTGTCACTTATGATTTAATCAGGGTAGCCCTCTCGGCTGAAAACTGGTGGAATTTGTTAGGCCAACTAGTTTGAACGTATCTCTTTACCGCGCTTAACACTAGATCATCTTTTGTACATTCTTGCAACTTCTTAGGTGTGACACCTTTACACAGAGTTTCAATGTGATGTGACAAATAACTTCATCACTATAATCAAATTCATGCGTGACACCAGGCTAAGGTAATCTAGACAATGCATCGGCAAATTTATTTTCAGGCTACCCGGCAGGCTACCCGGCCGGCTACCCGGCCGGCTACCCGGCCGGCTACCCGGCCGGCTACATGCAAGGTTTTTCTGCGAGGCTGTGACTGCATGCCATTTACCTGTGTTGGGGGGAATACTTCAAACTTACCCATCATGGTGGCTAGAGGCAGTCGGAATCCCATGGTTTTAGCAGCGGGTACCACAACATGTTCATTTTGTATCATGATAAAGAAGATTATTTGTTTTTTGTTCTTACACCGATGTGTATTAAGCACTTTCTCCGAATCCTGTGGAAAGAAATCCACTGACAAATCACTCCCATGGGATTCGAAACCACAACTTTTGCCATGTAGAGCAGATGTCTTACCACTAGACCACCAAGCTAGCCCAGCTGCTAAAAAAAGTCCAAGCTGCTGAAAGTATTAGAATCAGGCAAGCTTGGCCCACCAGGTGCATTCGAATCTGTCAAGTGTATTAAGTATAAATTACACCTCTGACAGAGTCTGTATTTTATGTCTGCATTTAACTCAAGGTCTTGTCAAAATTAATCCAAGAAGATCAGCATAAAACGTTCCTCCAACCACAAATTTTGTATTGCTTTACTCGCTGATAGGCACACAGTTCTCCGGAGCACTATGGACAGGCCTTTTGCCAATGCCCACCGAGTGCTCTGCAGCTTTGGTTTGCCCAGTTGACCACCGCTTGGAAACAATCCTGAACACTGCATCAGTCAACTTCCGAAGCAATTTTTTTGCTGTATTGAGTTATCTACCATTTTAAACAAATGTGTAGGATTGATGGCATTTCACATTTTTATTTGACTTGTGGCTGGATTACAACATTGATTTGTAGTAGATATAGTCAACTTTATTGCTTAAAGGGTGTGTACAACATTGGTAAGATTGAAAATATAAATGTTCACAGATTTGCACATAACTTACATGGTATAAAGATGGTCATGGTAGAAAACTTCCTTTGAAATGCTTGAAATGCCATAGTTTTTAGGAAATGAGTAAAACAAAAGTCTTTATCGTGCAGGATAAAATCTGATGTTTGAAAAAAAGTTAAAACATATAATGGTGTTTTTCACCGTTTTCTCATGACTCCGAAGACCGATTGGGTTTTAACTTTCTCAGGTATGTTATTTCATGTATATGTTGGGTCACATCAAGTGTGAATACAGGTCTTTGGTAATTACCAATGTTGTACACACCCTTTAAACGTGAACAATTTACTATTTTTACAAAAATTACTCAAAAGCATTTCTAAAAATATTGTAAACAGTATAATTAACAAAAAACAAACGTACACCAAATTATAAACATGAAGATTTCTTTTTGGTGTATGCTGAAAGTATGGTGATGACTTTTCTAGTCTAGTCATAAATATAAAATGTGATTTGGGTTTGTTCTATACAATATATTATTATATAAAATAATTTTTATTTTGTTATTCTTTGTTTACGTTACTAGAAATAACTTTTTTTTCTGCCGTTTTGTGAATGAACAATAGTGTTTTTCTCTATCACATATACATACAATGGAGTATCCCACCTCTGGGGTCGATTTCACAAAGCACAAAGATTCATCTTAAGATGAGTTGTCAGTATTACGTATTACCATAGTGATTTGTATTGTGACATCACTCTTTGCTAAGCAACTGCGATGGATTTGCAGTTAAGATCAATCTTAACTCTTTGTGAAATCGAGCCCAGGTTTCTTAGTGCATAAAATATGTGTGGTGTGCACTCGGGGCTAACACACAGTGTGCAGGGCATAATTTAGTGCACATCAGAGGTTAACTTCTTTCATATTCCAAAAATCTTCTTTCAACTTGAATTTAAAAAGACAAAAGTACCGATGACTGGAAGTAAACACAGACTGACACCCTTAAGATACAAACTTGAGGAACTCCAGAGACCTAATCAAGGCTTAACCGCCAAAGCACAAATCAGCCCTGTAGAGACCCAGCTTGTTCACCCAGTAGATAGTGATTTATTATAAGAGCATACCAGTTTACCTTTTATATAATTTAAATATTGTGAATCATTGTGAATCATAGACAATATTTTTTAGATGGTTATTGTAAAAAACAAATCATAAAATATCACATAATTAACCAGATTTGTTTGAAAAAAACAAAGGCGGTCAAAGGTCAGCATACCCGCTTTACAAGCCGTTTCATCTGTCAATTTTAAGAGAATCACATGACAGGCTTGTATTGAGCATCCTAACCATATCAGAGTGTTAACCAAAGTCATGGTATGGCAACCAGTCTTCAGTTGATCACATTTATTCTAAGGACCCCAATGGAAAGAAGTTCAATTTATTGACTGTTTGGGACTATCCTTGAATAATTTGGTGCAATTTTGTTCTTGTTTCTTACTTTAGTTAAAATTTTCCCCCTTTTTTATCCACCTGCACATTTACTGTGAATGTTTTTTTTTTGTCAGAATAAATATAAATCAAATCAATTCTAACAAAGTAATGAGTCAGTAGGGTCTATTACATCCTGATTATTTTATACATTAAAAGGTTCTTTTAGTGTAACTTCAACACATTTCATGGTTTTCAATCAACTTCTTCTGTCTTTGGGCACCACCCCCAGGTAATTAATAAGGGCATCACAGTGTGGTAAAAAGGTTTTAAAGTAGTTGTTTAAACACGATGAGACCTGGAACCAGACCACACAATGTTGAAATTTGTTTGAAACCAATTCAACACACTTTGTTTCCCATCCATAAAAATATGTACATGTACCTTTCCACAAAAAGCATCCAGCAAACCTTGTAAAAAGTAAAACAATTATGTAAAACACACTTTTAGGATTTGTCATTCTCATTCCTGAACCAGGCAAATTTGAAACCTCACTTGTCTCAGAAAGGAAATTAAAAGGAAAGGGCATCTTGCAATCAGGGAAATTGTGTAACAACACTCAGGGAGATATTTATGTAAATGAGGTCCCCCCATTTATAGTAAATTCCACCCCTATACTTTTTTGTTGCCTCTTAACTGAACTTAATCCACAGGTCTCCTTCACTCTTAAGTTACATCTTTATTGCCCTGGTAACCCTACTGGAAAGTGGACTGACCCTGAGCCCAGAGGATGCAGTGGTTTGGGTTGTGGTGTGGCCTAGCATGCCTTAGTGCTGTTATTCCCATCAAATTGAACCACTGTCTCCTCTCTTTCCAGGTAGGAAAAGTTGCTTTTATTGACATTTATTCCTTAGTTTGCAAAAGCATACAGAAGTGGAAATTGTAGGTTAATCTAGATATTAGTTTGTTTTATTTTTAGTACTTGAAGTCTTGTTTTTATCCTATTTTTGACTTGGAGAAAGTTTGTGATTTTATAACTAATTTCCACTATGTGAAACAATGGTTGCTCTGGTTCAAAATTGGCCTTATTTTAGATCAGAGTAGACTTTTTCTTTCGTTGATTTTGTTTTATTTAAGCAAACTGTGACTAAGTAACTAGAGTTAATGAAAGTTCACACTGCATAGATCTTATTTACATTTTAGTTTGATTTGTTGACTTTTCCAACTTGTAGTATTTGTAGAAGGGAAAGTTGCCTTTTATGATTAGTATAGTTTTCTTAGTCAGTGTATTGGTCAGTGTATTTCACTGTACTAGGTAGTGCATATACACTCGACCCCATGGTCCAAGCCCTGGGTGGACATTCCATTAACCTGATACATGTAAAGCCCTTTTCACACGAGTAACCCAAACTAAGGTCCTTGGTCTCTGGCGCCAGTTGTCTACACCACTGACATTGGTCAAAGTTGGCAACGACCTTTCACACGTTGCCGAAACCAACGTCCCTAGTCTTGGAACCTTTGTCTTTTGGGGTGTCAAAGGTCAACTTTGTTTATCGTCCGCTTCACTGGTATCCGCGCAGCACACGTGAAAACGAAATTTAACGTGTTGATTACCATTCATTTTACCGCGCTTTTGTGTTTTTGCGCATCATCACAGTCAGGCCAAACACCAAACGTTCGAGATAAAAATGACTCAAAACGGTGATTTCAAAGCTTCAATTTTTGACCAACTTCGGCAAACTTCAGCACAGAAAAAGAAACGAAACACATGGACATGTATGAGGAAACTCTTCAGCTAATTGCAGTGGTGGGGTCGACACAAGTTCAGAGGCAGCTAGACGGTCTCGTCCACAACCACAAGGTTTGGAAAGACGTGGCCGGGAAAATAGGTGGAAAACACTCGCCGGAAAAATGCCACGATAAGTGATCATGAGTAACGCCCCTCTTACGATCATTCTGGCACGTTTTCTGCACCTCGACAGCATTCTTCGACGGTAGAGTATTGTTCGCCTTCCATACTGTCGGTTTATGTCATCAATTACTCCGCATACGTTGTTTGGACGTTTTTTTCGCATAAAACTGAGGAGTGAAAGCATTATCGTGAATTGTTCCATCGTCGCCATCTTGATTTAAAGGAATCCTTTTGTGCGCATGCGTTATAGCTCTCGCTAAACCATGGACCATGGTTTCCGCGTGCGTGTTCTTTCACACGGGCGACCGTGGTGAATTTTCACAACGTTGTGTTTTTTTGTCGCTGGTCTCGATCTTGGTCAGGAAAGAACCAAGGATCAGTGTTTCTGCAGAGCAGAGGTACTTTCACACGACGACGTGGATTTAACAACATTGTGTTCTTAAGACCATGGACCCCCTGCTTATTTCCATCGTGTGAAAAGGGCTTAATATGGTCATTAACTCAATGCCCTTGGGGCCTGTCCAGTGGAAGCTGATGGCTAGACAAACCCTTGTTTATGTCCCAGAACTTAGGTTATAAGAAGTTTCTAGAATCGAGACTTAAAGGTTTTATTGTTTATTTTAGTCCTCTGAGCTAGGCTGAGGTCCCCTACTGGAAAGTTATGTTTTTCTTTATTTTAGTAAAGTTTACATAAAGTGCGCTCACATGGAGGAAGAAGATGGATTAAGTGTCCAGATTTATTATCTGGTTAATAGGCCTATTTTATATAGACTAATGGCTCAAGCAAATGCCCTGGATTTTCAGTTAATAAAGTGTTTCTTTATGAATGTAAAGTAAAATTTCTCATTTTTATTGAGGCTGGACATTTGAGAATAAGTTTGTGTTTCCACTTTACCCTGAGTTGTTTTTATTTTTATTCATTTAATCGGATCAATCAGGAATAAGTTTGAGTAATTAATTATTAATTTCTTTTTATGAGACTTAAGTTTATTTTTTATGTTTTCTTTATAGGATTATAATATTAGTAAATGTAAATTCCTTTGATTTTAGAGTATTTAGTTTAATAACTTAGTGCTGTTATTCCCATCAAATTGAACCGCTGTCTCCTCTGTTTCCCTCTCTTTCCAGCTGGCAATTTAAGAACAGCAAAAGCCAATCCTTTACAACGTGTCAGAAGTGGGATTGCCAGCAGCAAGATGGATGGAGAGGAAGCGGTTGGAGGAGCAGGTGTCGCCCCGATAATACAGCCGGTGGCGTATGTACCCTTCGATTTTCGTGTTGGTGTGTTTGTTGGACTCCCACAGAGCCCCAATGACCCAAATGTCGAAGGGTGGGTCCGAGATGTCCAAGTGTTGTTCAAGTCTTGGCAGACCCCTGAAGATCAACAGCCTCAACTTCTCCTTAAATACCTTGGTGGAGAAGCGAAGAGAGTTGTCCAAGTCATGGAACCAGTGGACCGTGACGATAGCCAGAGAATCCTTGAGAGGCTTGTAGAGGTATATGGAGACCGCACCCCTACAACAACCCTACTCCAGAAGTTTCACAACAGACAACAGAATGCAAGGGAGACAATGCAGGAGTACTCCCTCTCACTACAAGAGACCCTTGGGAGGCTGAGGAAACGAGATCCGGAGGCCGTCCCCAGGCCGGATCTTCTCCTACAGGATAGATTTCTAGCGGGCCTGAGACATAGCGAGGTGAAGAGGATGGTCAAGATGGAGTTAAGGAAGAGGCCAGGCATGTCGTTTGAAGAAGTAAAGAGAGAAGCCCTCCATCTGTCAGCAGACAGAGCTGATCTGGAAGAGAATGATGCAAGAGTTAATGCATCCAGCACCGCCCCTGTCCATTCCCCTTCCCTCAAGACCCTTCAAGCTGCCTTGGAGGAAACGGTCAATCAACAGAGAAAGATGGCCGAAATGATGGCAGCCATGAAGTTGGAGTTGACACAGTTGCGTTCGCCCCCCATGACCCTAACCAGACGACCTCGCCGAGAGCCACAGTGGGATGCGCATGGCAATCCAATTTGCCTTAATTGTCAAAAGGCAGGCCACATGGCTCGTGAGTGTCCCGAAGGCAGACGACGCTACCCGGCCCAACACCCACAGAACCAGAGTTACCACCAAAGCCCCCAGAAACCAGCACAGTTAAACTAGGATGTTCCAGTGTTGAGGGCCAAACACTGGAACACCATAAGATATTGCAACAGAGGTCCCTGGCACCGGATGAGGCAATTGGAGACTGTTTATACATTGATGTTGCTATGGAAGGAGTTATTGTCCCCAGCCTGCTGGACACAGGATCACAGGTCTCCACTCTAACTGATGAGCTTTTCAGAAAGCACTTCTATGACAACATCGACTCTAGCAGCTTGGCTAACCCATTCATTCGTCTCGTTGCAGCTAACGGGCTAGACATCCCTTATCAAGGGGTCGTTGAACTTAACATCAGTCTGATGGGATGCAACATTGAGAAAGCAGTGTTCTTTGTTCTTAGAGAATCAACTGCAACAAGTACATGTATCATTGGCATGAATATACTCCGGCAATGCCAAGATGTCATTTTCAAGAAACCTCACTCACTACCCATTTCCAGTCCAAGCCACAGTCAAGGCCAATGCAGACATGGCAACGACTCCTGAAAACAGTGGAAGCAGATACTCCCCTCCCTCATGACAGAGCCAGAGAAGACCCTGTTGACTTCATATATGATTTTGGGTTGAACAAGGAAAAATTGACTAGAGCGGGATTTGAACCAACGACCTCCGGATATGCTGCTAACCCCTCAACCCATTGTGATTCCTGGGGGTACAGAAGTCATAATCCCTGGGAGCTTCCATAAGTCCCCATCTAGAGAAGGTCCAGTCCTAGTAGAACCAACAGCTGCAAAATTCTTACCAAAGCACTTGATGGTAGCCCGTGCAGTTTGCATGATCCGTGATGGTCGCGTTCTAATGAGAGTTGCCAACCCTAACCAGTGGGACGTAAAAGTACACCATGGAATGCGACTGGCCCAATTGAGTGATGTCACTGAAGTCCTGCATCCCCAGAGTCAGCCATTCCCCCTTGAGTTAATAGAGCTTGGACTTCATGAAGTAGAGGTGCGTCTTGAAGAGGAGCCAGATGCACACCCAAGGATGACCCCTGAGGAACTCCCGATGCCAGTAAATGTTGACAAAGAATCGCTATCGACATCTGAACTTGAGCAACTCAACTCTCTTCTTTACTGGCACAGGGATGTTTTCTCTAGGAGTGATGATGACTTTGGTAAGACCACAACTGTCCAGCACACCATCCCCACCACAACCGACAGACCCATCAAGGACCATTACCGCAGAATCCCTCCGCATCTCTATCAAGAAGTGAAGGACCACCTGACGACACTGCTAGGAAAAGGAGTGATACAGAAAAGCACAAGTCCATGGGCATCCCCCAGCGATGACTATCGACGACTCAATTCAGTCACTGTCCCTGATGCATACCCCCTCCCACGAATTGGTGAGTCCCTTGATGCCCTGCATGGTGCGAAATATTTCTCAACTATCAATCTTGTGAGTGGCTACTGGCAGATAACCATGAATCCAGATGACCAGTCCAAGACGGCATTCACCACACCGATGGGTCTATTCGAATTCAATAGAATGCCTTTTGGCCTTAGTAATGCACCAGCCACATTCCAACGATTTATGGAGCGAAGTTTTGGAGACCAATCTTGCGAAACCCTGAGATTCTACCTAGATGACATTATTGTTTTCTCCCCTGACTTCAACACACATCTAGAAAGACTTGATATGATGTTTTCACGACTCGCCCAACATGGACTGAAAGCTAAACCCTCTAAGTGTCATCTACTGAAGAAGTCTATCAGTTTTCTTGGCCATGTGGCATCAGAAACTGGTATCCAAACTGACCCGGAGAAATGTCTAGCGTTGGAGACCTGGCCAACTCCTTCAACCCCAAAGGAAGTGAGGCGTTTCCTTGGCTTTGTCGGATACTACAGGCGTTTTGTGAAGGATTTCTCCAAAATCGCACAACCACTATTTGCCCTGACTGGTCAACCTAAGAAGAGCAAGAAACCCCAACAACGTCTCCCCTTCTGATGGACCCCAGAATGCCAACAGGCATTTGACAAGCTCCGGCAATGCCCGATGTCCCCACCAGTACTTGCCTACCCCGACTACACAAAGCCGTTCCTGTTGTACACAGATGCCAGCAACCAAGGCCTTGGAGCCGTCTTATCTCAGCATCAAGGTGGAAAGGAGCGAGTCATTGCCTATGCCAGCAGAGAGCTGCGCAAGACTGAACGCAATGACGCCTACAGTGCATTCAAGTTGGAGCTCCTCGCCTTGAAGTGGGCTATCACAGATAAGTTCAAGGAGTATCTGATGGGAGGGAAATTCACAGTGTTCACGGACCACAACCCACTCGTACACTTGGATACAACCACACTACGAGTAGTAGAACAGCGCTGGATCGCCCAGTTGGCAAACTTTCAGTTCGATATCAAGCACCGTCCTGGAAAAAGTAATGACAATGCCGACGCCCTTTCCAGACTCCCCCACCCTGAAGTAGAAGACCAAGAGACAGACGAGTGGGAGGGACAAGTGACGGTTGCAGTTGTGAAGGCATGTCTTGGTGGTTATTGCCCCAATCCTACTCCTGATTCACCAGCTCGTGTCAACATAATAAACACTATGCCAGGCATAAGTCTCCGTCAGATGTCCACTAAACAACATGAAGACTATCATCGGCCCAGTTATACAATATATTAAGGAGAACAGACGCCCTGGTGCAGAAGAACGAGCAAAGTTAGCTCCCATGTCCAAGCGGCTTTTGTCTGATTGGAAGAAGCTTAAGGTTACTGACAATGCTCTCTACCGAGTGATAAATGATCCAAAGCAATTGGAAGAGAGGAGGCAGTTAGTGTTACCCTATGGTCTGCATGAGGAGGTGTTACAAGAGCTCCATGATAGATCCGATCACATGGGAGCTGACCGCACCCAGGAAGCAATTCGGCAGAGATATTTTTGGCCAAAGATGTCTGTTCAAGTCCAAGATTGGTGTGCTGCCTGTCAAAGGTGTTCTTTGAGGAAGCAAGGAGAGAAGGCCAGGGCCACTCTTGTCTCCATCAAGACCACTGCCCCTCTAGAGCTAGTGACCCTGGATTTCTTGACCTTGGAACGATCATCAGGTGGCTTTAAGCATGTGTTAGGGACCATGGATAAATTAAGAACGCGGCCGCCCGCGTGCAGACTCGTTCCAGAACGCAGTCGTTCCAAAATTGTCACGCGGCTGTCCCAAGATGGATTAAGCGCTCCAGTGATTTGTAGGTTCCCTCATTATCGAACTCTAATGTTGGTGCCTTTTGTTGTTCAGATTACTTGGACAAGGCAGCTCATACATGTAAGTAGCCTACAAAGGGGTGAAGGATTAGTGTTTGCGGTCTAGCTCAGACAATGGGTTCGACAGATGTACATGTACAGCCAACCCTCGAGTTTTCCCAAAGCTATGCTACTGCCATAAAAAAAGTTGAACTGGTGACAATTCTGCAACGGATAACCAGAGATTTTGGCCTTTTTTAACTGCCCTTTTTACCACAAAATTAGTGGGGTTTGAATCAGGTAGAATAGGAAAATAGGATCAAACGCCACTATAACGTGTTTGTACATAACCAACAGTATGGTGATTGTTATTAGTTGTTACAAAAGCGCGACAGTTATCATTTGTAATGTAAAACACCACAATATGGCAACAGTTATTTGTCATGCAAGTCACTGAAACCTAGTTTATGGCATATAGTACTTAACTCCACATATTTCAAAAGGTTTACATTTCTTAAAACAAAAGAGATCTTGAAATGATAATTTCTTTTTCCTGAGTTATCCCATAGAACAATGTGTCGCCTTATTGCAGCATTTTTTATCACATGCAATAATTACAGGGCGGCATTTGCATTCCCACCGCTGTCTATCTGACGTATCAAAATCCCAATAATCCCAAATAATATTAATAATAGTGGCCTCTTATAGAGTGCTCAGGTCCGTCTGCAAACTCCGGACTTTTGCCGATTGGATTCTCCAAAGAGGAGATTCATAACTTTAATTACTTTGGGGGATCTGTGCATGTTTCGGGACAAATTGTTCAAAAGAAAGCTTTCATCGAAGATGCCAGGTTCAAGGCAAAGTTGGCGCAGGCGGAAAGGGAGTTTCCAGGATGCACGAGTGGTGCCATGGGGAAGGAGATACGGCACTCCGTTAATTCCAAATGCAGGAAGATAACACACAGATCACGCGTAGTTTAATCATTCCATTTTGCTTTTTAAAATTAGGTTATCGTTTATTAAATGGTAGAAACTGTAAATTAAAGCATATTGACCATTGTGTGTTTTATTTTCTTTGCTTACCATTTTTAATAAACATCAAAAATATAAACCTTGTTGTTTGTTTTAACTTCCTTTGCCTCCTGCCCTTTCTAAAATCAGTCGGGACACACTTCCTCTGTTGGTATGTTGGCCAACAAATTCCTAAAATACTTTCCGCTTTAAACGAATACGAAGCTCTTTCATAGTAGTTTACTCTTCATAAAGCATTTCATGAAAATCTGATGATGATGTGCAGAAAATTCCTTTAAAAAAAAAGCAAAATATATATGTATAAACCATGCTGTAAATACAATTTACAATTTTTGTTAAATTCAATTGAATTGAATTAAATATTGTGTTCAATTGAAACGAGAGAAGACTTATTGCGTGAAAAAGGCTAGGATTTATTTATTTTTTCTTCTTAAAACCCTTGAAAATATATACTAGGCCGGAGATACAATTACTATCAGTTACTTGGATTCTTTTTTTAAAAATTGAAACGACAGTAGACTTTAATTGCAGTGGGAAAAAAACCCTAGGGTTTATCTACCTAGTAAGCCGATTATAACTACACAATGGCATTTGGCCAACACCATTGTTCCTTTGTTATTGTGGTGATTTCAAGAATCTCCTATGCTCCAATCAGTAGTTACAATAGATCGAGGGCTCTGTGTATTGTTGACATGTCAGAGGTCAAGATGCGGATTAACACGTGGTTGTCAAGGGTACACTACTGGCTTCAAATAGGTCGTGAATAAGTAATTGGGGTCAAACTTAATTATAACTTTCTTATGTGGCGGTTGTATTAAAGTATACGGGGTGTAATTAATTAATTATTAAAACTATGAGTATTTAGGGATCGATCAGGAGGAATTCACCAGTATTCTGTGTGAGTCACTCTTTTTTGGTGACCGCGCAGTAATCGTGGGTCAAGCTGCAGGTGGGGTGGTTTCCCGCTTGGGGAAGACGGCCTCTTTTTGCTACGGGCCTTTCAGGCAGCTACCTGCTTTGACTTATTAGAGCCATAAATTACTCTTTGGAGGGCCAAATCATGCCTTAAGAGTATGTGCTACAAGAGGTAGTTCTTCCTGGTTTACTCCAGCACTGGCTGGTAAGTGATACATATTTATAAAAGCTGTTATATAATTACTTGAAAAGTGACACGAATTGTGAACGTGTAAAATTACCTTTCAAATGTATAACGTAATGGCACCTTGTACCTTGTTTGAACAAAGTTTGGTTGGCTGTATTTACAGGTTTTCTTTGAGGGATAAATAAAACAACATATTGCAATACCCCGAACAACGACTCCACACCGAGTTTCACTACATTATACAGTGAGTCTCCCTCAAGACCAGGCGGTTGCAGGAGAACGCGTTCCACTGGGTTGGTTTTCTTTTGTTGGGAGTTGTCACGCGATGGAACGCGGTGGGACGCAGCCGTTCCCGTGACATAATTTATCCATGCTCCCTTTCATAACTGACCATTTCACTAAGATGACAGTAGCCGTACCCACCCGTGACCAGACTGCAGCAACCACCGCGAAGGCCATGTGGGGAAAGTTTATAGTTTATTATGGGATGCCCACCAGAATACACTCGGACCAAGGCGCCAATTTTGAATCAAACACGATCAAAGAGCTGTGCAAGTTGTACGGTACAACAAAAAGCCATACAACTCCATATCACCCAGAGGGTAATGGGCTTTGCGAGAGATTTAACCGTACCCTGCTGAATCTCATTGGGACGATGGAGGCTGAGAAGAAACGACATTGGGCGGACTACCTACCAGAACTTTGCTTTAGTTATAACACCACCTGCCACTCTTCCACCGGGTACACTCCACACTATCTAATGTTTGGCAGGCATGGAAGACTCCCTGTTGACTTGATGATTGCTCCATCTGAAACTGATGGCAGTGTGACCTCGGACGACTGGGTGGCCAAACATCACCATCACCTACAGTTCTCTCATCGCATCGCCAGAATGACTCTTGATTCAGCCACTGCTACACAGAAGAAGGTGTTTGATAAAAAGGCGAAACATCTGCCCTTACTTACAGGAGAGAGAGTTCTCGTCCGGCTGACTGAAGGGAACGTCAAAGATCCAGGACCGTTGGGAGTCAACTCCATATGTAGTCCTGCAGCAACCCAATGTAGACATACCTGTATATGAAGTAGAGCAGGAAGAGATGAAGAAACACAAGGTTCTCCATCGTAATGCACTATCTGTGTGTCGCTTCAAGCAAACCCCCCAACCAGCAAGTTCTCCTTCATCTGACCGGACTCCCTGAATGCCCCATTTACGAGCACATTAAATCCAGAAGCTCCGGTCTTTCGAGCCAGGCGCTGGCTTGTCACTACACCTATCCCTCTGCCTCAACCAGTGTCCTCTGTTCTGTCCCGGAACGTTCACTCATGGATACAAGTCTCCTTTCATCTCAGCCTGAAGTTGTCAGCCAGACCAAGACACCGAGACCAGATTCCCCCATTCCGAAACCGGTGGCAAGACGTTGCTCCAGCAGGAGTACGTGAGGGAAGCGTCCAGAGCGTTGGATGCATGGAGAACTTTAATTAGATTTATCGGACCCTTTAGAAGACGATTTTCAATCTTGCTGATGTCATCTTATACGTATTGGCAGGGACGCCAATAGATTAGCGTTGGAGGTTGTAAATGAGGTCCCCCATTCATAGTAAATTCCACCCCTATACTTTTTTGTTGCCTCTTAACTGAACTTAATCCACAGGTCTCCTTCACTCTTAAGTTACATCTTTATTGCCCTGGTAACCCTACTGGAAAGTGGACTGACCCTGAGCCCAGAGGATGCAGTGGTTTGGGTTGTGGTGTGGCCTAGCATGCCTTAGTGCTGTTATTCCCATCAAATTGAACCACTGTCTCCTCTCTTTCCAGGTAGGAAAAGTTGCTTTTATTGACATTTATTCCTTAGTTTGCAAAAGCATACAGAAGTGGAAATTGTAGGTTAATCTAGATATTAGTTTGTTTTATTTTTAGTACTTGAAGTCTTGTTTTTATCCTATTTTTGACTTGGAGAAAGTTTGTGATTTTATAACTAATTTCCACTATGTGAAACAATGGTTGCTCTGGTTCAAAATTGGCCTTATTTTAGATCAGAGTAGACTTTTTCTTTCGTTGATTTTGTTTTATTTAAGCAAACTGTGACTAAGTAACTAGAGTTAATGAAAGTTCACACTGCATAGATCTTATTTACATTTTAGTTTGATTTGTTGACTTTTCCAACTTGTAGTATTTGTAGAAGGGAAAGTTGCCTTTTATGATTAGTATAGTTTTCTTAGTCAGTGTATTGGTCAGTGTATTTCACTGTACTAGGTAGTGCATATACACTCGACCCCATGGTCCAAGCCCTGGGTGGACATTCCATTAACCTGATACATGTAAAGCCCTTTTCACACGAGTAACCCAAACTAAGGTCCTTGGTCTCTGGCGCCAGTTGTCTACACCACTGACATTGGTCAAAGTTGGCAACGACCTTTCACACGTTGCCGAAACCAACGTCCCTAGTCTTGGAACCTTTGTCTTTTGGGGTGTCAAAGGTCAACTTTGTTTATCGTCCGCTTCACTGGTATCCGCGCAGCACACGTGAAAACGAAATTTAACGTGTTGATTACCATTCATTTTACCGCGCTTTTGTGTTTTTGCGCATCATCACAGTCAGGCCAAACACCAAACGTTCGAGATAAAAATGACTCAAAACGGTGATTTCAAAGCTTCAATTTTTGACCAACTTCGGCAAACTTCAGCACAGAAAAAGAAACGAAACACATGGACATGTATGAGGAAACTCTTCAGCTAATTGCAGTGGTGGGGTCGACACAAGTTCAGAGGCAGCTAGACGGTCTCGTCCACAACCACAAGGTTTGGAAAGACGTGGCCGGGAAAATAGGTGGAAAACACTCGCCGGAAAAATGCCACGTTTTCTGCACCTCGACAGCATTCTTCGACGGTAGAGTATTGTTCGCCTTCCATACTGTCGGTTTATGTCATCAATTACTCCGCATACGTTGTTGTTTGGACGTTTTTTTCGCATAAAACTGAGGAGTGAAAGCATTATCGTGAATTGTTCCATCGTCGCCATCTTGATTTAAAGGAATCCTTTTGTGCGCATGCGTTATAGCTCTCGCTAAACCATGGACCATGGTTTCCGCGTGCGTGTTCTTTCACACGGGCGACCGTGGTGAATTTTCACAACGTTGTGTTTTTTTGTCGCTGGTCTCGATCTTGGTCAGGAAAGAACCAAGGATCAGTGTTTCTGCAGAGCAGAGGTACTTTCACACGACGACACGTGGATTTAACAACATTGAGTTCTTAAGACCATGGACCCCCTGCTTATTTCCATCGTGTGAAAAGGGCTTAATATGGTCATTAACTCAATGCCCTTGGGGCCTGTCCAGTGGAAGCTGATGGCTAGACAAACCCTTGTTTATGTCCCAGAACTTAGGTTATAAGAAGTTTCTAGAATCGAGACTTAAAGGTTTTATTGTTTATTTTAGTCCTCTGAGCTAGGCTGAGGTCCCCTACTGGAAAGTTATGTTTTTCTTTATTTTAGTAAAGTTTACATAAAGTGCGCTCACATGGAGGAAGAAGATGGATTAAGTGTCCAGATTTATTATCTGGTTAATAGGCCTATTTTATATAGAGTAATGGCTCAAGCAAATGCCCTGGATTTTCAGTTAATAAAGTGTTTCTTTATGAATGTAAAGTAAAATTTCTCATTTTTATTGAGGCTGGACATTTGAGAATAAGTTTGTGTTTCCACTTTACCCTGAGTTGTTTTTATTTTTATTCATTTAATCGGATCAATCAGGAATAAGTTTGAGTAATTAATTATTAATTTCTTTTTATGAGACTTAAGTTTATTTTTTATTTTTTATTTATAGGATTATAATATTAGTAAATGTAAATTCCTTTGATTTTAGAGTATTTAGTTTAATAAATTAGTGCTGTTATTCCCATCAAATTGAACCGCTGTCTCCTCTGTTTCCCTCTCTTTCCAGCTGGCAATTTAAGAACAGCAAAAGCCAATCCTTTACATTTAGAATTAATTCATTACAGAATAGCGATAAAGTTTCATGAAAGATTTTCAAACTGTTCATCAGAACATGGAAAGATTGGTATATTTTCAGGGACCTTTCTGCAGAATCAGGGACAGTTTGCAGCTCTGCTACATGTACAAGTAGTACCCCATTACCGCAATAAGCATCACATCCTTCACCCATGGCTGGATGATTGATGTAGAACTACACAGTGATGGGAATAATACAAAGCCTATGGATAACTCATCAGTGAGGGAGTTGGTTGCAGATATTACACATGTAGTCTACATACCTCAAATACTGTACAAATTAAAACTTGAATTACATGTTGAGCAGCCCTCCTGTGGTTCCATGGTTTAGTTTTGTAGATTTTTCCTTTTTTTATCTTTCTTTGTAGTTTTCTTTGTCTTCCTAGATCCTTCTTTCTCAATCTTGTCATTAATTGGTTCACAATCCACTGATGTTGCATCCTCAACTTTCCTTCTTTTTTTCTTTTTCTTTTTATCTGTTTTGATGCCACTGTTTAAACTAACTTCTTTACAATTGTCTTTACAATCATTGTCATCTTGGTCCATTGCTTTATCTTGGCTATCATGTTCTTCTTCTGTATATCGCTCTATCTTTATGTTCTTGTGTTTTCTTTTTGATTTCTTATTCTTTCTCCGATATGTATTCTCCTCTGTGTTGTTGCTTTGTGCTGTGGGTTCATAATCTACTTCACAAGTGCCTTTTAAGTCCACGCTCATCTCAGATGCTGGAGAAGTGTTCCTTTTTTCATGAAGTGCTTTCATCTTCTTAGCAAAGTATTCCTAAAAAATAAATATATATTAACCAAATAATGTTGAAAGACACTTCAACATGCACATTTTTAAAGGAAACAAGTTGTTTCAAAAGTGTCTCTTTCTGTGGAGCAGTTGTCATGATAACACCCCATGACTAGTCTATTAAGAAAAAATTCCACAGCAGTGGATCTGCTCACCGTGCAAGCAGGCTTTGCTGATCCAGCATAGACAGAGACGAAAGGGTTCACTGTGTAGCGTACATGTACACCATGCATGGAGTTTAATAGGGACCATGGATAAATGAAGAACGCGTTCGCACACGTGCCGACGCGTGACTGCACGGAGTCGCTCCAAAATTGTCACGGCCCCGTGCAACGATAGGAGTTGCGCTCCAGTGATTTGTAGGTTCCCTCATTATCAAACTCTATTGTTGGTGCCTTTTGTTGTCGGATTACAGGACAAGGCAGTGCGAAAGTAGCCCACAAAGGAGTGAAGGATTAGTGTTTGCGGTCTAGCTCAGGTATACTAGGGTTTATCTAGTAAGCCGATTATAACTACAGTGGCATTTAGCCAACACCATTGTTCCTTTGTTATACAGTGAGTCTCCCTCAAGACCGGGGGATTGCAGAAGAACGCATGACAGTGCATGACACTGTGTGGGTTTTCTTTTGGTTGAGCTTGCACGCATAGGAACGCGTCGGATCGCGGCCGAGCCCGTGACATAATTTATCCATGCTCCCTTACTGCTAGTATTAGTAGATGTTCTTACCTGCATTGAGTTACTGCTAGTAGTAGTTACAACACCAAAATCCTTATCTTGATGAGATATATCAGGTTTGTTGCTGGAACTAAACCCAAAACCAACTCTTCTAGAACCATCTTCACTACTTGCTTCATCATCTGAAGCGTTCTCCTAGAAATTGCAACAAACAAAGTATTATTTTCATTCTCTAGTTGAAGATGTACACATGTACCTGACTTTGGGTCATTTGACTATAAGAATTTACGTTTAGCTTTTGTTCAGCTTTTTGTCTTACATGTAGGTTGCATTTTGTTAGAAATTAGGTGTTCGGGCAATAAGCTCGAACAACTCTTTGTTTTTGTTCGGTATTTTTAGTTTGCACCGTTTCCAAAACCTGCATCAACTTGAAACTTTGCATGTAGGTAGACAATAACTTGCAGATGTACCTAAAGTTGTGACGTCATGCTAACGTCGAAAATACAGTAAATCAAAGTTAAATATTTCCAAAACAGTGGGTTTGTTCAATCGACACATCATCGGATAGGTTCTTTAGAACCTTACAAACGCTACACAGAGTGTGACCTCATTTAACATTGACTTACGCTTCAAAACGGAGGTTGAAAAATTCAAAAATCCTATCTCAAGATCTATCTGGCCCGCATATAAACCACGCGAAAAGAACTGCACTGAAAACACATACAATGGGCAATCTAAACCAGTTGCACGGTGAGCGGACGCTCCATTGACCACAAGGTTCAAAGTCCATCAAACATGCTTGTAGTCTAGTCTCTGTTCAATGTTAGTCTCTAAAACAGCCGGTCCTGCAAACCTAGCTAACAATCAAATGTCAGGCTTTTGAGCGTGTGCTTTTTTAAGACTTTTGCTAAAGTGTGTGAAACAGTTACGTCATGATAAAGTGTCAAATTATACAAGGTTTTTCTACATTAAAAAATTAAATCTTTGAAAGTCTCTATCAAATCAAAACAAAGAGACCGTTGGTTGCTTTTTGCGGGATTATATAGAGGTATTATAGGTCTTCATTCTTCATTGTGTGCGTGACACGACACGACCTCTACTTCCGGTCGAAACCGGAAGCACCATGTTTTAACATTAGTTTGACTCTGATCAATACCATTTTTCACAAGAATCCATTTTTTAGATCCTGTTGAATACTTCAAATAAGTAGTGTGAACAACAAAATGAAGTCAACATAAGTTGCACACCTCGTTTAAACAATGGGTTCCTACATGTATGCCCTTTCTTAATCATGACAACACTGATGCTTCAGTAATCAGCACCATTAAACAAAGAAGGTAGCAAGCAGGCGTAGTTTGATAAATGGTATTTTTGAATTTTAAGTGATAGTCTTTTAAACTATCTGACATGCAGTCCTGACATGCAGTCCTGACATGCAGTCCTGACATGCAGTCCTGACATGCAGTCCTGACATGCAGTCCTGACATACAGTGATGAGCTTTAATATTCAAAATGACAAGTTTGTTAATCTAATTCTCTTTGGTAGTTCATTTACCATTGCATGCAAGGTTCCAAACAAAGGAAAGGGGAGAGATTGTGTGATCAATGTGATATAATGAAAGATTTACCACAAATTATGACACACTTTTTAAAAATTATAAATTTCTCCAAATCATTTTCCAGATGCAAGCGATCTGACAATTAATCATCAGAAACACATCATATTTGCAAGAGTAAGCAAATAGTCTGTAAAAAAATGTATGACTATGCAAAAATATGAGGTGGATTAATTCGTATAATATGTATAAAGAGGCTCAGTAGATAGGTGTGGCACAACCCATTGGCACGCATACATCACTCAACACGTCCAAAGCTATGTCTACTCACTGATTGGTTTTGTGGTGTATTGCTGCCCTGTCTAACTCCCATAATGCAATTCATTGCATGGTCATCATACGTAGAGAGATCCTTCCCTGCTGTGAACTTCTTGTAGCTGTAGAAATAAACAAACCATTACAAATATCATCACATGACTCGTCATTAACGCCATTTGTTGTACATCGTACTTCAAAAAATGTTAGCAAACATCTTCAGGTAACTCATTAAAAGACTGGGGGGGGGGAAATAAACGGATGATGTCTTTATTGCCAACATTGTTTATCATTGTTTTCAGCATATGGGAGGTAACTCCGACATTCCAGCATACTAGGCTTGGCTGATTCACTTGGTGAAGACATCCAGTATTTTCTCAAAAGAGTAAAACATATTCTGGTGCATTTTATGAACATGTTTGTTTTCTTTGCTTTCTTTAGTCAGGGTTTTAATGTGACAACAATGTTCGCAAAAACTAATTATTTCAGAAGTTCTGAAAAGTTCTTAAAAATTCATACAGCGCAGAGGCATTGTAAACTTTTGTTAATACCGTTGTGAAGTGGTTAGTCCAGTGAAATACAAAGAATGTGAAAGTGCATATTGTGCGATAAAGACAAGTAGTCAATGTATTGAGTCATCCATCAAGACCATGTTAGACAAGCAAGACACTTGGCCTAGACCTCAGTATGCAAATCAATGACCATTTGGACCATGTCCACTATTCACAAACTGAATATTAACCAAATTAAGACTGAAAATATACAACCAAGAAAAGTTTCATATCATGTTTGAAAACCATAATGGTAGCTCAATGGGGGGGGGGGGGGGGGGGGATATTGTGCAATCATTGCAATCTTGTTTTAGGAACACTTTATTTTTTTAAAGGTGATAAACGTTGCTAATAAAAGACCATTTCACGTAATTCCAATTCTTAAACCCGATTAGTTTTATATAATTGTGTACAAATATAGCTGGTATTTCTCAATGACTTATTGCAGGGGTTAAATGTGTCCAGGGGTTAAATGTGTCCAGGGGTTAAATGTGCCCTAAAATGGGATATCGGAATGATTTAAACAATTCCACTGTTCATCCTCTACTTTTTTTCATTGAAAGGATAGATCTTTCGTTCCTGCAAATTTTAAAAGAATCCCTCTTTAGATTCTCTAGAAATTTAGTTGAAAAAACGGTTTCTGCCAAAATTCAGTTGCTGCTTTGATGAAATCTATTTTTCATCGGTTGACAAACTGGAGTCTTCACTGTAGGTTATGTTTCTGTTTATAAAGCAATAAACACAAAACAGTAAGATAGAAAGTCGCTATTCGTCATCTTGCAGTGAGCCTGTGCGTTTTCTGATATATGTAAACGTGTAACTGTTTCTGAAACAATCTATTACAAGTATAACCCCCATTTCGCCAACAAATTAGAGTTTAAAGGCTTTAGAGGGGGGCACTAGTGATGATTTCCCGAGCATGCGCAGACCATTGTAATCTTAGGTGAAGGCATTTGTAACCACTATTTGTATGCTATCGCGTAGTGTGCTTCCAGTATATTTCAATAGCAGAGGGAGTATGCTCTAATTCTATCGCATTGTTCTGAAAATGCCTCTACATGTAGCACTAAATGTTTGTTGCCTTTATTGTAGATTGCAAAGTAGCGAAATAACAAAGACCGAGTCTGTAATTGTTTTAAACGATGTGGCTGGTTTTTGTGCCATACCATGGTTGTCGAACGTGGCTAGTGCATTTGTACATTGTGTACATCGTGATCGTAATGTGGACGTGCAACAAGCTGGACAATTGGTTGGGTGTATGTAATTGGCACAGCATTAACTTCAATCGTGCTAAACTGCAACGCTCCCAGGGAAGAATTCAGTGATATTTTGAATAATGATTTTCACTGTCCCACCGGGCTTTATAGTTTGGTGTATTCTGTGGCCAAAAGATATTTCAACTGGTCACAAATTTCGACTACTGAGTACCTGATGTACATGTTCGAAATGTACACAGCAAAAATGTATGTTGCACAATGAGCATTGGTTTGCACCATAGAGTAATTACTATACACAATGAAGGAGCTTTAAAAAGTCCACGTCGCAAGAGGCGAGTGAGATTATTTCCAACATTGGTGGCGTCGCCTCTTGCACCCCCCCCCCCCCCACCCCAACCCTGGCAGGCTCAATAGATTAGTTGACATACATTGTAACAACAAATGGAAAGCTCAAATGGTGAGAGGCAAAGGAGATAATGTTCTCTAATAGGGTTTGTTCTAATAAACAAAACATTCTAATTTTATTCGTCGTTTATATAAATTTTGTTCAAATAAAGGAATGTAAATCTTGTGGATGTTTTCTCCCAAAAATTCAAGCGCTACAGAATGATACCTGGCCATCATCCACACACCAACAATGTACAAAGTATGTATTGTTATCATCTTCTTACTGAACTCTCTTCTTGGCTTTCTTGGATTTCTCTTGAAGACTCTGTGGCTTACTCTTCTTCTTAGTGATTTGATGGTTTTGATTGAGTGAGTTTAATAAATCATTGAAGTCATCCTGATGACCGATCCAATTATCACTTCGCTCTTGACTACAGCCCAAACCTGCAAACAAATTAACACATTTATACTCTCAGTAATGTTCAACATAAAGAATACAACATGTTGATGTACAGTGTATAATAACGTCTGTCGATATTACTCAAATACTCGATACTATTTTGCCGATGTCACTTTTTTAATCATATCGACAATGTTGATGTTTCTAACATCGAAAGAGTGACAGATTATCCAAAAAACTTCAGGTTTATAGTATTAGAAAAGCCGCTGTCTTTATTTGCAGCTTACAACATTTTGAGTAGCCATATTAGATAAAATACGTTTGGCAATCGTTCTGTGTTTCACCAGCCGCTTTAGTTCACGACCGCTTGCGCAGTGAAATAAATCTCAAAAGAAACCGGTCCCCAGCCTATCGGTTGTTTGGGACGTAACCCTCCATTGATCTGATTGGTTAAATTTAACTGTTGAGCGATGGTTGTTAATTTCCGTTCTCTCTTCTTTGTCAAGTTCTCTTGCTGGTATCTCCTTGTGTTTTTGATTGTTTGAAAGGTAAGGCGATGCGCTTGTGAACAAGCCGAGGGGTGAATTATTTGAATTTGCAAAGCTGCGCTGCGCTGCGCTGTACCTCAATCTTAGTTCTCTTATGAATAATTATGGTAATTATCAACAGCCATAAATGGCCAATCACAGAGTGCGGAATGTTGGTCAGCTTGGACTTTGGACCCTGCTATGTTATACATGTACTGCACAACTGTTGTATATATGCGCTTTGCATGGACTACCAGCGGGCGACCTAACGTTGCGGGGCCGGCCGGTGCACGCGCGGTGATACTCGGCAGCAGTCAGCATTTCCGAGCTTGATCACAGCCACATTAAATCTAGCAAATATCCAGACTTGTCAAACTATTCCAAAAACTAAAAAATAAACTTTCTTTGGGATTTTACCACCGTACCCTCATTTATTGTGAAGCACCACATGCATGATGCTCCACTTTCCAGATGGTAGAGCTGAGCCCTGACCAGGTTGGGAAAAAACCCTGAACAAAGCCGTCTTACAACTTGATTGACACATCTGCACCAGAACGCAAAGAGTCATGACCATTGTTGAACATTTTGCCAACTCCTTACGTAGGTGACTGACTCCTTATGTCGGCGACTCACAAAGGCTGTATCATTTTGGGGCGGCCAATCACGAGTCAGGATTTGACGGGAGCGTTCTGTGCACCTTGCTATTCGCCAAGCCAGCGGAAGCGGCAACGGTAATCATGTCTTATCTTCGTTGTAAAACCAAAACCAAGAAGGGCAAGCTGGCGCAATTTGATACTGTTCGGACTTATACTGTGATACTGTTCGGACCGGTTTATATGCAACCCTATTAAACCGTCAGTCTTCATTATATTAAGTGCTGTTTTTAGGCTTCATCTTACACACGGGAAATACTCGATGTATACTCGATATTGAATTTCCGATATATCAGTTATTGAAAAAAAACTGACATCGATGGACATTAGTGCATAAAGGTGCTAGGCACAGGACAATGCTGGGTACAGGGCAATGCTGGGCACAGGACAATGCTGGGCACAGGGCAATGCTAGGCACAGGGCAATGCTAGGCACAGGGCAATGCTGGGTACAGGGCAATGCTGGGTACAGGGCAATGCTGGGTACAGGGCAATGCTGGGTACAGGGCAATGCTGGGTACAGGACAATGCTGGGTACAGGGCAATGCTGGGTACAGGGCAATGCTGGGTACAGGACAATGCTGGGTACAGGGCAATGCTGGGTACAGGACAATGCTGGGCACAGGGCAATGCTAGGCACAGGACAATGCTGGGTACAAGGCAATGCTGGGCACAGGGCAATGCTAGGCACAGGGCAATGCTAGGCACAGGGCAATGCTGGGCACAGGGCAATGCTGGGTACAGGGCAATGCTGGGTACAGGGCAATGCTGGGTACAGGACAATGCTGGGTACAGGACAATGCTGGGTACAGGGCAATGCTAGGCACAGGGCAATGCTGGGTACAGGACAATGCTGGGTACAGGGCAATGCTGGGTACAGGGCAATGCTGGGTACAGGGCAATGCTGGGTACAGGACAATGCTGGGTACAGGACAATGCTGGGTACAGGGCAATGCTGGGTACAGGGCAATGCTGGGTACAGGGCAATGCTGGGTACAGGGCAATGCTGGGTACAGGGCAATGCTGGGTACAGGGCAATGCTAGGCACAGGGCAATGCTAGGCACAGGGCAATGCTGGGTACAGGGCAATGCTGGGTACAGGGCAATGCTGGGTACAGGGCAATGCTAGGCACAGGGCAATGCTAGGCACAGGGCAATGCTAGGCACAGGGCAATGCTAGGCACAGGGCAATGCTAGGCACAGGGCAATGCTAGGCACAGGACAATGCTGGGTACAGGGCAATGCTAGGCACAGGACAATGCTGGGTAAAGGGCAATGCTAGACATGCTAGACACAGGGCAATGCTGGGCACAGGGCAATGCTAGACTCAAGGCAATGCTACATGTAGACACAGGGCAATGCTAGACTCAAGGCAATGCTAGGCACTGGGCAATGCTAGACACTGGGCAATGCTAGGCACTGGGCAATGCTAGGCACAGGGCAATGCTAGACTCAAGGCAATGCTAGACTCAAGGCAATGCTAGACACTGGGCAATGCTAGACACTGGACAATGCTAGGCACTGGGCAATGCTAGGCACTGGGCAATGCTAGGCACAGGGCAATGCTAGGCACAGGGCAATGCTAGGCACAGGGCAATGCTGGACACTGGGTAATGCTATGCACAGGGTAATGCTAGGCACAGGGCAATGCCAAACACTGGGCAATGCTAGAAACTGGGCAATGCTAGGCACTGGGCAATGCTAGACACTGGGCAATGCTGGACACTGGGCAATGCTGGACACTGGGCAATGCTGGACACTGGGCAATGCTGGACACTGGGCAATGCTGGACACAGGGCAATGCTGGACACAGGGCAATGCTGGACACAGGGCAATGCTGGACACAGGGCAATGCTGGACACACGGCAATGCTGGACACACGGCAATGCTGGACACACGGCAATGCTGGACACTGGGCAATGCTGGACACTGGGCAATGCTGGACACTGGGCAATGCTGGACACTGGGCAATGCTGGACACTGGGCAATGCTGGACACTGGGCAATGCTAGACACTGGGCAATGCTGGACACTGGGCAATGCTGGACACTGGGCAATGCTGGACACTGGGCAATGCTGGACACTGGGCAATGCTGGACACTGGGCAATGCTGGACACTGGGCAATGCTGGACACTGGGCAATGCTGGACACTGGGCAATGCTGGACACTGGGCAATGCTGGACACTGGGCAATGCTGGACACTGGGCAATGCTGGACACTGGGCAATGCTGGACACTGGGCAATGCTGGACACAGGGCAATGCTAGACACAGGGCAATGCTAGACACAGGGCAATGTTGGACACAGGGCAATGTTGGACACAGGGCAATGCTGGACACTGGGCAATGCTGGACACTGGGCAATGCTGGGCACAGGGCAATGCTGGACACAGGGCAATGCTGGACACAGGGCAATGCTGGACACTCAGCAGATTGTCAACACTCCAGGTGTAATAGATCGCTATACCCACTCCTAAGGGTCACAAAACCAGGTCATAAAACCACAAAAACACCGCGCATGCGGCTTGTCTTCTGAGTGAAGCAAGAGTATTACAAACTAAAAAAATGTATAACAAACTGCAGAGGATTAAGATAAGACGTAAATGGATCTCAACCAAAGGCTCAAACAATAGAGCTCGATAATGAAGGAACCTAATAATCACTGGAGCGCAAATTTAGTGGTTGCACGGCGCCGTGACAATTTTGGAACAACTCCGTGTAGCCACGCGTTGGTACGCGTGGGAATGAGTTCTTAGTTTATCCATGGTCCCTTAGGGCAATGGTGGACAAAGGTTTGGAATAAACAATGAAACAGACTTAAGGAGAAAACTCTTGAATAGTATTTTACATTTAAAAATGAATTAAGAGGATAAACAGGACTTACCTAATGTATTGTTTTTAAGACATACTGAAATATGGCTTGTCTTGCCGTCTTCATTTAATCCTAGTCCTTTTCCTTGCTTCCAACCCATCTTCTCCATCAGCTGATGACCAAACTTGTTTGTATCTAATCATACAGAATATAATAAGGGAATAAAAGAGGACGAGGTCTTAAACAGTCATTTGAAATTGGCAGGGTGGCGGCCTTAAAGGATAAAGGACGGAGCAAGAGGCAAGGTCCTTTGTCGCATGGCCAATTAAACGATCAACTGCTACGATCTTATGGGGACCAGACTGATTTACCCAATGCGCCGAGGCAATCAAGATTTTGTGAAACAATTTACGTGTAATTCGGTGTGCATCTCTAGCCCATCGGCGCAAAAAGATGTAATAAATTATTGTGCTCAGCGCCGAGTAGATCAGTCTGGTCCAAATTTTGATCGTAGCAGTCAATTGTATAATTCGTCACCAACGCAACGAACTGACACACCTGTAGATACCAGTAATAAGTAGCAATCAGAGAAAATGGCGTTTAAAGTTGACAATTTCCTACAAATGTTGGGGTAGTTTTCTTACAGTGCACAGTGGTTTAAGACCCAGACATCGGGTCCGATTTATTTTTTTGAGATAAATACATATAATTGTTATTTTGAACATGAAGAACTAATTCTTAGAATAATATTTTGTATTTTTTATTTCTCACCCTGTTTTCTTTTAGAATTTCAGTTCGTATGTATAAAAGGACATGAGCAAAAATCCCACATCCTTATCTTTTAAAAAGTATCTGGGAAGGCATATAAAAATTGTTTGAGACAATAAATAGTTTTTTTAATTACCTTTATAAGTAACATTTCGAACTGAAGAAAATAAAATATGGACCGAAGTGTTGATGATACTGCAAAAATGCATGGAAATCTTTGACTAAACTGTCCTAAAATAGAACTATTTAAACAAAAATATCGTCACACATTTTCAAAATAAGCCATTAAGGGCCTGGATGAAATGCCAAAACTATGTAACCATTCGTTGTGCCTAGAAATTCACGGTAAATTAGCACAAATTAGGTTTTACTCCTGAAAATAAGATTTTTCAGAACGCTGTTTTTAATGAAAAACGTCGTCTACGCGCGAGAAAAATAGCGCCCTCTGCTGCCTATAAATAGTCAATGCGATGCAGAACATCGTCAGCGTGTGGAGCTAGTATTGAAGCGACCAACGTTTGTGTGACTAGATAACTTTTGGATTGCGTGCGCATTAATTCCTGATCTCCGGAAAGGTAAGAATGTTAACTGTTGATAGTGTTTGCATACATAATGTAGGTTCTACGTATGTAGGTTGATAAGCATTTCATTAAATGTAAAAATATTGAGTTAAGTAAAACAAGTTTGCGAGCGTGAACTTCACAGGTAACGCTAAAACTATAAAAAGGTACTCGATAAAGGCAATTTGCCAGACGTGATTTTCCAAGCCTATAAAATTTCAGAGATATCTTTGTTTATTGTGTTGCAATGGTTAATTGAACCTCAGTGGCAGTTCGTGGCGACGAAACTTTTCAGTTTTGGTGCAAAGTACTAATGTCTAATTAGCTCCTGGAGCTTTGAAACTTCATGAAATTGAAGGCCTCAGTTAACATTGTTTAAACATGCAAAAAACTGAAGAAAAAAAGGAGGAAGTTTTGTACACAGTTCGTCAGATCGTGGCATTGGTGACAAATTGTTGTGAAGTTGTTGATGGAACCCGATAAAGTATGGTTTCCCCTAAAATGTTTGATGTTTTTGCAACAAATTCCAGCAGTCACAGTAGCATCTATACGATCGGTAAGTTTCACGACCAAGAATGCCTGGATTAAAAATTATAGCTGGGACCAAAGATACAAAGTAGATTGGCCCTTCGGCAAACTCGACACCCAAAAACTAGGCACTTTGCAAACTCGGCACCTTGCAAACTCAGCACTCACTCGGCACCAAGAATATCAGCACCATACGAACTTGGTCTCAGTCGATTTTTGACTAACAAACTCGGCACCAAGCAATCTCGGCAGGACAGAAGGGTCAAGTGGTCAATGGTGGTTACATAAAGTAACGAACATAACACAATTAAAAATGAGGGATGTTTTTAAATCCTTTCTCAATATTTTGATTTACAATGTGCAACGGGAAATGTCAGGTGAAAAGACAATGGCATCATGGAGGGGCAGTTGCGACCGCTAAGCCCGTGGTCCATTGTCAATGGTCCTTTGCCCGCGGTCCATGTGAAGTCCAACTAACACGGAGAAGGCCTTTTTGGTGATTTACATTTAATTTAGCCAAGGATCATTGCGTAACATTGTACTATTAGGTTATGTTTTTACAAAGTTTTAAGCAATTATCTATTTATTTGTTTGTTTATTTATTTTAATTTACTTTTCTGTATTTATTGCTTTTTCTAGTTATAAATGTATTAAGTTTGTTATTTTATAAAATTACGTTATGGCTTAACAGTCATCAACGATTTAATTTGCATCTTCTCTGGACAGTTGTAATGCTCTACTGGTCGGTCTTCCAGCTACTTCCTTATCTCACTTGCAACGTGTCCACAATAATGCTGCCCAAGTCGTTGTCCGATGTGGTAAATACAATTCAAGATCCTACACGGCTGTGTTCCTCAGTATCTCCGTGACCCATCTCACACAAACAATCTGGTTGCATAAAGATCTTTAAACTTCATATTATGTTAGCTCAACCAAGATTTAGAACCTCTCGCTATGGTCAGCGTGCCTTTGCCAATGCTGCGCCTGCCATTTGGAACAAGCTCCCTGCCACACTACGTCAAACAACATCTTTGAACATCTTCGAGAGTGAATTGAAGTCCCATTTGTTTCGCTAGTTTTTCTCTTCACTTGTTCTGGACATAACTCTTGTGTCACTTTGTTGTTTTTTGTATGCGCCTTGATCGGTTTCTGGAGATGTGCGCATTATACATGTACATGTACACATGTACAATGTATACGTAAGTCATTATTATTATTATTATTATTCAGTGTTCTCCACAGACTTTTCCTTCGGAGGGCGGCATGACGTAATCAAAATGGCGCCCGTCGATATGAAGTCATCAAAATGGTGCCCATTGGTATATGACGTCATCGGACGTGAAAGCAAACAACGCGTCCACAGGCTATGTACAGTATAATATTAAAAAGATTAATTTCTCTTAGCCCAGGTTGGACTCCTCCGTTGCATACAACGTGACGGAGTTGGTCCCGTGTGTTGTGTAATGCACGTAAAGAACCCAGTGCACTTATCGAAAAGAGAAGGGGTTTGCCCCGGTGTTCCTGGTTTGATCGGCTGCATATTGCGCCACAGCACCTTGTAAACCATTACATGGTGCTATGTAAGGAAATAGGCCTCAAAAATTCAAAAAGTAGCTCCACATATATACCTTGCAGGAAAATATTGACTGTTGAAGCGCCTTGAGCGTCACTGAGTGACGGATATGAGCGCTATATAAGAAGCCATTATTATTATTATTATTATTATAAAGGTCCCGTACCATTGCAAAAAAACTTATACGTACCAACATTTTTTCATATTTTTACCTCATTGAGGAAGCTGAAACTTAATTCACATATTCCTTGTGGCCTTGTGTCCTGAACTCTATGCCTGCTGGGTTCAGAATTGTTATTTTTATCCTTGGACGTCATTATTTGTGAAGACAAAATGGAAATTGACACCCCCAGTGTGACATCCTCAACTGACTTGTTTAGTGTAGAGTCACACGCATTTATGCGTTATTAATTTGTAGATGCATAGCAACCACGAAAGAGGGCACGGTCTAACTCGTTCGTGCAGCACGTTTCTTCCGGGTGGCAATTTCCAGGCAAAAGACGGTCAGGTTTCTTTCTAAATTCTATGCATGTCGAGCATGCGCACAATGAGCTTAAATGGTCAATAGATGGCACATGAGTCACAACAGCAGTGCAGACTTATTTTCAGAAATACATGTAATGTCATCCATGGATACATTGTTATTTCTGAACTCATCAAAAGTGTAGTAAAGGACACCAAGAATATATGAATGGAATTTCAGCTTCTCTAATCAGGAAAAAAATGAAAAAAATAGTACTACATGTACATGTTTAGTAAAAATTTTGTTTGCATTGTAGAGAAGCTTTATATGACGATTTTGCGGGTGTGGCAGACTTGTTTGCGCTGGGGTACCCATTCGCCTGAAAACCACATGTTTTAGGGTTACTTCGCATTACTTCGGGAAATCACCGTGTAGCAAACCAAAAACTTGGTGGGGGTTGCAATACATTGTAGGGCAATAAAAGGAGCTGATTGGGGAAAGGTGTAGAAAAGAGAAATTACTTTTTCTATGGCTAAAGGGTCAGTGTTGGATTTGGGGGTGAAAAACCAAAATTAACAATAAACTCATATCCCATACAGGGAGATATTTTGTCCAGCAATCTTGCATAGCAAAATAGTTAGACTGAACATGTTTTGTGTACACTGAATACTAATATTGAGTAGCAAATCAGTGACTTTTGAGTTGCAACTAACACATTTTGTGTAGCATTCTGCCCTGCTACATGTATACAAAAGAAATCGTTCACTGCCATATAATATTTACTATTTTAGCCAAACAAGAATAACATACTCGATCGGTATAAAAAAGGCACAAAAATTGTTACAATTACTACATTTTAATACAACAGCATTGACCAAGCTTTACATTAAGCCTGTGCATTTAGTTATTTTTTGTAAGCGTGTAAATGTTGCTGAAGCGGTTGGTTACAGTGTACCAACTTTATACACTCGTTCCTTGATATATGTAAGGGGTAGGTCGTTCACTTTAAGTACTAACTTGTGACTCAGTGAGACGCGCTCCTTGATAAAGGGGGTTAGTTCGCTCAGTTCACTTTACGTACTTTGTGAGACCTGTTCCTTGATATGATGGGTAGTTCACTTTACGTACTAACTTGTGAGACCTGTTCGTTGATACAGTATGAGGGGTAGTTCGCCTCACGCATTTACTTGTGAGACCTGTTCCTTGGATTAAAGGGGTAGTTCGTTCACTTTACGTACTATAACTTGTGAGACCTGTTCCTTGATAAGGGGTTTAGTTTGCTTTACGAACTGACTTGTAAGACCTGTTCCTTGACACTAGGGGTATTTTGCTTTACGTACTAACTTGTGAGAACTGTTCAGTTTTAGAGTCAGTATCAGACAGAAGGTTAGTTTTGGGTTTTGATAGGCACATTTAAAGTCAAAACAAAAGCATGTCAAAGGTGAAGGGTTATCTATTTTGAAGTCAGACCCACTTTAAAGGTATGGAGTGCTTAATAAAAGCAAAACTACACAGAACAGCTTTGTGTTTGTTCACAAACACCTAATGTAAAGTTCTTTGGGTTTTTTTCAGATGAGCACAGCAGACTCAGAAGTTGGTTTAAAGTACATGTTGTGTTTGTTGTCCACTTTTGATAGTGGGGTTTTCTTGTAATACTCTTTTTTATTCAAGGTCTATTCTTTTGTTGGTATACACCAGTGTTGTAGGTCTCGAGACATGGTCTCGGTCTCGAGACCGTCTCGAGACCTTTTTTGGTGTCTCGGTCTCGGACTGCAAAAGTCTCGGTCTCGGAAGGGCTGGTCTCGGTCTCGGAAGAACTGGTCTCGGTCTCGGTCTCGGCTGCCAATGTCTCGGTCTCGACCCTCGAAACCCCTCGAGACCACAGCAAATAATGCTTTTCATACACATGAAGTACGTCGTCTTGGCCTAGAGCCATGTTGCTTTGTTGATAAATACCGCCGTCCAAGTTTCTCACACGCGTACGCTGACATTGCAATGCGCTGCTTTAAGTCTACGTTCAAAACACGCACCACCAGTGTTCTCCACACATGGGTTTTGCCGCCCTGCCAAAGAATTAGCCGCGCTGCCAAATAAATGACAAACACACTATTTTTAGCCTGCAATTAATACGATCAAACGAGTAGCCGATGAGCCATGCCCGACTTCCAAACCGCAGCATTGGAATTGCGATCGTTCATTTCAGTTTACCAACGTTAAAACACGATGCACACACCCACATGGTTCTGACGGCCGAGTTCCACAGCACGTGCATCAGCCCGGGCCCCACAACGTGAGTCCATGCATATAGCGCATAGACAACAGCAGAGTCCAAAGTCCAAGCTAACCAACATTCCGCACGCTGTGATTGGCCGTTGATGGCCGTTGATAATTACCATATTCATAAGAGAGCTTGGCTAGACTCCAACGCAGTACACATTCACGAGCCGAGTAAAGAATTGCCGCACAGTGTGCTGCACGCCTGCAGATTGGTACAGTATACAGCCTTGGATTAAAGGATATTCAAACATTGACAACCGTTGCCGATAGAGGGCGATGCGGGGCAAAGTTCATTGAATGTTTTTCTCAATGTGCGTTGTCGACCGATCGTTGATTCACAAATATTTTATTGCAAACGAAGTTCTAAACAACCGATCCTCAACTCACGAATCCATGAAAATGGTTGTTGATGGAAAAAGTATAATTTAGGGAAGAAATTAAGGGATAAAATTAGGGCGATGCGCTTGTGTGAGAGTAAGCCGAGGGGTTGAATTTGCAAAGCTACGCTGCTGCACTGTACCTCATTCCTAGTTCTCTTATGATTATGGTATAAATTATCAACGGCCAATCACAGCAGGCGGAATGTTGGTTAGCTTGGACTTTGGACTTTGGACCCTGTGTGTGTTGCACTACATGTACAGTGTGTATATTATGCATGGACTATCGGTGGGCGACCAAATGTTGTGGGGCCCGGGCCGATGCACGCACAGTGGATACTAGAGTCAGCACCATGTGCGTCGTGTCTTAACGTTTATACTGAAATGAACGATCGCAATTCTGATTGCGGCCACATTAAATCTAGCAAATATCCAGACTTCTCAAACTATTTTTAAGACTTAAAAAAAAAAATTCTTTGGGATTTTACCACCATACCCTCATTTATTGTGAATTTTTTTGTTTGACTCGCCCGACGGACTAGTAAAGGAAGGGTTGATTAGCCTGCCGCTGTTTTCACTTGGTATTTGGCGAATGGCGACCGCTAATTTTGAACCCTGATGTATGTTGAGTCATGACTTTGCCAACTCCTTGCGTCGGCGACTGACTCCTTATGTCTGCGACTCACAAAGGTTATTTTGGGGCGGCCAATCAGGAGTCGGGAATCAAGGGGAATCAGGGGGAGCGTTCTGTGCACCCTTGCTATTCGCAAAGCCAGCGGAAGCATCAATGGTAATCATGTCTTATCTTCGTTGTAAAACCAATAGCAAGCGGGGCGGGCGGGCGCAATTTGATACTTTTCGGACTAACAAGTGCGGAGGATCAATACAAAACCACAACCCTGTTAGTATATAAGTTGCTGTTTTTAGGGTTCATCTCACGCACGGGAAATACTCGATATTGAATTTCCGATATATCGGTTATGGAAAAAACTGACATCAACGGACGTTAATTGATGATCAAGTCCGGCATTATGGCATATTCTTCAAAATATAGACCATTTCACAACTTCATATGGCCATTTTCACAATCAGTGGTGTAACTTTGTTTCCAAGGGTCAAAAATTTCAAACCTAAAATATTTAATTGTTTCCATTAAAAAATTCTTTGTTGAGACATATATTCTAGGAAATCAATGGTTTTGGAGCTTAATTTATCCATTAGTGTCACCAAAATTGATGGTAAACTTGATTTGAGGCCTGAAATTTGACAAAAACTGAATTTTTGGGGTGCAAATTTATTATTACCCCAAATGACCGCATACTGAGTTAAGGCATGTTTTGTTGTAAAGTATTAGTAAAAGCTCCAAACTAAAAACCAGAAATCCCCAAACTGAAGTACATTTTTTTGAAAAATAATATTGAATCCCATTTTAGTGTAAAAATCACAATTTGTCAGACAATTTTTAAATTAAAAACATTTTCCTAGAATACTGGCTAAGTCTTATGCCTTGTACAAACAGTCTTCACATAGGCCAACATACTTGTGAAGGAAATATAAAATCCCATGAACTGTCCAAGAGTTGGAATTTTTCTAATTCAGTGTTTCGGAGGTTACTGTTAACAACTGCTATATGTTTCGGAGGTTACATAAGTGTTAACATACCTCTGACTAGAGTTAAGGAATCACTACACTGAACAAAGTATTTTCATAAAGTATACATGTTATTAGTCCATCAAAGGGGCAAGAAAACATTTGCATTGTCTCAACTCTGGTATTCTTGCATCATACTTTAGCATCAAACAAATGTTGGCAATATTCATAAACCACTTCAAAGGCTATGAGTTAACAAGTAAGATGGACTGTTTACATGTAGTTTTATTCAGTTTTTAAGAAGCCTCGTGATGGAGACACTCATTATTGAAGAAAATCATCTTAAATGTATATTTCTGGCTTCTAAAGCAGTGTTTTTGAGGTTACTGTTAACAACTGCTGTATGTTTCGGAGGTTACATAAGTGTTAACATGTACCTCTGACTAGAGTTATGGAATCCCTACAAAGAATAAAGTATTTTCATAAGCTAAATATGTTATTAGTCCATCAAAGGGGCAAGAAAACATTTGCATTGTTTTAAATCTGGTGTTCTTGCATCATACATGTACTTTTACATCAAACAAAGGTTGGCAACATTCATAAACCACTTCAAAGGCTATTTATAGAGTTCACAAGTAAGATGGACTGTTTACATGTAATTTTATTCAGTTCTAAAGAAACCTCGTGATGGAGACACTTATTATATTTGAAGAAAATCATCTTAAAATATATATTTTTGGCTCCTAAAGCAGTATTTCTGAGGTTACTGTTAACAACTGCTGTATGTTTCGGAGGTTACATTTAAGTGTTAACATACAATACCTCTGACTGGAGTTACATTATAACATGTACCTCTGACTAGAGTTATGGAATCCCTACAAAGAACAAAGTATTTTCATAAGCTAATCATGTTATTAATCCATCAAAGGGGTAGGAAAACATTTGTATTGTTTCAACTCTGATTTTCTTGCATCATACTTTAGCATCAAACAAATGTTGGCAATATTCACAAACCACAACAAAGGCTATTTATAGAGTTAACAAGTAAGGTGGACTGTTTACAGTTTTGAAGAAGCCTCGTAATGAAGACACTCAGTAAGATACATTGTGTAACCATCTTACATTTTTATTTCTGCGAATTGGCATAAAGTTATAAACACACGTACCCAAAAAGTCTCCAATACACTTTAGAGTATTTGCTGATAAATTTGTACTTAAAAACCCTAACTCCCTTCATGGTGTGTGCAAACTCATATTAAAATTGGACGATTTAGCTAGAACTGTGACTGTGAGGGTAGCCCCTCATACAACATACATGTACATTTTAGCAAGTTTTTTAAAGATGCACTGCAGGTGTGTAGATGGAACATATACATGTAGAATCAACGTTTTAGTACTTGTCGAACCATGTACTAATCTCTTTGGTAAGTTGCACTAAATTGCCTCTTTAACCATTATTGATTTTTGAAGTGAGCCTATAGGGTGCACCCCACTAAAATAGTGAGAAAACAGATCTTCTTTCTCAATAATATTTTGTTGGCCCTCAAAATATTCTCTATTAGACAGATTTGAGAGCCCATTAAAAGGGATACAGTGTAAAACAAAATCCCAATTTCAGTTCTGGTGTTGTTGACTTTCAACTTTTGGGGGGTATTAATCTCTTCTTAACCCTCCCAAACATTGCCCAAACCATAAACAAAACCTAAACCCTACTTTAGCCTCATACCCGAATTCTGGCCCTTTAGCCCTGACCCAGACTGCCGAATAGGTCACCGAAATGAGTCAAAGACTAAAGAAAGAGCCATGACATGTTTCTACGTGGGCTTATCTTTGGGGAAAACTACTCCCATCTCCGCTGAAAGCCTCTTTGAGAAAGTACGCAATCATGTCAACATTATTGTTTTCCTCTGGAGTACATTTGATCCTCAGTTTAGGGTGTCTGGGGAGTATGTGTTCGCGGGGGGAGGGGGGGTGTTGGCATGTGTGTGGGGGGGGGGGGGGGAGGGGGAAGAATGTGTTGGCATATGTTGGGGGCAGAATGTGTATGTGTTGCCGTGTGTAGGGGGGGGTAGCCGGGGATAATGGTTGTTCAATCTAGTAAATTATGTGGCCAACTAGACTCTCATTGAACTTTCAAATTCTATGCAACTTGCTCCCTTTCATCAAGTTATCCTTCAAGCATTAGAAGCCCTGCCCCCTGCCCCCTGCCCCCCACCCCCCCCCCCCCACCCGCCCCCAATCCCGACTTCTAAGCGGCAGCATTGGAATTGCGATCGTTCATTTTAGTAGTATACAAACGTTAAAACACGATGCACACACAATCACATGGTTCTGACTGCTGAGTATCCACCGCTGCACGTGCAGCATCGGCCCAACAACGTTCGGTCGGTAGTCCATGCATAGCGCATACACAACACACACAGTCCAAAGTCCAAGCTAACCAACATTCCGCACGCTGTGATTGGCCGTTGATTACCATATTCATAAGAGAGCTTGCTAGACTCCAACGCAGTACACGTTCACGAGCCGATAAAGAATTGCAACACACTGTGCCGCACGCCTGCAGATTGGTACAATGTACAGCCTTGAAGGATATTCAAACATTGACGACGGATATTCAAACATTGAATGTGTTCACCTGGCTCTTACATTGTAGCTAAGAGCCAGGTGAACACATTCAGCTGGTTTAAACCGCCGACTGGCCCGTAGGGAATGCACCATAATGCGCCATTTAATTGGTTATTTCTTAGCTTAAAAAGAAATGGTCGGGACGTGTGGCCAAGGATTCAGCTAGCTAGCCTTAGGCTTGGCCACACAAGTGGGGCTAGTTTTCTCATGACTCCATCCATAGACCGATTGAGCTTAAACGTTTAGGGCCCTACAGGTTTGTTATTTCATGTATATGTTGGGTCACATTAAGTGTGGATACTGTTCTTTGGCAATTTACCAATGTTGTACCATATATAGAGCAAGCTTGCTCTACTACTACTAGTACATAGTAGTAGTACTAGTAGTAGTACTAGTAGTAGTACTAGTAGTAGTACTAGTAGTAGTACTAGTAGTAGTACTAGTAGTAGTACTAGTAGTAGTACTAGTAGTAGTACTAGTAGTAGTACTAGTAGTAGTACTAGTAGTAGTACTAGTAGTAGTACTAGTAGTAGTACTAGTAGTAGTACTAGTAGTAGTACTAGTAGTAGTACTAGTAGTAGTACTAGTAGTAGTACTAGTAGTAGTACTAGTAGTACATGTAGTACTAGTAGTAGTACTAGTAGTAGTACTAGTAGTAGTACTACATGTAGTAGTAGTACTAGTAGTAGTACTAGTAGTAGTACTAGTACTAGTAGTAGTACTAGTAGTAGTAGTACTAGTAGTAGTACTAGTAGTAGTACTAGTAGTAGTACTAGTAGTAGTACTAGTAGTAGTACTACAGTACCGCCCACAATATAAGCCCACACGATGCAACGATGATCGTTGCGTGAAACACGAACACGAAACACACGGTCGTTAAATAGCGTGTATTAATCCGTCCGAAACACGATCCCCCCCAGTTAACCTATTAGCCAAGGGATTAACAGTCAATAAACCTATTATCAAAGATAACATTGTTATCTGACTGGGTTTCCAACAGACCCACATCCGCTTGGCACTTTGCAGCTAAATACAAATACAATGTAATACAATGTAGCACCAAAAAGACGTCGACATCCCCCTTTGAAAGTCATGTCCGCTACCACTTGTAAGAAATCATTTACAGGATTCGAACAATAGCTTATAATAGGCCTAGTATTGCCGTTGTGGAACGTTTGCATATCAGAGAACATTTTTTAAATAGGGTTGGAAAGTCACTGACTTCCCGTCTTATTAAAAATATTGCCGTTGTGGAACGTTTGCATATCGGAGAATACTTTCAAACTAATGACAAGAAAGTCTGACTTCCGTCTTATTAATAATATCGCCGATGTGAAACATTTGCGTATCGGAAAATATTTTCAAACTATAAAAGTTCAACAAAGTCTGACTCCCGTCTTAATAATATTTCCGTTGTGGGACGTTTGCATTTCGGAGAATATTCTCAAACTAATTTCAAGTCTGACTTCGATCTTAATAACAATTAATATTGCCGTTGTGGAACGTTTGCAGCTTGGGGAATATTTTCAAATTTAATGTCAAGAAAGTCTAACTTCGATCTTATTTAAAATATTGCCGTTGTGGAACGTAATTTGCATATTGGAGAATACTTATTTTAAAAAGTAAATAAGTATTAAGTCTGATTAATAATGTTGCCGTTGCGGAAGATTTGCAGCTAGGAGAATATTTTTTAGAAGGGATAATAATGTCCGACCCAGGGCCTACATCCTAGTAATAATATTGTCGATATGGATCAATTGAAAAGTCTAGGAGAATTTGTTTGTTGTTAGTGGTCAGAATGTCCGACTTCCATTTCCGTTGTGGAACATTTGCTTTAGTATAATATTTTCAAAAAGGTTAAGAAAGTCTGACTTCCGTCTTATTAAGTCCGAAAGTCAGAAATTAAGTCCGACTTCCAGCTTTATAATGACATTGCTGTTGTTGGATGTTGCATATTGGCGAATATTTTCAAAAAGTGTAAATAAGTCAGACTTCCGTCGGATTAATAATATTGCCGTTGTGGAACATTTACAGCTTGGAGAATATTTTTAAAAGGGATAAGAAAGTCCGACTCGGGGTCTATATCTTATTTATAATTGCCGATATGAAACAATTGCATCTTAATAATATTGCCGTTGTGGGACGTTTGCATCTTGGAGAATATTTTCAAAAAGTGTAAATAAGTCAGACTTCCGTCTGATTAATAATATTGCCGTTGTGGAACATTTACAGCTTGGAGAATGTTTTTAAAAGGGATAAGAAAGTCCGACTCGGGGTCTATATCTTATTATTAATATTGCCGATATGAAACAATTGCATCTTAATAATAATATTGCCGTTGTGGGACGTTTGCATCTTGGAGAATATTTTCAAAGAGTGTAAATAAGTCAGACTTCCGTCTGATTAATAATATTGCCGTTGTGGAACATTTACAGCTTGGAGAATGTTTTCAAAAGGGATAAGAAAGTCCGACTCGGGGTCTATATCTTATTAATAATTGCCGATATGAAACAATTGCATCTTAATAATATTGCCGTTGTGGGACGTTTGCATCTTGGAGAATATTTTCAAAGAGTGTAAATAAGTCAGATTTCCGTCTGATTAATAATATTGCCGTTGTGGAACATTTACAGCTTGGAGAATGTTTTTAAAAGGGATAAGAAAGTCCGACTCGGGGTCTATATCTAATTAATAATTGCCGATATGAAACAATTGCATCTTAATAATATTGCCGTTGTGGGACGTTTGCATCTTGGAGAATATTTTCAAAAAGTGTAAATAAGTCGGACTTCCGTCGGATTAATAATATTGCCGTTGTGGATCATTTGCAGCTGGTAGGAGAATATTTTTTTTAAACGATGAGAAAGTCCGACTCGGGGTCTATCTTATTAGTAATATTGCCGATGGAACAATTGCATCTTGGAGAATTTGTTTGTTGTTAGTGGTCAAAATAACCGACTCCCATCTGATGATTAACAAAATTGCCGTTGTGGAACATTTGCTTTAGTAGAATATTTTCAAAAAGGTTACGAAAGTCTGACTTCCGTCTTATTAAAAAATATTGCCGTTGTGGAGCGTTTGCATTTTGTAGAATATTATTTTAATGGTAAGAATGTCCGAACCCCACCTTATTAATAATATTGCCGTTGTGGGACGTTTGCATATTGGAGAATATTTTCAAAAAGGGTCAGAAATTAAGTCCGACTTACAGCTTTATAATGACATTGCTGTTGTTGGATGTTGCATATTGGCGAATATTTTCAAAAAGTGTAAATAAGTCAGACTTCCGTCGGATTAATAATATTGCCGTTGTGGAACATTTACAGCTTGGAGAATATTTTTAAAAGGGATAAGAAAGTCCGACTCGGGGTCTATATCTTATTTATAATTGCCGATATGAAACAATTGCATCTTAATAATATTGCCGTTGTGGGACGTTTGCATCTTGGAGAATATTTTCAAAAAGTGTAAATAAGTCAGACTTCCGTCTGATTAATAATATTGCCGTTGTGGAACATTTACAGCTTGGAGAATGTTTTTAAAAGGGATAAGAAAGTCCGACTCGGGGTCTATATCTAATTATTAATATTGCCGAATATGAAACAATTGCATCTTAATAATATTGCCGTTGTGGGACGTTTGCATCTTGGAGAATATTTTCAAAAAGTGTAAATAAGTCAGACTTCCGTCGGATTAATAATATTGCCGTTGTGGATCATTTGCAGCTGGTAGGAGAATATTTTTAAAAAACGATGAGAAAGTCCGACTCGGGGTCTATCTTATTAGTAATATTGCCGATGGAACAATTGCATCTTGGAGAATTTTTTTGTTGTTAGTGGTCAAAATAACCGACTCCCATCAAAATTGCCGTTGTGGAACATTTGCTTTAGTAGAATATTTTCAAAAAGGTTACGAAAGTCCGACTTCCGTCTTATTAAAAATATTGCCGTTGTGGAACGAGAATATTATTTTAATGGTAAGAATATCCGAACCCCATCTTATTAATAATATAGCCGTTGTGTGACGTTGGCATATTAACCATTATTTTCAAAAGGGTCAGAAAATAAGTCCGACTTGCAGCTTAATAATAATATTGCCGTTGTGGTACGTTTGCATTTTGGAGAATATCATTTTAATGGTAAGAATGTCCGTACCCCATCTTATTAATAATATTGCCGTTGTGGGACGTTTGCATATTGGAGAATTTTTTCAAAAAGGGTAAATAAGTCGGACTTCCGTCTGATTAATAATATTGCATTTTTCAAAAAGGGTATAAGAAAGTCCGACTTCCATTTTATTAATAATATTGCCGTTGTCTGATGTTTTGCTATTTATAAAATGACAAATCTAATTTCTCTGTTCCGGGACGGACGGGATTTTTATCTGTGAAGATTTGAAGCTTCTCTAACTTTGTTCTGCTTTATGTGTTGTTGCGTTGTTTTTTCAATTATGCTGTTCTGATGACTCATGGCAATTTAAAATCACAGCGGCATAACTACAGACAAATTGTTGCTGGCAACCAGTGGTGTGGGGAAGTTTGCCATAAAAAACTTCGACGTCTTTTTTAAACAGTCCCACAGACAATGCACGCCAGGATGGGTTTAGTAAGGTGTGGGTCTGCCATTGTTTGGGAGCTTTGAACAAGAGATTACGCAAGAAGAGTCTGCTAAACCACAACGAAGGTGCGGATACAGTGCTGAAGAGCTTGTTGTTGAAGGTTTTTTCTCTAACGGAACTTCTTAAACTTCCAGAAATGAATGTACCTTATTTTGATCCTTGGTAAGAATAATTCAGCTGAAGTTAAAACAAAATTCTGCTTTAAAAAAGGTCAATCGTATTTTTGCTTGAGAGGGCTTCAGTGGTTCACGTTTGGTAATTAAGAGGATCCTTGGCAAGTATTGTCTAGCCTCATTAATATTGTGTATGCCTTTTAAAATATTATTGTGGCCAAAAACATATATGTGGGCCAAATAAAGAAGGTAGTGTGTAATAATGTTTCCTAACTGTGACCCGGGGTTGTTGACTTCTAACTTGAGGTATTTTGTAAGACATAGGCCCTGATAAAAAATATTCCTATTTGCCGAGAGAGGTCTAGGGACAACTCTTTAAAACTGCTTGGACTTTTGGAAATTTACACAGGTGCTGGGGTGTTTTTATTTGGAGGAAGAATAACTCAACGGGCCTCCGGGAGCAACCCAATGTAAAATAGAGCAGAGAATAACAGTTCAAGAGTCCATGGATAATTTCCCATTAACCGTAGAAAGCTTTGAGACTTCTAAGTATTATTACAATTATTTTTGAATATTTAGCATTTTGCAACTTGTACACGAGCCGACTCGAACGCACACGAACCGACTCGAACGCACACGAACCAACTCGAAAGCACACCAAATTGAACACGAGAACCAACTCGTACAGAAGGTCACCTCGTGCGCTCGCCAACTCGTATTCCATTTGCACAACTGGTGTGCACACAGACTCGTACTCGAACCAACTCGTACGCACGCCAACTCGTACGCTCACCAACTCGTACGCTCGCCAACTCGAATGCCACTATTTCAGGTCAACTAGTGCACACAATACACAAACCAACTCGACTCGTACATGAACCAACTCGTAGGTACTCCAACTTATACCCACAAAAACCAATCCGTAAAATGTATTTCTATATGTTTTCTTCGTGGGAAACAAATTCCAGAATGTAAGCTTGTGTAGTATTTTCCTCGAGTTCATTTTAAATTTCACATTTCCCGTCAACCCCAGAGATTTTTTGAAAACATATGAACTAGCCCTAATATGAACACTATCCCCCATGTCGAATTAATTTCACGCGGCGAATAAAAAACCGGCAATTTCCCGTAATGTGATTGACATCACCAGTCTAATTCATAATAAACTTTGGGTAACTTTTCCTTTATCATGCCGGCTGTATTTTCTTGGCCAATTAAATTATCCGATTTCTTGTGAATGAGGTCTCCATTGGTCACTCTCTGTGGATCCATCTTCCGTCAATTGGAGTTCGGTGGTGACTGGGACACACAGTGTGACCAGAGATAGGGCAGTTTCGTTAACAAAGTCCATTGAACTGCCTGGCAACAGTGTTGCCATGTAATATAAGCGTGACTGGAGCGTGAACAAAAAATTACTACAGGAGTGTAGTGGCCATGCTGTTGGATACACTACAAGATTGATTTAAAATATTATTTTTCAAGATGACTTCGATTCAGAATGACCAATTAAATACTTCCATTCAAACTCAAAGGAATTTCATGAGTTCTTGCTCATTTTCTTCCGAAAACTGACGGTAAATAAATTATGTTGCTGTACAATTCAGTGACACTTTTTGACTATTGACTTGAAAACCACAAGCAAAATAGTTATTACAAGTTTTATGGGTAGATCGTCCGTGTAAGTTTGTTGTATTCGCAATGTTTTGAATGTGGTGTGAAAATATATTAAGGGTGACAAAAGGAGCCAAATTGACGATTGCGTCATAAGAAATATGTGAGTGGTAGAGTGGGACCGCGAGGTAGTTGTTACTCATTTTCGTAAAAAAATGATTGAATGTTGCGTTTTGGGGCGGCAAATATGGAGATTCCGTCATCCAAGTTAAAAGAGAGAGACCAATAAGAAAGAGAGAGGGGAGGTCCAAGTTATAAAAAGATATATAACGAAAAAGAGGGAAGACCAAAACAACTTAGGCCTGGTATGTAATTTCTTATCATGTAAAATTAACTGAAATAATTAAGTCAAGGTGGTATTTGTTCTATTCAAAAAGTTGTGTTAAAAAATATGTTGTTTCCATTACTTTGGCAGTGGGTTATCAGTGCTGGCCATGTTCACTTGCAGGCAAAGAATTATTACAGCAACAACAAATGGCTGAGGGCTGTTCCTTCCTAGCCTCTCCACATCGATGGCGGCGTACAAAGTGAAAACTGTATTACAAGTGTAAGGGATTAAAAGATAAGGCCTAGTCGGCGAACAACAAAGCTGTCAATCATCCTGTCCTGGCATTTGCTTAACATTTCTTTTTTCTTTTTTCCCCCTTCTTTTTGGGGGGCTCATACATCAGGTAAGAGAGGGTAGTGACCAAAAACGATTACTTAATTGATAATATAATATGCTGTTTTAATCACTTGATTTGTGTTATGTCACGATTAAAAAAAATTAAGATTTTACCAGTATAGGGTAGGCCTTTACAATATGAAACTACACATAGAACAAGATGCTCGTCAACGCATTTTCTATCTCCATGTACAAACACCACGATTGAAAAGGAATAAGCAGGAATAAAGACTCACTACCTCTTCTTACTACAAATGCCCTTAAATTATATGGATGGCAGATCTTGTCTCCACCCTCCCCCTATGTTCCCATTACGTCTGTAGATAATTGGTAGATAAAAGGAAATGTGCTACACCGGCAATGTTTTTTTTTTTGACACTTCAAAATATGCAAAAGTCCCAAAACGGCAAATTTACTATAGCCACTCTTTGAAACAACTCTCGCTCTATCATCACGCGTTTGATAATTTTTGACTAGACTTTCGTTTGGTGAAAAAAAAAACCTTCAACAACAAGCTCTTCAGCACTGTATTCGCACCTTCGTTGTGGTTTAGCTGACTATTCTTGCGTAATCTCTTGTTCAAAGCTTGCAACAATGGCAGACCTGGCCACACCTTACAAAACCCATCCTGGCGTGCATTGTCTGTGGGGCTGTATAAAAAAAGACGTCGAAAGGTTTTATGGCAAACTTCCCCACACCACTGGTTGCCAGCAACTGTGATTTTAAATTGCCATGAGTCATCAGAACAGCATAATTGAAAAAACAACGCAACAACACATAAAGCAGAACAAAGTTAGAGAAGCTTCAAATCTTCATAGATGAATATCCCGTCCGTCCCGGAACAGAGAAATTAGATTTGTAATTTTATAAATAGCAAAACATCAGACAACGGCAATATTATTGGTAAAATAGAAGTTGGACTTTCTTAAAACCCTTTAAAAAATATGCAAATGTTCCACATCGGCAATTTTATTAATCAGACTTATTTACACTTTTTGAAAAATATTCACCAATATGCCAACGTTCCACAACGGCAATGTTATTATTAAGATAAAAGTTTGACTTAAGTTCCGACACTTTTGAAAATATTCTCCAATATGCAAATGTTCAACAACGGCAATACTATTAATACGATGGGGTTCGGACATTCTTACTATTAAAACAATGTTCCCTAAAAGGCAAACATTCCACAACGGCATTAGTTTTAATAAGACGGAAGTCAGACTTTCTTAACCTTTTTGAAAATATTCTACTAAAGAAAATGTTCCACAACGGCAATTTTGTTAATCAGATGGAAGCCGGTTATTCTGACCAGTAACGACAAACAAGTTCTCCATGATGCAGTTGTTCCATATCGGCAATATTATGATATTAATAAGATGTACATGTAGGCCCTGATTCGGACGGAAGTCTGACTTATTTACACTTTTTGAAAATATTCGCCAATACGCAAACTTCCCACAACGGCAATGTTATTATTAAGCTTGAAGTCGGACTTAATTTCTGAACCTTTTTGAAAATATTCGCCAATATGCAAACGTCACACAACGGCAATATTATTAATAAGATGGGGTTCGGACATTCTTACCATTAAAATGATATTCTCCAAAATGCAAACGTTCCACAACGGCAATATTTTTTAATAAGACGGAAGTCAGACTTTCTTAAGCTTTTTGAAAATATTCTACTAAAGCAAATGTTCCACTACGGCCATTTTTTTAAATAATCAGATGGAAGTCGGACATTCTGACCACTAAAGCAACAAACAAATTATCCAAGATGCAATTGTTCAGTATCGGCAATATTATTATATTAATAAGATAAATGCACCGAGTCGGACTTTCTGACCCTTTTTAAAAAAATTATCCAAGCTGCAAATGTTCAACAACGGCAATATTATTATTTAGATGCAAGTCGGACTTAATTTCTGACCCTTTTTGAAAATATTCTCCAAGCTGCAAATGTTCAACAACGGCAATATTATTAATCAGACGAAAGTCTGACGTATTTACACTTTTTGAAAATATTCACCAATATGCAAACGTCCCACAACGGCAATGTTATTATTATTAAGATGGAAGTCGGACTTAATTTCTGACTCTTTTTGAAAACATCTCCTAGCTGCAAATGTTCAACAACGGCAATATTATTAATCAGACGAAAGTCTGACGTATTTACACTTTTTGAAAATATTCACCAATATGCAAACGTCCCACAACGGCAATGTTATTAATTATTAAGATGGAAGTCGGACTTAATTTCTGACCCTTTTTGAAAATATTCAAACGTCCCACAACGGCAATATTATTAAGATGGAAGTCGGACTTAATTTCTAACCCTTTTTAAAATAATTCGCCAATATGCAAACGTCTCACAACGGCATGTTATTATTATTAAGATGTAAGTCGGACTTAATTCCCACAGGCTACAATATTTGTATTGATTCGCAAACTATTACCCTTAGTTACAAAGTATAAGACCATTTAAACATTTCCCCCCATAGTGGGATGCCGGGTTTCAAAAGTGCTGTCAACACTGAATGGCCTGTTGACCGGGTTCTTTATGCGCCCAATTTGAAAGCCAGCAGGTGTCAACACACTTTTCAGGTTTAAAAAAGACTACACAACACCCAAAACCAGGACACAACACCACAGAGACACCGCGCTCGCGGCTTGTCTTTTGAGTGAAGCAAGAGTATTACAAACTAAAACAATTGTATAACAAACTGCAGATGATAAGATAAGAGTAATTGGATCTCAATTGGAGTGTCGATCTGTCTCCCAGGTCAGGCCTGGATAGTGTCTGGGGCTGCTGAAATAAAGGAAAGGATTGTTTAACTGTCGGCTTCGTTAGGGTAGAAAAGATGTTTTATTTAATCATTGGCAACTGGGGGAAAGGTTTCTCATTGAAACTGAAAAGGCGACCGACGGCGTTAAGAGGTTGTTTTTTAAATAGGACGTTCATTTAGTCTGTGTAGCGGTCAGCAAAAGCTAGAGCCGGTTTATATACCCGACAGGCGTGGCTACTATTGACGCATTGCAACACTTCGATTTGGGAAGATCGGACGGCATCAGGACTTTGGGAAAAAGCGCAACCGATACAGGTATTTAACACTTGCTCCGTAAAAAAAAAATCCTGGTTACAAAAATAAAACTGATTGCAAACTTCGAATGGGTTTATTCAACACCGAATTCGTTGCTATAACTTGCCTGTATTATATCAATTGTTTCACTCCATGAATGAATTTTGAAAGCAGGCAACAGTGAAATCATTGTTACGTTGGACACGGTAAACAACTCTCTGTGTGCGCTCGTCCGTGAACGCGTTCTTCTTTGGTTTCGTGTTTCGTGTTTCTTGGCATCGTGTTTCGTGAGGCTTAGGAAGCGATATCGGATTACTATAATCCTTTTTAATCCCTTTTAATCCTTTATCGTGTCTTAATCCTCACGATGCAACGATGCACGATAACCGTGTTTCGTGTCGGCTTATATTGTGGGCGGTACTGTAGTAGTACTAGTAGTAGTACTAGTAGTAGTACTAGTAGTAGTAGTAATAAATCCTTGCTTTATTTGCTGTATTTGCTGTATTTAAGGTATTTAAAACTTGTTGTCGGCGTGTTGTCGGCACTCTGACTTGTTGTCGGCGTTGTCGGCGTGTTGTCGGCTTTTAGTAGGACCCGTACTCTATCATCTATGCACGAATTTCGCTATGCACAACCTTTGCATTATTAAAATTAACCCTTTACATTGAGTTGACAGTGACACAAAGGTTTTTTTTAAGGACCCAGAAATAAGAAAGTAGGATTGGAAAATGACTACGTACAAGAAACTTAAATATAAATAATTACCATTGCTCCAAGCGTTATTTCTTGGGTCAGATGATAACTTCTGTCGGCGTTTGGGATCAGCTAGCATTGCCATTTTGTTCAACAACAGCTAGCTAGCGACCGCTGATGTTGCAACCAAAAACTGAGTATGCACGTGGATCTGAAATGTAGACTGGTCCCCTGTCTTTATCCTCAATGAGCTTCGGAGTGTGACGTCAGATGTTCAGGCTAAAAACGGTTCAGGCTATCTGAAATCTATGGAACGCAAAAGAGTCAAATAATCCGATCTACACATCGATCGGTCCTTTGCATCGATCAATCTGTCCTTTCAATCGATCGATCGGTGCTCAACCGATCGATAAATGCTTTCAACCGATCGATCGGTGCTTTCAACCAATTATTGTTCAATGAAAAAAGAGCGGTTCAAAAAGATCGATTGAAAAAAGGCGATCAGATGGAAAAGAGCGATCGGTTGAAAAGTATGCGATCGAAAAATACCGATGCGCCTACATCGCGATCGATGCGTACCATAGTCAGCCGCCGTGTACGTACACTACAGGAGACCAGTAAATATCGTATCGTAAGCGTGCCACAAGCTGTAGACTGTAATTATAAACATTGAGAAAGGTAGGGTTATTTATAATCACGTTGTTTGTACTGGACCCAACAAAAACAATGCAACATTTGGACATTATCTTTGGCATGATCATGGATGAACAGTTAATGCTGTTGGGTTCAATAAATTGACCTTTTTAAACATTTGCGCGATGGGCCGCTTTTGACTGCGCAAACTTTGTTTCCTTGCATGATTTCAAATTTGCGCAGAATAGCTCGGGCACAAACTTTGAACACCGCGCAATGTTTGTATTTCATTTCGAACATACTCTGTCTCTAGCTCTTGTCAATGAGTGACCAGTTTCCACTTTTGTGACTTTCTTTGAATTGAAAAAATACATAAATAAAATATAACTAATGCAATGTATCAAATTATGGCGAACCGACGTCCTGATTACTTTCCTTGGTATATTGGAAGTATGCAAACATGTTCTATTTTAAAACTGGATCATGTACTTTGCAATATAATGTATCCTCCCCTGTCCGGTTTATATGCCTTTTTCTTTGAATTGAAAAAAAATAAAAATATTCCATAATCAACTGATGCCCTAATTACCTTCCTTTGTTTATAAGAAATATGCAAACATATATTAAAACGTGATGGACATTGAAACTTTCACACCACGCACCGATCTTCGATGACTTCAATAGCGTCCCATTTGTTTTGAGTTTGACCTGTTTTCGATGCAAACAAGAAAGTACGGTGTCCGGGTGAAGCCATACGTGGAAGAAACATCTGCAGTGACTACAAGTGTTCTGTGAGACTTAGGCCGTGTCCGAATTGGCGGCTACAGCTACGGCTACGGCTAGATTTCCGCGTCATCGTGCATTGAAGTATAGGACGTCCTTAGCAACACCCTTAGCAACAGCCGTAGCCGTAGCCGAAGCCGCCAATTCGGATACGGCCTGAGTGTATGACTCTATAGCCAGCAGTTTTCTTCATTTTATTCAACATATTTTTTATTTAGTTCTAAAAATAACCATGGTATTTTTCAAAAACTAAAAAAAATAATAAAAAAATAAAAAAATGTAAATAATTCTTGGCTTTGAAATCTTATTTTTATTTAGTTTTGTGTCTTTTTATGTTTCTTAACATTTAAAATAAAGCATATAAACAGTGATAATCGAATCACAAAGCTGATGTTTAAATTTTAATATTAATAACAAAAATGATAGAGTGTTACAAAAAAAAAATTATCCAGACTATTAGAAAATGATATAAGGCACGTGGCTTCTTTAAGCCTCTGTATTTTTTTCCCCAGAATGCTCAGCAGAATGTTCAGTCACATGATTTGATCATCGTGAATTGTGAATTGAAAAAGTGTTTGATGAAACTTTTTCGATGGGGAATTTTTTTTTTATGGCCCCGACAGTATGACATATTTTTGTACCTTGCAGAAATGCCTAAATACCACAACTTTTTGCATTTACAAGTGCAACTAACCAGTGGAGCCTTTCATGTTTCTAAGTTTTGGTCAAATGAGAGGAGACTCTTTGCTTGGCAAGTCAAACCACAAAAATTGTATCTAGGGACTGTTTACATCGCGCGCAGAGAGGTCAAAGGTTTGCCTCGATTTCAGGGACCCCCTGAATACAGGGCGTCCTACGATATATTAAAATTGATCTGGGTTTTTTGTTGTTGTTTGGGTTTTGTGATTATTTAGTTTTAAAAACACACAGACTGTACATACACCCCCCCCCCCCCACACACACACACAAGTGTGTAACAGCCTGCAATCGTGGACCCTCCTTTGTTCAACTCTTTGTGATAGCAACCGTGGACCACAATGCTTTCCTTTGTGATAGCAACCGTGGACCTATTGTCCCTTTTGTTATCCCTGGTTTGAATGTGGATCCTACCCACACTCACACAAATGGTAAAATTATCTTTCTTTAATACACATTTGTATAATTTCTGAATCTGATTCATTCAATCATTGTAGTCGGCAAAGGATCCGAGAGTAATAAATGGATACTCCTACATATGTACATGTATGTATGTAGCATGCCTAGAACTACTCCTAGAACTATGAGGTTCATTCCGCTATCGTCTCCATTATGGAGACGATAGCGGAATGAACCTCATAGTTCTAGGAGTAGCCTAGAACTACACACGTTAGTCCCACTTGTGTGGCTATAAATTTATGATTATAAGCTGAATTCTTGCCCACACGTCCGGCCCATTTTTTGTGAAGCGGGCCAGTCGGCGGTTTAATCAAATTACAAAGTCATTAGCCGGCCGGGCAAGGATTCAGCAAGCTTGGCCACACAAGTGGGGCAAGTGGCCGCTAGAACTGTATGATCTTGGAGGTAATTCCTACCTCCACAGTGGTATGATGTTTGTTCTGCTATCGTCTCCTCCTGGAGACGATAGCGAAACAAACCTCGTAGTTTTAGGAGTACCTAAAACATCACAACAACTTGGGTAACTTCAATGATTGAAAATTCATACTGCCAGACACCGGGATGAACCCCACTCTTAGTGATAAGTGTGTACTGGGTTCTTTTTCGTGCATTGGTAGTTTTTTATAACAACACACAGGACCTACAGCTTTACGTTTCATCTGAAGGGTGAAGCATTAAGTGTCTTGCTTAACCCTTTAGCACTCACGCATTATTATATACGCGTCATTACTCCTCAGCGCGCCATGGAAATTCACAAGAATTTCGGCCGTACCTAGAAAACCTCAGATAACTTTCGTTACAAGTTATCATTTTGTTTTGTTAAGTTGAGTTTATTTTGTAGATGATGAAATTATCTTTTGAATGATTTTCAGAGTTGTTTTGTTTGCTTTCCCAAATTGAAGTTTTGAGGTTGGAAACATAAGACAGATCAACAAAAATTAGAAAGAATTGTTTGTGAATGAAGTAAACAATTGTTACGTGGAAAGTTCTGCACACCAAGTTTTCTCAACTGTACTGTCGTCTCAAAGTGCGAAAAAGATACAAAAGTGATTGAAAATACACACAACATACCTTTGAAAATTAAAATTATTGCCTCTATTACCAACAGATAACTTCTTTACCTAAAACTCTTCGTAAAATCCTTGCAAATCACGGTATTACGCTGTACGTATGTATAACACCAATAAACTTACATGTATCGTGAAACAAGTGGAAGGTCGCCATTGCTGTGTACATTGCGCGTGTGATACGTACAATACGGTCCGGAACACACAGCGAACGAAGAGCTGCTCGTTGTGCTTCACATGCTTTGTTGATATGACTTCCGACCTTTAAACCCTTTGAGGTGGCTAGAGTTATTTTTTCTTAAGGGGACCATGTGCTATTTTAAGACTATTTTCGTCTTGAATTCGCGCTCTATCTACGGCTGTTTGCTGCATTGTAATCGCATGTGTAAAACTCAAAACACAACTTGTCAAACTTCGAAGGCGTTTGCGGGCGGTATAAGGAGTAATAGGCAGGGCACCTGCGGGTGGTATAAGTGCTAAAGGGTTAAGGACACAAGTGTCGCAGCTGGTGCTTGAACCCACACTGTCGTGATCAGAAACACCAAAACTTGAGTTTTGTGCTCATAACCATTCGGCCATGACACGCCATTACACATGTTACATAGATTTCTCACAGGCACATTAATAGACCATCATACATGTATAAAAAGGGCCTTCACTGTATGTTTACATGTAGTAGTTCTTCCTCATCATGTGACCTCAGGTGCAGTGAGAAAATGATGGTACATGTACATGGCTTCTCTAGGCCTGTTTTTTTTTTCCCAGAATGTTCAGCCGAAAGTTGAGTCAAGTGATACATGTAGCTGAAATGTACACATGTAAATATGTAGTCCTCACCAAGTTGCGGCGCTGACCCCCTCCTCTGTGGAGAGATGGCTAAATCTCTCTGAACCCACCTTTGTTGAGAGATGGCTGCTCCCTCCAGGCCTCAACCTTAAGCTTCAGAGGGTCAAGGCCACTTGGCCTCAAAGGCTCCAAAAAAGAAAGGGGCACCAAGGCCAACTGAAAGGGCACCTACATACATGTACATACATGTACATACATGTAGGCCATTTTCAAACTTTTATTTGTTGATGACTTATGTATACTTCCTTCCATTTCAAGATAGTGTTCAACTTTCCAACCTGCATTTATTTCATTGTTACTGTTCACATGCAGTGCAATGACACTACTAGAATAGTTGTAAAAATTAAGTAAAAATAAATAAGTGATTGTGAAAATTGAAAACAAATCCCCCCAACGCCAAATTAATAATTGGCCTATGTAAACGTGCATGCCGACCTTGTCAACGTTTATGGCTGAACAATCTCACCTAAAAAACAAGTCTAAACATTGGCACTTTGCCGCCGCTCCAGCCTTTTCGCCATCGTGCTTTTTTTTAAAGTCTGTAGTGGGATGGCATTTTAATGGATCAATATTATTGAATTGATAGATGATGGTAACGATTTCCAAAATTTGGGCACCCGTAACTAGTCTGATTTTGACATTTTCACGCGTGTACACAAACGTGTGTTTGGTGATGAAAAAGAAAGTTAGAAGGCAGGCAGGTCACTGGGTCGCAAACATTTTTTTTTTACACTGTTCTCCACAGACTTTTTTGTTGGGAGGGTGGTACGACGTAATCGGATGGGCGCCCGTTGGTATGGCGTCAGTTTCGGGGAAGTCCCCGCTAAAAAGACGCTCCGTTCGTCAATAATGAGCTGAGACGTCCCATTTTGAAAAATCATTTATCAAAAAAGTATCACAATGTTTTTTTCAAATATAGTACACTTTGATAAAAGCAGAGATGAAGAGATAAAACTCACAATTTGTTTTTTTCGTAGACTGATTCGGGAAATGTTTGAGCGAAAACTCAAAAGAAATGGTCACTGAAAAATGTGTTATTTAACATTCGGAAATCATCACCGGCAGAAACGTTTTGTTCTTAAAGTGATGATAATCTTGACACTTTGCGAAACAGTCGGGAGCTTCTTAAAAAACTGCGTTTATTGGCTTAGCTTTCGGAAGAATTCAAGAACGTTACAAGCTTCACGTTTATTTATTAGAGCGGGCACGTCATTGGTCAGTGTTTATTGTTAGCAAACACGCTGATCAATCACCTTTCACGTGCAGTAGCTCAGACCAACGAAGCGCGTATGGTACCTGTTATACTTCCGTGTAACTCAACGACATTCAAAGCAGTATTCTTGTTGCCAGACTAGTTATCGGACAGGTACCCGGCCGCGCGCTACCCAATGATCTCATATACATGTAGATCAGTGGCGCTACCCGGCCATGCGGTTCCGTCTCCGATCGACACACAGTACACACGTACACTGTCAGGCCGCATGAATAACCGTTTGCGGAAGCGGACCAACCATGTGCCGATTTAGGCTCCATTGATGGACACATGTGCTGTTTACCGTGGCCGTCAACTGAGCCGGCTGGTCCGGTATAGGGTGATCCACTGCAAGTATTTTGGTACTTGCTTGATGCAACTTATGGGCGTACGCTACGTACATGTACGTCTCGATGTTTAACCATATTTTTAATAACTCTTTCGAATACATAATATAAAGGAATCATTGGAAAGGGGTACAAAGGCCAAGTGGCCGTAAGGTACTTGTTTTTTAAAAGGGCATCACGGCAATTCGATGGGGCATCACGGCAATGGCCGCTGGTGGCCGCTGTAAAGGTCAAGGCCTGTCCCTCAACAGAGGAGGGTACAGAGGGTGAAGCCATCTCTCAACAGAGGAGGGTACAGAGGGAGAAGCCCCCTCAACAGAGGAGGGTACAGAGGGAGAAGCCCCCTCAACAGAGGAGGGGAACAGAGGGAGAAGCCATCTCTCAACCGAGGAGGGGAATAAATAAATAAATAAATCACTTTGTGCGCACAAAATGATTGCTAAAAATGAACTGACAGTTTTTTGTTGCTCGTTGGAGTAATTTTCAAACAATTATTTAGGGCGGTTTCGAATTAAAATATGTTTGGTGAGACAAAATTATTTTGGCGATATTTCTCTCGATAAATACCGACAGTCAAAGATTTTGATAATGCAACATCCAATTTACAAATGTAAATAAACTTTTAGTTAGAAAGTGTGGGTTGGATACAGCATTGTTTTTCCTCCTATTAAATATTTCACCATTTAAGAAGAAGTTTCACTTCTTGTGTCACCAACTTTCATACAGTGAATCTTGACTTTCTGATGATCTGGAAAGAAGGAAAACCGTCAGACTCTTTTTAGAAATTGATCAACCTAAGTAAGTTAATCTGGCATCAAATCTTCCCCCGCACAAAACTGTGAAAATACGACGGAAGAAAAGCGATGCAAAAAAGATCGGCTTCGTCAGCTATACAATGGTTCTGGATCGTCATGTCATTTCGGCTATAAAAGTCAAGACTGGACAATGATTACTCACACATACATACGTTGCAACATTTTGGGGGTCAGCAGCAGGCGCACACACCACACAGCCATACACTGGCATGTTTTGTCTAGTACATGTATGTAACTAACAAATTTTGCTATTGGCTAGGAAAATTCGTTCCACTTTACGGCGAGTCAATAAGAAACTTCATTACAGGTGACTCTATACTCAGCCAATGGAAAAGTGCGTTGTGAAAATAAAAAATGCGCTGTGTTTCCGGTCAGCAAAGACACTATTTAAGGAGAATGATTCACATCCATTTCGGTCGGAACAACCTTATTGTAAAACTTTGTTTTCAAAACCTACAATTTGTTATACATTTTGCTTTGTGCGCCGCGCCATGCCAAAAACATGCACAAGGGATATGCTGCACAGGGTGGAGTTTTAAAAAGCTGGATAAAAATATGCGTTGGTGACCGGATACACGTATCTCTCCATGGCCGGCTGGCAGGCCATGATCATGGCCTGCGAGTATTGTGAATATAGCCTTTTGCCGCAACGGACCAATCATGCGTCTCGATTTAGACCCGATTGATGTGACATGCACACACTGTTTATAATGTACATGTTCTTACTTGTACATGTGTGTGTCTTCCGGTGTGAATGTGTGTGTCGCTCTTGTTGCATGGGCTATCATTGATCTCACAGTGTGTTGCAGGTAAGGCTGTGCATCCACGGGTAACTTTAGGCCCGGGTACCCGAAGCAAATACCGGTCGGGTACCCGAGTGGGCAACTAGGAAGTGCTGTTATTCATTGTACACACCTACCTACATGTAGGCGAATCACTATGCAATGTGTGTGAAAAAGGAGCAACAGACAGACACAAACCCAGTGACCGCCGACAGCAAAATATTAGGACACATCAAACAATTCATACAGTAACACTTTTCTTTAGGAATACAACAATGAAAGACGCAAGTTGTTTTGTTTAGAAATATAGCCCTGGACGATATCGTAAATTTTGACTGGTGATATATCATCGGGTAAATATCGCCAATACATGTATGTCGATATATGTATCGTGAAGATTTTTGAACGCGGAAAACGGTTTTACCGCAGGGAGGAGATGAGCAATAAAATAAACAAACAAGACATGACTGTATGGATAAACTGCTGAGATAAAATCACTGAATTTAATATCCATATTCCATGAAAACAAAACGTCTTACATTTTTGTGTGCTTTTTATCACTGGTTCCGACACAATTAATTCATGGTTTCTCTTCCACGATTGAACGTTGCGATCTCTAAAAGCTGGTGCCTCGATTTTTTATTCCGATACACGCTCACGTCACGTATACATACTTTTATTGCACCTGACGTTCCCCGTCCACGCGGTGATTTCTCACCAAGGGAATTTCCCTTGCACTTTCGCTCCCACGGCTACCTGCCGTTCCTTCATCCCCTAACAATAGGAGCAAGCACATCCGCGGGATCTAGATGATGAATACTATGGGATGGCAGCGCTGTGAGAATACTTTGTCATAATTATTCACAACAATTGAGTCCAATTGGTTTCATTACCAGAATTAATAGTAATAACAATAATATTAAAAATAATACTTTGGTTTTTGTAGCAGACTTCAATCATGAAGATGACCGAGGTGAAAGATTGTCCTCTTCAATTCCAAGAGTTCATACCAGTTGACCATGAAAAATCCTGTCCAAGATACACTGCAGGTAAGACAGATATCTCCTGTGTATTGGGCACCATCTTGAGGGAAATACATTGTACACTGTAAAGGTGATTTTTACAGTTTCATCTGCTTTATCTTCATTTTAAAATTAACATGATGAAAAGATTAGATTAATTTAGTCAAGCTGAAATTTGTTCACCACTTGAAAGTGTTTTGGTGAGAACATTAGACAAAACCTAATTGTGAAACGTCAGCTATGTTTATTTTCAAAAATCACATAATGATTTGTTTGCAAAGTTTTCTGTCCCCTAGATGTTTCAAAGATTTTTTTATTATTTTGGCATGTGATGATGACTACTATTTGTATACAGAAAGCATCAACTTTTAAATTACAATCAAAGAAACATATTAAATTTGTTATTATTATCAATTTTACTTAAAGTTTTACAGCGAGATGAAGAAGAAGGCATTGTGATGGATGAATTAGATACACTTCAACTTGAACTGGAAACCTTGTTGGCTGCTGTGTCTAAACGCATGCTGCAACTAGAAACAGAAAATAAAACATTAGTGGATTGGTTGGATAGGCGTGACAAGAAAGGAGTTCTTACACCATCACCAGCAAGTGGAAAAGGCAAACCAGTAAGATGAAAATAGGTCCTATAGTAGGACTCTGCTTCAGTGCTGTACGCAGATACAGAGTCCTAGCTACCCGAGAAGGGTTTGTTGCTGAGTGGATACTTTTCATTCATCTATAACTTACAATGTACATGTACAGTACATGTAGATTTTACCTGTAAAAAGGTTATAAAACCCTCACCAAATGATGTAAATTACTATGAACTCACTCAAGAAGATTGCAGACTAATACTGAAAGAAGTTTTACAGCGCATACATGTAGACTTGAATATGCATTCATAACAGTCAGTGATGAGCAACAACCCCAACTTATTCGCAGGGACAACAAGCCAGTTAACAGTGGCTGCTGGTGATGGGTCATTTGATTGACATTTCACTACAGTGCAGTGCAGCACAACCTAATGCTCTGTATTGGAAATTTGTTTGAATTCAGAGCTGATAATCTCGGCTCTGAATCCTGCATACGGACTCGATACTATTTGGAACCGATACCAGAAAAATAGTTCTACACTGTACAATGGGGGATAGCCGGTACTTATGAAAATTGGAACTGGTATGGCGGTTCTAATTGTAGAACCAAACCGGGTAACAACTGGAACCGCACAAGCTTAATACAAGATACATTAGCCACTTAATTGCAATGGTTGTCGTGTGTATTCATGGCATAAAAGAGAGCTCTGGGAATATTTGCTCTAAATACCACTCATAGATTCGGTACTTATTGGAACCGGTACCAGAAAATCAGAACCGATGATCCAAACTACTACAAAAAAGTGGAACTGCAGTACAAGCTGCAACACTGGGTACCCCCAAGAACCTTCAAAGCCCAGTATGACATAGTCTCACAACCACTTCGTGCTGATGGTGTCATGGTATGGGTGTGGGCTAAACTCAATGTTTTCCTGTACAAGAGTTATGGATGAGTTTCTCATACATGACCTTTTGGTTTTAACATCATTAAGCCTAGCTTACTCCAGTCGGTATCAAATCAGTATGGGCATGTATTAAGTTTTCATACTAACAAATTGAAGGGTAAACAGGAGGATTAAATGAGTAGTAGCTTATAACCCACTGCAGTTTTGATTGCTCTAATCATAGTGTCATCTCTCATCTGTAGCAGAAAGATGAGTCCTCAACACCATCTGGCAAAAGAAGTCGTGTTGATGATAAAACTGAAAAACCTGAGAAACCACCTAAGAAGATGAAAGAGTCTGGAGGTAAACAAGGTGCTATGGCAGCAACCACCACCCCAACAACTCCATCTGGTCCATCAGGAAGACCCAAGGCAAAGAGTATGCATGTAAGGATTTTACCGATGCTAAAATTTGCTTGTTAAACACAACGTATACATGTACATGTACATCTTCATGTCTCATACAAACAACATGTAAACTGACACATGTTTGTTTCACATTGACTTTTAGGGGATATACAATAGTGGATGACATTATTTTACAGACCTGCCAACCTGTACGCATTTTGTGTCAGAGTGCACTGGTATATCTTGAATATATCTTGCTATATATGCAAAAGAGGACAGATTTTCCCCAACTTGTTATTAACACACTATAACATGCAAAGCAAGTCAAGTTCAGTCACACATGAGCATTGAGTATATACATGTATGATGCACTTAACATGCGATAAGAGGAGAAAACTGAATTTGCATTACCTCATGCTGTTAAAAGAACTTTCAACTGAGGCTGTAGGAGACCTGTGTCAACCACATCAAGCCAATAATGTATTAAAGTGTTACTAGTTTGAACTGGAAGTGAAGGTCAAGTTAGGTCACACTCTGTGTAGAATTTTTGTGAAATGCTTCCCCAATGATTTATAGACTGTAAAAATCACCTTCCATACCCAAGGGAGCATCATTGGAAAGAGAAAGATCGGATCTGTCCAATGATGGTCAAATGAAATAAGGTTTTCCCTTATGCAATCTTTTCAAATTGGAGTTGAAAGATCCAAAATTCCAAACACCTACCATGTACGGAGTGCTATGTGGTCATGTACAAAAAAGTGTTTGAAATTACAGATCACACTGAGGAAAGAAAGACAAAGAACCGTGACATTTATTGGCCGATCTCAATGTTTTTTGGATTATTTGAAAGGGATTTCAATGAGTAAGAACTTTTTAAGTTTTTATTTTGCTGTAAAACAATATCTTCAAGGAGATAATTGAGTTTGTAAAAGTGGCCTTTGAATGTAGGCTTTCTGTTGTATAGGAATGTGTGGTCAAACGAGCGGTTGTTTATGTCCAAACAATTCGGTAACGCTTTCCAAATGTTGCGCAGTCTTGATCTATCAGATGTCCAATTAGGGAGGACCTCATAATCTAACAAGCGGTAATACCTTGCGGTATTGAGCTGAAGGTATCACTTGGTTCTAATGAGCTCATTATGTTCAGGTCAATGCACACAGCCACATTTCGTCACAGGCATATTCATGACTAAACTCAAGCTGGTGAGTCCAGGTAGAGGCACAAAGGGATCAACTATTTGACCTTAATCCCCGCTAATCTGGTGTAATCTAACAAAAGGGTGATAACACCTCTTTGTGCAGCCCCTGAGGTTGAAAATATCACCAAGTCACAATAGTTTTTTTCCCGTGCTCTCTTGTAAATTGTTTTTTCCGTCCCGGATATTTATTAGTCCCCGGGTTATTTCTCTGTTCCGTTTCCTGCCATTCAATAATTCCCTGCCACGGGTTAGTTCTTAGTCCCTTAATATTTCCCCGTCCCCGGTTATTTCCCTGTCCCCGGTTTATTTCCCCTTCCCAGTTTTTTTCTCAGTCCCGTAATGTTTCCCCGTCCCAGGTTTAATATTTATTAGTCCCGTAACATACATGTATTTCCCGTTCTATTTCAAACAATAAGTTATGATGACATAATTACTTCTCTCTAAAGCTCTACAGCTTTGTTTATTCTTCGTCAAGTCAAATACCAAAAAGGCGTCACATTATTTAGGCAAGAAGTGGGTGCACAATTTCTGAAATCCGAGTCTCCAATGGAGACAATCATTCTTGTAATAATATTTATTATTATTTATATCAGGCTTCTATACTAGAGGTAAAAATAAATCAGTCGTAAAAAGAAACCAGATGACAGCAATATTAGAAAAGCAGACGGTGAGTACAAGACAGCGTCATTGAACAGTATTCGTGCTGGAATGATTTGTCATCTAATAAGCCCAAAAAGTGTTGCTTTGATCAAGTCTCCAGCCTTATAATATACTAATAATAATATTTTATGTGACAATATTGCCATAGCTCTTGCAATATATATTATTGTTTTCCCTTCAAAGCCATGCAACATTCCAAAATTATTTGATGGTCATTTAGTAAAACCTAAAAGTCCGTAGGCACGGGTAGAGTTGAATGGATGATACTGAAATGTCTCTTCCTGTCCTCCTTTGATGAAAACATGTAGAACTGGCAGTAGGGACAGCTACCCAAACTCTTCTCCATGAATGAAGGCATGGTACAAGTGTTGTTTTGATTTAGGATTTTACACCTCTCTGAAATGTCCGGGATGACTGGTTGAAGGTGTTGGGTTACAGCTTCGACAGCACGGACGGGATGAGTTGAACAGTGGAGGCATGTGTCCTTGTCACATTTCACGATACATAGTTCTCTTGGTCTCTTGTATAAATGTTGGATGGCAAAAAGCAATTCTTGATGAAGTTCATCATCTTCCGTCATCTTTGCTTTAGACCCAGAGGAGATGATTTTATGCACAGTTTCATAATCATCATAATGGTGCTGATTGCTTTTGGCAAGGTTGGTGACTTGAAGAGATGACATGTCCGTCGAACTTCTGACCATTCCAAAAAGCATTGATCTCTTTCATTGCGTTGTCAAAAACCATGGCTTCCTTTTCTGTTCTTTGGTTAGAGTCTAGTCCCGACTGGACAGAGGGCGGCTGCGATTCCCCATCCAATGTGCTGCGAAGTCGCACTGAGGTCAGCATTTTGCTCAGAGGTGCCCATCCGTGTTCTATTGGGTTAAGGGCTGAATTTTTTGGTGCATATTTTGTTAGGCACAGAAAATCCAGGTCAACTCGGCGAAGGAGACGAGACAAATAGACTGCAACTGTCCATGACGAATCATTCCAGTCAGGTCCCCCGTCAACGGTCCTGGTCATATTTTTGTTCGGAAGTCGTTCACCAAAATATGGGCCTTAATTGTCGCCACAGCTGAACAGTATTTGCAAACATCTCTCCGGGCCAACTTTGTAAATATTTTGATAAAGTTTTCGATGTATTTTTGTTTTGAACTTTTAGAGTAATGATGTAATAAAAATCATATCATGGCAATCGAAAAATGTTTAGGCAGTGTATGTTGTTTGTTTATATATATACACATATTTAAAAAAATTATTATTATTTATTTTCAGTTCCGATACTATTGATATAACAATAATTCCCCGTCCCGGGATTTTCACAGTCCTGCCCGTAATACTTCGATCTCCCGGGTTTCTTATCATTTTCCGTTTCCTGTCCCATAATTATTTCCTAGCCCGCAATTTCTCAGTCCCGTAATTATTTCCAGCCCGGCCCGGATATGTCTCAGCCCTGTCAAAATTCCCCGTCCTAGCTGGGTTAGTTATCAGTCCTGTATCTTTGTTTGTTTGTTTTTGTTTTGTATTTTTAATTATTATTTTTTGGGGGGGACGAGCTTTTTAGACAGATTTGTTTATGTTTGACATAAAATTTCCCCACACGCTAAACGAAAATTTTAATAAACGCAAAATAAACAAATAAATACAAAAATAAACTAACTATTCAATCCGATGTCGAGAAAGATTTCGCTAAGATCGACAAATATGGCCATTAACATTTATTTTGTATTGATACGATTTGTAAGTTTAATATTAAAAAAACAGCTAAAGATTTACTTATACCTTCCTACCTCAATGCTTATACATGTATCACTTTCTGCCTCTCCAGGATCTGAGGTTTATGGCAGTAATCCAATAATCCCTTAACAATAGTGCTTGAAGGTAGACTGGTTAAGCATTGTGTAACCCTCAAGTCCTTTCATCAAGACATCTATTGTCATGGCTCAGCCATTTTTAATGAGCCTCACTTTCTCCTGTTTGACCTCTGCATACTGAGTATTCATGAATCACAGGATTTCCATTCATAAAACCTGTTGATGCCAATACCTTGTTGTACCTTGTTGTACCTTGTTGTACCCTGCTGTACAACAAGGTATTACCTTGTGTTAGATTATGAGGTCCTCCCTTATGAACATCACAGCTGTAAAATACAATAAAATACAGCGATTAGCAAATGGTCATTTTTTTAACTTAAAAACCTTGTAATTCGACATAATGTCTTCATGTTAAGTAATTCTAAGTTGTAAGGTTCAATTCAATTCAAATCTTGAGTTACCTGGTGGAGAAGAGTTCGATGGAAAAAGAAGAAAAGTATTTTAAAAATCACAAACAAAATACTTAAACAAAAACAATAGGTGTTCGGCTGTAGCCTGAACACCTAATAACTAATACAATTAGTTACAATTAGTTATTGTGCCTGGCAGAAACTTGCGGCGGCAGGTACCTTAGAAGGGGCGATGCAATACACGGCAGATGATGTAAGGTCTATTGGGACTGTCTGCCTCAAGTTGGAGTCGTCTCACCAGATTCAAACCACAAACCCAAAAAGCCCTGAAAATTAAGTTACAACTTTGTAATTCTCAATCATTTATCACAACATTCATGACAACTACTGCAATTTAAACATTCTAAATTTGCCATTCGGATTTTTGCTTTACGGCGACACATCTTTGCTCGTAATATCTTCCCAAAATTTCTTGTAGTTTTACATTAGCACAGATATAGAATTACCACCATGGCTCTGTTGTCTTTAAAGGGACTCAAGTCTGCATTATAACCAAGTATGATTGATTTCTGGTGTAATGTTTGCTCATTTTCAACAGCAAAAGCTGCAGGAATACGAGTTTACTGATGATCCCCTGGCTGAACCTGTACCACCACGTATTCCTCGTAATGATGCACCGGATAGATTCTGGACATCATTGGAACCATACTGTGCAGATATTTCAAGTGATGATATTAAAGTATTAGATGACATGCTCAAGACGTCAGATGATGATATGGACTACTTCAAGATTCCACCATTGGGCAAACACTATGCTCTCAGATGGGCCCAAGAAGACTTGTTAGAAGAACAGAGAGAAGGTAGGGCAATCTATTCCCACTTGGGCAAACACTATGCTCTCAGATGGGCCCAAGAAGACTTGTTAGAAGAACAGAGAGAATGTAGGGCAATCTATTCCCACTTGGGCAAAACACTATGCTCTCAGATGGGCCCAAGAAGACTTGTTAGAAGAACAGAGAGAATGTAGGGCAATCTATTCCCACTTGGGCAAACACTATGCTCTCAGATGGGCCCAAGAAGACTTGTTAGAAGAACAGAGAGAATGTAGGGCAATCTATTCCCACTTGGGCAAACACTATGCTCTCAGATGGGCCCAAGAAGACTTGTTAGAAGAACAGAGAGAATGTAGGGCAATCTATTCCCACTTGGGCAAACACTATGCTCTCAGATGGGCCCAAGAAGACTTGTTAGAAGAACAGAGAGAAGGTTGGGCAATCTATTCCCACTTGGGCAAACACCATGCTCTCGGATGGGCTTAAGATGATTTTGAATTTGAATGAATAAGTATGAAGTTATTTATGTGACATTGTGTTTTATTTTTATCCATTGAAAGGAAACAAAATTGGTGAGAAAAAGAAGAACTCTTTGAACAGTGCAAACAGTAAAGAGGCAAAAGCACTACTCAAGAAAGCAGAAAGGTATACCTAACTAATAGACAAGTAATCGTGTGCAATTTTGAGAAAATTAGTCAAACAAAGTGGAAAATAAAGGTGCTCTCCAACCATTTTCATTTGTAACTTGTGAACCTGTTTGTCACATGACTACCAATAGACAAGATTTCTGTAAGAAAACCTAAGCAGATAATACAATATTGAAAGGGTTTCTGTTTTGGCTTGAAAAGTCACATTTCAGGGATTAAAATTATGTAGATTTTCATGGATTTCCATGTAGATTGGTCCTGATTAGATTACAGTAGCCGGACAAAAAGCTTGAAATCTGTAGTTCCCTCAACATACCTGTACCACACATACCCATTGAGTCTGGTAGTGGCTGACTGACTGATAGTTCCCTCAACATACCTGTACCACACATACCCATTGAGTCTGGTAGTGGCTGACTGACTGATAGTTCCCTCAACATACCTGTACCACACATACCCATTGAGTCTGGTAGTGGCTGACTGACTGATAGTTCCCTCAACATACCTGTACCACACATACCCATTGAGTCTGGTAGTGGCTGACTGACTGATAGTTCCCTCAACATACCTGTACCACACATACCCATTGAGTCTGGTAGTGGCTGACTGACTGATAGTTCCCTCAACATACCTGTACCACACATACCCATTGAGTCTGGTAGTGGCTGACTGACTGATAGTTCCCTCAACATACCTGTACCACACATACCCATTGAGTCTGGTAGTGGCTGACTGACTGATAGTTCCCTCAACATACCTGTACCACACATACCCATTGAGTCTGGTAGTGGCTGACTGACTGATAGTTCCCTCAACATACCTGTACCACACATACCCATTGAGTCTGGTAGTGGCTGACTGACTGATAGTTCCCTCAACATACCTGTACCACACATACCCATTGAGTCTGGTAGTGGCTGACTGACTGATAGTTCCCTCAACATACCTGTACCACACATACCCATTGAGTCTGGTAGTGGCTGACTGACTGATAGTTCCCTCAACATACCTGTACCACACATACCCATTGAGTCTGGTAGTGGCTGACTGACTGATAGTTCCCTCAACATACCTGTACCACACATACCCATTGAGTCTGGTAGTGGCTGACTGACTGATAGTTCCCTCAACATACCTGTACCACACATACCCATTGAGTCTGGTAGTGGCTGACTGACTGATAGTTCCCTCAACATACCTGTACCACACATACCCATTGAGTCTGGTAGTGGCTGACTGACTGATAGTTCCCTCAACATACCTGTACCACACATACCCATTGAGTCTGGTAGTGGCTGACTGACTGATAGTTCCCTCAACATACCTGTACCACACATACCCATTGAGTCTGGTAGTGGCTGACTGACTGATAGTTCCCTCAACATACCTGTACCACACATACCCATTGAGTCTGGTAGTGGCTGACTGACTGATAGTTCCCTCAACATACCTGTACCACACATACCCATTGAGTCTGGTAGTGGCTGACTGGCTGATAGTTCCCTCAACATACCTGTACCACACATACCCATTGAGTCTGGTAGTGGCTGACTGGCTGATAGTTCCCTCAACATACCTGTACCACACATACCCATTGAGTCTGGTAGTGGCTGACTGGCTGATAGTTCCCTCAACATACCTGTACCACACATACCCATTGAGTCTGGTAGTGGCTGACTGGCTGATAGTTCCCTCAACATACCTGTACCACACATACCCATTGAGTCTGGTAGTGGCTGACTGGCTGATAGTTCCCTCAACATACCTGTACCACACATACCCATTGAGTCTGGTAGTGGCTGACTGACTGATAGTTCCCTCAACATACCTGTACCACACATACCCATTGAGTCTGGTAGTGGCTGACTGGCTGATAGTTCCCTCAACATACCTGTACCACACATACCCATTGAGTCTGGTAGTGGCTGACTGGCTGATAGTTCCCTCAACATACCTGTACCACACATACCCATTGAGTCTGGTAGTGGCTGACTGACTGATAGTTCCCTCAACATACCTGTACCACACATACCCATTGAGTCTGGTAGTGGCTGACTGACTGATAGTTCCCTCAACATACCTGTACCACACATACCCATTGAGTCTGGTAGTGGCTGACTGACTGATAGTTCCCTCAACATACCTGTACCACACATACCCATTGAGTCTGGTAGTGGCTGACTGGCTGATAGTTCCCTCAACATACCTGTACCACACATACCCATTGAGTCTGGTAGTGGCTGACTGGCTGATAGTTCCCTCAACATACCTGTACCACACATACCCATTGAGTCTGGTAGTGGCTGACTGGCTGATAGTTCCCTCAACATACCTGTACCACACATACCCATTGAGTCTGGTAGTGGCTGACTGACTGATAGTTCCCTCAACATACCTGTACCACACATACCCATTGAGTCTGGTAGTGGCTGACTGACTGATAGTTCCCTCAACATACCTGTACCACACATACCCATTGAGTCTGGTAGTGGCTGACTGACTGATAGTTCCCTCAACATACCTGTACCACACATACCCATTGAGTCTGGTAGTGGCTGACTGACTGATAGTTCCCTCAACATACCTGTACCACACATACTATTATGTTATTCTCTCACTCTAGACTTTCTCTTATGTTTTCATAGTACTACATGTACCATGACTACCATGGTACCTGAACATGCTACACAATGTACTTGTATTTATTCTCATTGGTTTGTGGTGTATGCCAACCATTTTGTACATGTATACTAACTTGTGCCTTTGACATGAAATATTGATTTTATTTGTAGTCGAGAAGAGGACATCTGTCCATTTGGTCCTCTGACACAACGCCTTATATCAGCACTTGTAGAAGAGAATATCATGACTCCTGTTGAAGATATCATCTCAGAAACAAACCTCAAGGTAATCAATTATCTGTGACATTCCATCAGTATAATGATGCTTACCTTGCTAACCAAATTGTTAGTCATGGTTGGTCAAATACAAATAATTGTTTGTTTCCAATAACATTCTGGGGAAAAATAATTGTTAGAGAAAAATTATTATGAATTTGCTTTTGTTTGCCTTGCATATTTAATTTGTTGTGCAAGAATTAAAAATTCAATGGACTCTATCTAACCTTAGAATTTAGCAAATGCTTGCCTGGAAACACAACGACTATGTTGTGATCAACTTAACACAATCCATTGCTGACACCATAACATACACTGTTTCTCAACAAGAACCATTAAACGCTAGCAGGCACTTTCACAACAAGATATGATAGGCATACGCCCTCTGTTGGTAAAGTACTGCATACAAAATGAATAATAAATGTCTTGACAACCAAAGACTATGTATCTGTGCATGGTCTGTAAGGGTATGTTTTCCAACCTTATGAAAGACAGAGCTTCAGATTTCTGTCCGAAAAATATTTGAAAAGGCTGGGAAAATTTTTCACATTTTTGTATCAAGAATAAATGTTGTAAAAAATGTATCACATATTCTGTCTCAAATCTTGCCATCTGCTTTATATATTACATTGAAAATCGTTCAAATTCGTCCTGGGATCCATCTGTGTAAGTGATGGTCTCTACTTGGTCAATATACGTTGGTTGAACCTGAAAGGTGAAGCAGTTGAAATGGACATGTCATGTTGGTTGAGATGTTAGTTTTTTTTCGTGAGTAAATATAGGAATCTTTATGCAACTTTTTGTCTCATTGTCAGAATTTGTTTTTTTCAATTGTGCAATTTCCGTTCAGATGTTGTGGGAAAATATGTTTAATTTTGTCCCCCAAAAATTGGTTGCAAAAGTTTTACACAGTCAGTCAGTTTCTAAAGGAAAAAACTCCTTTATTGCTAGTCATGTATCCTGATAACAAATTCACGTTTTTTGTTGTGTTTTTTTGGTCATGATATCCATTCTATGATATAACATTTAAAATTCTTCCTCGACACACGTATGAAGTAATAATGGTGGAAATGTTGAATGTACAGGGAGATGGTAGTGAAGTGAAAGAGGGTACATCTCCAAAGAATGGCAATCGTTTCACTGTTCCTCATACAAGAGCCTTGGAAGCGAGGCTGAGAGAAGAGCTACTTCATCTTGGTATAGTACAAATTTCTCTATATATATAATAATCAGGCCTAGAAATCCTACGATTCGTGCGATGATTCGCGCCCAACGTAATGCCGCGAATCTGAGTAGATTCGCTTGACATTGCCAGCATTCAGAAGTGGAAAATCGTTGATTCGAACACAGCCTAACACTGGCCAATGACCGGAACAGTTATTGGTTCCAGCCGCGAAAACGTACCCCAGGTCAATCTGTTTTTACCCTGTCCGTGGATTGGTTGATAGCGCGAAAGATCCCGTTTTTGAGCCAATAGTCTTCCTGGATAGTAAGCTCACAGCATCAATCTGCTTTTTATACACGTGGTTACCATGTACCGAGATAGTCGATTTCCCAAGATTATCGCAATATTTCTTTTATTTCTGTTTCTTTTTTCTGGACTCCAGTTTATTCTATAAAAGTCAGAAAACATTGAATAATGATAATGTATAACCAAATAGTGAACTTTTATGACAAATTGTATGATTCTCAAAACATTTTGTGGCCAAATCCAAGCAAGTACATTGCTGTACTTGGTAACAACGCTTACAGTCCAGGAAGACTATTGGCTCCAAAAACGGGATCTTTCGTGCTATCAACCAATCCGTGGACAGGATATAAACAGATTGACCTGAGGTCACTAAAACTTAACATGACATGTCATGAGTTCATATGCGGTTGAGTTGCACACCGCTGTTGAGAGTTAGGTTCAGAGTTAATTCTGCTGTCAAAAGAAGAGATTCTCCCCGAAAATCTGCGAGAATCCATTCCCCGAAAATTGCGAGAATCCTGGATTCTCGCGAAATTCTTCAGCAAGAATCCATTTTGATTCTCGCGGAGTCTTGCAAACTTCTAGGCCTGATAATGGTAATAATATCAGTTATTACACAAGTACAAGTGGAATACGGACAAATATGCACTTCTGCAACCCATATCTGAAGGCTATTTTTTGGTATTCCATTAGCCCGAGTGTGATAACCAAATGTCACCCGGTCAGCAACTTGAGAAATAGTTGAATAATAAAACTCAAACAAAGGTAGTTTTATTTCTAGTTGTTAAACTTTACTTATTTTGCATCAATATCATCAGCTAAATGGCTTGCAAGACGTTTGCGTATTACAGAAGCGACAGGCTTTTTACTGAATTTAAGGGACACACTGGTTAACTATTTTAGTAATGTAGTAATCATAGACAATTGTTTCTAGGTGGTAATGTTGCAAGTAGACTGGTGCTCTGTTAATGTATAAATAATGGCGATGCTTGAGGATCCCGTCTACATATCTATCCAGCTGAAAGGTTTGTATAAAAAACCGACACAGGCCTCTAATACGTGCGTCAGTCCATTCTTCGTTCCTTCGACATCCAAAGATCGTCCCCCCCAAAAACACAAAGAAACATACCCAAAATATGGTAGAACACTACAACAAAAAGTCAAAAAAACATAATAAATCCATAGGTGACTGATAACTGTTTTGCATGTACCACACTAGGCCTACTTTTTTTTGCATTGCCAAAGGTAGTTGGAATGCGAGCGTAACCCTCCATATTCCCGATGATCGTTGCGACGACTGGTTTTACTTTTGGTACGGAGAGCCCCTAAACTATTTGCATCCGTCAATATAACAAAAGTGGTATTCTTATGTATTGACAATATAATTGATATTGTTTAATTACCAAGAAATTCCGTACAAATTGTGGGAAGGAACGTACACAGAGCATTGAAACGTTGTGGTTTTTAAACAGCGATTCAATCAGCGAGGTGTACCGACTAGCAAACCAGCAATGACAAAAATGTACTTGGTGGTCTGGCTCCCTACCTCTCCCACATGTTCAGGAGCTCCCAGGTACAGCTATTTCTTGGCTCGGGTTTCCATCGCGTCAGCCCCACCGAGCCACTCCGCCCGCCAGCTATACACAATTGCTCCCTTTTTACGTGTCGCTAGCCCACACGCTGTGCACTCTAAAACACGCTTCCGATGCTCGGACTCTCTGAAATAAAATCTTATTTTCCGATTTTTTTTATAACTATTTACAACTTGTATCCATAATTTGAATACGTTTTTTGGGGGGTCAAATACTCAAGAATAATTGTTAAAAAACAGAGTTAAACTAACTCCGAAGATCACAAGGGTTATCCGAACCAAAATGTGGTTCAGATAACCCATGTGACCTTCGTTTTTTGTTAAATGCTCAAAAACAGCAAAATTTGATGCTTTCTTTTAGGAACCGTTTTTCTCCATTCCTGGAACATCTTTGGAGCCATGTTTTAGTATATTTTGTTGCCCAAATAGCCCAAGGAAGCCGGTGTGTCCCTTTCATCAGTATGCCAATTTGATAAGCTGCACATCTGCTGTGTTTCCACATTAATCAACATTCCATCTTAATGCCCAAGTGTCCAGTGCATGAACACAGCTCAGTATGCATCGTGATAGAAATGTTTGTAGCCATGGAATTATGAATATTTATTAAACAGCAATCAACCAATTGGGAGCTGGATGTCTGTCATAATCCAAATAAATATTTCTAACTATCATACAAGTTGGATGATTGAGATTTAAATGCCATGTATTAGAAATGTGAATTTTTAATGTAAACGAATGTTTAAACACTTCGGGCGGGTTTTTATAAATAAAATCATGGACAAAACTTAGCACTGAGTCATGTATGAAGATCCTTAATGCTGAGCATATGGAGATCGTTAATATTGTAGTTATATGCGGTAAATTCAACAAATATTTATTTAGTTTAATTAGTTGTAATTGGTTCTGAAGTATCTGAAGCTCACGTGAAAATGTGTTTGAACAGTTACCAAAGACTTCAATACCATACTGTAATCTGGGCATGATTTAATTGATGTAGACTTTGAGGTAAGTAGGTAGAATATCTCTTACATAGGCTCCAAAATAGCTACGCAGTATTAAGCACAAATTGTGAATATGAATCTCCTATATCCGCTTATCATCAATAACAAGACCTAAATATGTAACCTCAGAAACTCTCTTGATGTAATGTTTAAATAATCAGGCACCTTCTTGTTTTGGGGAACACTTCACACATGTTGGACTTTCCCAGGATGAACATGAGTTTGTTAGCATTAGACCATTATTGTAGCCCACATATTAACTGGGTTTGAGCAATAGTTTTTAATTCAAGGGAGTCCTTACTGTGACAGATTAGTGTCATCAGCAAAGAGTCTGAAATTCATACCCTTACATGCATACCGGATGTCATTAATAAACAGTAAAAATTAATAGCCCAAGAACTGAGCCTTGGGGTACAGTTCATCAGATGCAGTGCACATATTTTTTCAGTCACTGAGGCAACTGTGTAGGAGATTATTACATCACCTTCCATAAACACCTGAGCAGTTTATCCTACAAATAATTAACCAATCATTCCTACATAATGACTCTATTTGCATTGGTGCAAGGTGTAAGGTAACTTCTGTGATGTTTCACTTAATAATGGATTTTTATCTTGTTTATAGGTAAATAACGGGTAAATCAGCCTTTCTGGAACAGACCAGTGATATAACTGAAGGTATTGAGTAGTGTGGTTTGGCCATGATTGTCTTGCAGGTCTATTAGATGCTGATGATCCTGTGACAGATGACACAGATGATGAAATATTAGTGGAACTTCAGAAAAGACAAGCTGAATTAAGGGCTCTGTCTGCACATAATCGCAGCCAGAAGATGAGACTATATAGACTAGCCAAAGAAGAATTAAAACGCCAAGAACTAAGACAAAAAATGAGAGCATGTGATAATGAGGTATGATTGGGTCAAGGGTCAGTGTACTCATAGATTATACATGTTCATACACTAACCAGCACTTTGGTATGAAATACAAAGTCTTATATGCCCTTTTCTCAAAGAAATGTTGTAGACATTATACACGTAGTGTACATGTATAAACATGCATCTTTGTGATTGCAAAACCAAGAGGAATGGCATAAACATAATCCCTGTCAGTGTTTTTTTATATTTCTATTTCCTGAAGACACAGCATGCTGGTTAAAATGTTGAGAACAAACCAAAAGTTCTTCTCGGAGCCAACACTCCTTCCAAGTTCCAGAACAGATTCTTTCACATGGTTGTGGCTGCATGAATTACAAAAAAACAATCGTACCATCGTACCATGTGCAGGGCCTCATAACTTTATACCATCATATTTTGTTATGACAGGAATTATCTCAAAGTTGTCTGCCAGGTTTTATACAAAATGTACCAAAGTAAATGAAATCTAGCCCTGAGTATCCCACTCATGTAAACTGAGGAAATGTTGATAATTTTGGATGGCTACTAAAATAATGGCTGTTCTAATTAGGTTTTAAGATGCGTAATGCATTTTAATTAACAACATGTAGAGAACAAGTTAAAAAGTCAAAAAAGTTTTCTGTTCATTCACCAGATAATTACACATATTACAACTTTGTATTCATTTCAGACTATGGATGCATTTCGTCGTATTATGGCTGCACGGCAGAAGAAGCGCTCCCCAACAAAAAAAGAAAAAGACCAAGCTTGGAAAACTATCAAAGAAAGGGAGGGTCTTGTAAAACAACTGGATACAATGTGAGCATCAAGTTGGAGTCTCTGCCTGTACTGTACAAACCCCCATCACAGCAGCATATTTGTCTTTATCTTGGCATGGTAGGAAGTTGAGATGCAAAAGAAAAAGTCATTTCAAAGGCAAGTAACATTTGAACCTTAGTTTTATAATGGAAATGTTACATTTAATATATCTTGTACTTGCAATGTGGCTAATTGCTCAAACGTCATAGTTTTCATCCTTAACAACCACTATTTTCCGTGCTTAGGGAAGGGATTTTTTTCAGATTTTTGTTGTTGAGATTAATGCCACAATGAAATCCTGACGAAGTACATAAAGACAACAAAAGTTCACATACAACGCACCAGGAATTCATTGGTTTTTTTCAAGATATGAAATGCGATCAATATTAATGGCAAACCCTTGCCTTCCATTATGCTGAATACAATGATATATGATGGTGACGTCCTATTGATCTCTAATAACCCTTGTTTTGTCTGGAATCAGGGATTACACAATCAAAAAAAGAGATTTCAAGCATGAATTCCAATACCTTTTGTCCCTCTTTGTATGGAAGAAACAAAGCGTTGCACATTGAGTGCATGCGCTGTGTAAGCTACACAATAGAAAGTCCAGTAATTCTTGGTGTATACAAAAGCGGGTTTACCTGACTTCCAGTTGTGCATGCACACATCATCTGGTCCCAACTGGTTAAATTAACAGAAAGAAATTTCTCCCAGGCTGGGACTTGTCGTCTTCCAACAGACAGCTCATGAATATGGAGCACTTCATTGAAATTATTTAAAATTAATAAACCACAAGGTAAATTTTAAATAATTTAGGGTTGAACAAAGAAAGATTTACTAGAACACCGCTCTACCAACTGGCGGTCTCTCTATTTTGTAAATTTCTTTTTTCGTGGGTGCCATTCAGCAGGTAACTGCAGTTTAACCAGGGACCACACCCAAGTTTATGATACAATCTGGCTATGATAAAAGGTCATAGAAGAGACAGGCTGACATAAACCCACCCCAAAAATGTTTGAAGAAACATGCAACCAATGATACACATGGAGAGCTGCAGAGGTCAAGCCCAGTACACGTACATGTAGCTCCTAAATAAACGAGTCAAATATCAAAAAATGCACAATTCAAACAGTAGCTTAAGGTACTTGAGTTTTTTATTAACTGAATTGTATTTTATATAATGTTACATTTAGCTCTGTGTGACTGTATGCAAAACAAATAAGGACGCTATATTTGAAATCAATGTACATGATTAGTTATCACACAAGTGCAAATGGAATACAGAAATGTATCTTCAATCAAACTTGACTTGCAGATTAACATAATACGCATCATTCTAAATCAAACTCACACTATTCTCTGCCTTGTGTAAGGTGAGGTTGCTTGATCATGTAAAATACATTCAGGAATGTTTTCTTTAATCAAAATCTTCAATTTATTTTGCTTGGAGTGAGATAGTTTCATGATATTGGAGGCTCTACATTGCCACCTGATATTGAAGTCTTTTTTCAAACGAAGGGTATTTTTCATTCCAAAGTTGCTATTATAACATAGTATTTATTTAATTTGTATAAATAAATTAAAGGCAGGAAGGTTTGTCATTTGTTTGTGCCCCAACATTAAACTTTGGATGAAGGCAAAGTAAGACACGGTAGCTCCTTTGAAGAGAAGGGGGACATTACAAGGACAAGGCAAATTGCACTATACACTCAATCTCTATTGACACTTACATACTGCTGTGTATGAGATTACAAATGGTAATATTGAAGCAATTCTAACATACACCCCTGATTTTCAATAATCAAAAGAACAAATGCAATGTTTAGTTCTGAGTTCAAGTATTTGTCATAATGACATGCATAGACCACGCCTGCCCTTTAGCACGTACACTTTGCATATTTGTACACTTTGTGGTTTATTTACCAGGCTTAAGGTTGGTTTTGTGTCCATCTCCAGTGAGGAAACCTTGCTTGATATCCTTCATTAAGATAAATATTTGTTATGAGGTCTGATGATCAATCCAATTACACACTGTTTGCAAAATTAATAGATAAAGCCAATGGCAAGAGTAGTATCTAAACCAAGTTTGCATAATACTATGAAATCATTGCTACTCAAAAATGTAGTGAATACATCTGCTTATATGTACATAAATCATGGTTTCAATTTATATCAATAATGCATAGATGTAATGAAAGAAACCTTCGTTCACATTTTAAAATTCAAACTTATTGTATTTCACAATGTCAAACTTATTTGATATAAACCTGATTTTGGAAATAAAATATTTGATTGATGTGTAATTCTTTCATTCCAACATCTTGATGGAGTAAAACTGGTATGACAAAACATTTGCCTACTGTCACGGTAATAAAAAAATAAGCAACACATTTTTTCTTGTGATATGCAAATTGACACCACATTCCATGTTGTGCAGTGAACACAGTATCTCTATATCTTATTTGCATAAATGTTAATCATTTCAGTTTTCTCACAATGTCACTCTCTATATAGATGTCAAATAAAATACATTATTGTTGATTATTAGTTAGGTGCAAACAAATACAATAATTTTCCATATAAGAATGGTGCATGATTACAACAATCCCGTCATTTGTGCCAGCACAAAACTGAATCTACTCACAATAAATCAATGGTACTTGAGAACACTAACCTAACAATGGATCATACACCTAGATGTCAATAAGTTAGTATAATATAATTAACTACACGGATTAAACATTGACACATAGGTGGGAACAAACAATCCTCATGTCAGAAGCCTACACAGGTAGATGCATCAGGATTCAGTAGACCATATCTTTCCACTACTCTTGCATTGATGCAATCATATTAATAATGCACTTCAGCAGTGCACATCACATCACAAGGTATCCTGTCTATTTAATTGTAACAATTTCTGTATTATGCAATACATGCACATACAAACACACCCACTCTAAATGTATTTGAGGATTTGGGGTTTGCTTTATAGCTAGCTAGCAACATCAGTCATTTAAAGGAAGGGTATGCCTTTGGAAGTTACCATAAAAACCTGCAGTGTTCATAAAGTATTCCGTTTTAAGAAACATTTCTTTCCGAGGAGCGTTTCATGCATGAAACGTTTCCCAGTTTGTGTATTCCAATTACAGATTATTCTTCCTGCGTTGACATAACCACCATTTGAAATGTAATGTTCACGGGTTAGTTTTTTTATCTACAATTTTATAGGATTAGAACAATCAAAAAAATAACCTTTAAAAAGTGTTTTGAGCACACAATCTGATTGGTAGGATTGGTAGGATTGGTTTCTAAAAAGATCATAAGAAAAACTAAGGTTTACATGAGATGTGGATTGAGTATTCACAACTAGGTACTAGAAGTAGTTGACATCCATAAAACAGGCAAGCATACCATATTAATAATGCACTTCAGCAGGCAAGATTACTGCAACCTGGCAAGAATCAACTGTATTACTATTCAATTAAAAATATATCTTGCATATAAACACAGAAATTTATCTTAAAATATAAACATTTTAAAAGTTGGCTCATTTTAAAAGCCAGTTAATATTACATGGTAAGCACAGACCAGAAATCTGAGTTAAACATTATGACAAAATTAGTCCTACAGATAAGTAACTACAATAATTTGGCAGTTTCATGAACTTTGTGGTGCAAGTAGTGTTATACATGTTATACAAAAACATGACCTAGGTAGCCATTTTTCAAACTTAAGGTCTCCCTTTTTCACATTTGTTCAAAATGGTGGCTATTTTGCACAACACATTGGGCAGTAAGAGGAATATAATTTTCATTTTGGTATTTATAAATAGTTTTAAAGGTTTCAGTTATTTAAAAAGAAAAAAAAATGTCAAGTGTAATAGTCTTACTATTCAATTAAAAACATAGCAGCAATATTGTTTTATAAAAGTGGTGTCCCATTTTGCATAATGATACTACACATAACTTAAACTTGGGATATAAGAGGTCTAGAATCTTCATTTAGGTGTTAAAATATAGATTAAAGGGATCTAAATGCACCATTTTCCAAATTTAAGGTCGAATACTAACCAACTGGTTGCAATGTTGCACTATCATAAAACATTGTTAAACGTACATGTATGCGACTGGTATGAAGAATAACCCCCTTCCCTTTTGCATTATTGCATATATTAATATTGACTATACCAAGTCTTGAGTCCACCTACTTGGTGGCGGGCTCCCCTGCAGTCATTCAAATTTAGGACCGAAGAAATTGTTTACTTTTTCGCCAGTCTTTTTGTATTTTCGGGAATAAACAGTACAATGTACAAAAAACCCACTTATAAGTCAACTGCATCAACTTTGCAGAGTCCTATTTTGCCAATTATATCTGTCCCAAACAACAACATAAGGGTCTCACTTAGTAAGTGCTAGTGAATCTTAATGTTATATTTATATATATTTGGTTTGCGGTATTAAACACCATGTGTATATCTACTTGCTGGGTAGATTTTGTTCTTTGAGAACTTGTCTTGCTTTTTATTCTACTGCCGCGGAGTAGAATATTCGGAATTCGGGAGACTTCTCAGTTCTGAAAAAAACTGTCCTGCTGGGCGGGAGGTAGGAAATCGGCTGGGACTACTACTTTCGCTATGTGGGGACCTTGTTAATAACTACACTGCCGTGGAGTGAGTTCTTAATAGGTCTCAACGTTTCGTCTAGCCTGCTCTTTTGAAAATGGGAGACCGAAAAGTTTGATATTTTCAACAATGCTTTTTTAGCTCTGAGATTTTTAAAACTTAGATTGATAGACCATTTACTTCCCATTTTATGATGCAAGATGGCGGCCATTTTTCGCAATTTCAGAAATGGCACTTTAAATGATTTTGTATGTTTACAAATGTGTGCCTAGTTTCATGATTCAACCACAAAGTGCACAAGGCTTCCACTTATCTGCTGAACTCAATATCTCATATCTGTAATAAGAATAAACTATTGATTCTGGCTTTTAAGGCATGTTTTACGATTGGTAGTCTGAAGAGTATTTCATTTCTACTGTCTAGTTTACAATAAACACAAAACAACCAACCAGTTTTAGGAACAGTGCTGACAAGTCTGCTAGTTATAGGAATAGTGCAACAGCCATTAGACAAGTAAGATGTCGATAGTTATAGGAATAGTGCAACAGCCATTAGACAAGTAAGATGTCGATAGTTATAGGAATAGTGCAACAGCCATTAGACAAGTAAGATGTTGATAGTTATAGGAATAGTACAGACAGCCAATTAGACAAGTAAGATGTCGATAGTTATAGGAATAGTACAGACAGCCATTAGACAAGTAAGATGTCGATAGTTATAGGAATAGTACAGACAGCCAATTAGACAAGTAAGATGTCGATAGTTGTAGGAATAGTGCAGACAGCCAATAGATAATGAATGTCTAACCTTGCAGTTTCATTACATTATAGTGCATTTCCCTTCTCGTCACGGATGCAACTTTTAGCTGATAGGAATGTACCTGCTCTAGTCATGAAAAAAGCAGAATGAGAACTAAAACACCCTCCACTATAGTATTAGGTTTCACTATTACACAAATCATTTGTAACAAACAATACAAAAATTGAGCCACTTAATACCGACTTCCAAGTTAATGTTTACATGTTAAAAATGTAAGACCTGTAACAATAAATAAATAAATTAAGAACTGCTTCAAAACTTTCATATGTGCAACAGCAACATTACATTCTGCAAACAAGTAGCAGACATCTAATAAATCACAGATGCAGCAGAATGGACAGGCACCAATCAAGCTGCAGACACCCTTCATGCTGCTTCAATGCAGCAGACACCCTTCACATGCTGCTTCAATGCAGCAGACACCCTTCATGCTGCTTCAATGCAGCAGACACCCTTCATGCTGCTTCAATGCAGCAGACACCCTTCACATGCTGCTTCAATGCAGCAGACACCCTTCATGCTGCTTCAATGCAGCAGACACCCTTCACATGCTGCTTCAATGCAGCAGACACCCTTCACATGCTGCTTCAATGCAGCAGACACCCTTCACATGCTGCTTCAATGCAGCAGACACCCTTCATGCTGCTTCAATGCAGCAGACACCCTTCACATGCTGCTTCAATGCAGCAGACACCCTTCACATGCTGCTTCAATGCAGCAGACACCCTTCATGCTGCTTCAATGCAGCAGACACCCTTCATGCTGCTTCAATGCAGCAGACACCCGTCATGCTGCTTCAATGCAGCAGACACCCTTCATGCTGCTTCAATGCTGCAGACACCCTTCATGCTGCTTCAATGCAGCAGACACCCTTCATGCTGCTTCAATGCAGCAGACACCCGTCATGCTGCTTCAATGCAGCAGACACCCGTCATGCTGCTTCAATGCAGCAGACACCCGTCATGCTGCTTCAATGCAGCAGACACCCTTCATGCTGCTTCAATGCAGCAGACACCCTTCATGCTGCTTCAATGCAGCAGACACCCTTCATGCTGCTTCAATGCAGCAGACACCCTTCATGCTGCTTCAATGCAGCAGACACCCTTCATGCTGCTTCAATGCTGCAGACACCCTTCATGCTGCTTCAATGCAGCAGACACCCTTCATGCTGCTTCAATGCAGCAGACACCCGTCATGCTGCTTCAATGCAGCAGACACCCGTCATGCTGCTTCAATGCAGCAGACACCCGTCATGCTGCTTCAATGCAGCAGACACCCTTCATGCTGCTTCAATGCAGCAGACACCCTTCATGCTGCTTCAATGCAGCAGACACCCTTCATGCTGCTTCAATGCTGCAGACACCCTTCATGCTGCTTCAATGCAGCAGACACCCTTCATGCTGCTTCAATGCAGCAGACACCCGTCATGCTGCTTCAATGCAGCAGACACCCGTCATGCTGCTTCAATGCTGCAGACACCCTTCATGCTGCTTCAATGCAGCAGACACCCTTCATGCTGCTTCAATGCAGCAGACACCCTTCATGCTGCTTCAATGCAGCAGACACCCTTCATGCTGCTTCAATGCAGCAGACACCCGTCATGCTGCTTCAATGCAGCAGACACCCTTCATGCTGCTTCAATGCAGCAGACACCCTTCATGCTGCTTCAATGCAGCAGACACCCTTCATGCTGCTTCAATGCAGCAGACACCCTTCATGCTGCTTCAATGCAGCAGACACCCTTCATGCTGCTTCAATGCAGCAGACACCCTTCATGCTGCTTCAATGCAGCAGACACCCGTCATGCTGCTTCAATGCTGCAGACACCCTTCATGCTGCTTCAATGCAGCAGACACCCTTCATGCTGCTTCAATGCAGCAGACACCCTTCATGCTGCTTCAATGCAGCAGACACCCTTCATGCTGCAGCAGACACCCTTCATGCTGCTTTTCAATGCTGCAGACACCCTTCATGCTGCTTCAATGCAGCAGACACCCTTCACAATCATGTAGTTCAATGTACATGTACATGTATTTCTCTAGTGAGAGCCTTTTGTTTCCATTTGCTGGCTTTATGCATGCAGGGTTTCCAGATAGTTTCACTCTTGATATTTCTTCTCTGAACATAACTTTGAATGAAGTGTTTTTCCATACTGCACACCTTGTTTATTTTTTATATAATTATTATATCAAGACAATATTGCACTTCTATCTAATTTTACAATAAATATAATACATTTTAATATATTTCACTTACCACATCGAAAATAGCTCTCGTTGAAAACGTTTATTTTCAAATACATCAATAAATAAATAGTTTTCTTGAATGCATACATGTACATAGTTTTGCATACATGATTTTGTAAAATAACACTTTGTCTGCTCAACATTTAAGTCGGAAGTTATTTTTATCACAATAATGGATGGCATTGAAAACCTTACATAGAGGTAGGTAATCATAAGTCAATGCTGCATAGTACAAGCTACATGTAGTCATTGCTGAGTTACCAGTATGGTATATCTTGTGTATAACACACTGGGACTATCGGAGTAGTGTGGTTTGCTGTAGATACAGGAATTATACATGTACGTAATATTCAATTTCTTTGTTTCCCTTACTTCAGATAGACACTGTTGACACTATGATGTTATACACTGTTCATTGTTGATATTTGTATAAAAATCCTTTTCTGACCAATACTTGCAAAGTCCTTAAAGTTGAGAGTTAGGGTATTGCAATGCTGATTAGCCAATGTGACTTGGAGCTGGCAAGTGTTGATAAGGTAGTAGTACTGGTATGAGGCAAAAGACTAGCTTCAACAATGAAGAAGTTCAAGTACTTTTAGTGATGGGTTGGAGGTATCGATAGGGGAAGCAGCCAGTATGCTTCCTGGTACATACATTTACCCAGCCACCATCTTCACCTGATGTTTGAATCACCACCTACAGGCAAAAAAATATGGTGAATAGAACAGTAAATTTACTTCTAAACACCAAACAATTTTGAAATCTTCTTTTTTCACATGATTCCATGTTAAAATATATGATTTACTGTAAGGGAAGACAAACATTTAAAAAGCAGCAAATCTGCAATATTGATTTTCGTAATCTATGCATTAGTGCAGAGTACGCAACTATCCAATCACAGTGACAAACAGATAACAAATCCAACATGTGTACAGGACAAGACATACGTGACAAATCCAACATGTGTACAGGACATGACATATGTGACACAACCAACATGTGAAACTCATTTGACATGCCTTATATATACGTATGGCACAGTGCAACTGATCTGACATACCTTATATACATGTATGTATGACACAGTGCAACTGATCTGACATACCTTATATGTATGGGACAATGTAACTGATCTGACCTGCCTTATATATGCATGGGACAGTGTAACTGATCTGACATGCCTTATATTCGCATGGGACAGTGTTAATGCTATAAATACATGTACCTTATATATGTGACCCGCTCTGCAAAAATGGCCCTTATTTCGCGTATAATCATGTATGATTGGAAAGAACATACTCTTAAGTTTTAATTAGGTGTATATTGGATCTCTATAGCATTATGAAATTTGAAGATAAACCGAGCTTTTTTTGCATATTAAAATCTCAATTTTTTCTCAAAATGACTTAATTGACTTCAAGAGAAAAAGCTGTTTAGACATGTGCAGTGAACCAAGAGATTGAAAATTATCCGTACTGTAGCAAGGTTTTGTAAAGTACTTTAACAACAAACACCTTCCTGCTAGAATTTGAGTCTAAAATTTTGACCAACTGATGTTCATGGCCTTTAAAATATCATATCGAAATGTGACAATTTATGAAGCAGGGTATTGCATGTTTTTACCAATTTGCATAATTTATAAAATCTGAATTTTGTTTGTTACAATTTAACATTACTGAGCGGGTTAAAAGTTACCTTTTTCAAATATAAAAACCTCCAGGGTGACAAACTGTGCTTCTGGCAATATTAAATATGTTCCATCGGACACATGACAAATAACAATTAAAATGCACATGTAAAATTTTTGGTTAAAATGAAATGTTTTTGGGGGGGAAAAAATATTTAAAAAATTCAAAAAAATTAATGGAGGTTTAGGGGATTGTTCAACAAACATGATTTTTTTTCCTGCTCTAATAATGTTGGATTAAACAAATACAAGAAAGTATAAGCCCAGACACTTGGACATGTTGGATAGTTCGGGGTTTTGTAAGATGAGAAAAAAGAATTAGCTGTTGCAAACTGCTTACCAACCAAAAGGACCTGTGGTATAAATGCAAAAAATAAGTTAGTGGCCTGACGTTTCGACCCAAGCAGAGTCTTTCTCGAAGGCTAAATGACAACACACAACACACATACAAGCAGACAAGAGTTGCAAGAGTACTCTTGTTTTTGTAAGATCATACATTTCTGTGTTTAATGTTTTCTTCATCAGCTGTCTGTCCTGCCCGTCATTTCAAATCGTAATTTTAATTGTTTCTTTTTTAAGACGAAGTACAAAAGAGCCGGTAGTTTTGCACACATTGGAATTTTATGTCTCTATCGTGTAGTAGGGCAACCTACATTGACTTCAGCTGCATGTATTTTTGACACAAAATTCATATTAGTCCCAATATGATAACTTAAAACATGATCCATAACTTTGGTTGTTGCCTTCCACTGATGCCGACGAGTTATCAGAATCTAAGATCTCATTCTAACATGTGTATGGGACAATGTAAATGATGTAACATGCCTTATATATGTATGGGACAATGTAAATGATGTAACATGCCTTATATATGTATGGGACAATGTAAATGATGTGACATACCATGTATATTATGTAGGAGGCATTACTGATAGGACACCTAGTTTGCAATGAGGCATTACTGATAGGACACCTAGTTTGCAATGAGGCATTACCGATAGGACACCTAGTTTGCAATGAGGCATTACCGATAGGACACCTAGTTTGCAATGAGGCATTACCGATTGGACACCTAGTTTGCAATGAGGCATTACCGATAGGACACCTAGTTTGCAATGAGGCATTACCGATAGGACACCTAGTTTGCAATGAGGCATTACCGATAGGACACCTAGTTTGCAATGAGGCATTACCGATAGGACACCTAGTTTGCAATGAGGCATTACCGATAGGACACCTAGTTTGCAATGAGGCATTACCGATAGGACACCTAGTTTGCAATGAGGCATTACCGATAGGACACCTAGTTTGCAATGAGGCATTACCGATAGGACACCTAGTTTGCAATGAGGCATTACCGATAGGACACCTAGTTTGCAATGAGGCATTACCGATAGGACACCTAGTTTGCAATGAGGCATTACCGATAGGACACCTAGTTTGCAATGAGGCATTACCGATAGGACACCTAGTTTGCAATGAGGCATTACCGATAGGACACCTAGTTTGCAATGAGGCATTACCGATAGGACACCTAGTTTGCAATGAGGCATTACCGATAGGACACCTAGTTTGCAATGAGGCATTACCGATAGGACACCTAGTTTGCAATGAGGCATTACCGATAGGACACCTAGTTTGCAATGAGGCATTACTGATAGGACACCTAGTTTGCAATGAGGCATTACTGATAGGACACCTAGTTTGCAATGAGGCATTACTGATAGGACACCTAGTTTGCAATGAGGCATTACTGATAGGACACCTAGTTTGCAATGAGGCATTACTGATAGGACACCTAGTTTGCAATGAGGCATTACTGATAGGACACCTAGTTTGCAATGAGGCATTACTGATAGGACACCTAGTTTGCAATGAGGCATTACTGATAGGACACCTAGTTTGCAATGAGGCATTACCGATAGGACACCTAGTTTGCAATGAGGAATTACTGATAGGACACCTAGTTTGCAATGAGGCATTACTGATAGGACACCTAGTTTGCAATGATTCCCTTACCTGGTCTTTATTCAGATTGATTCCATCTTTGGCTTCTGCTGCTGCTTTGTGTGTATGTGTTACTCTGACAACCCTTTCCCATGGTTTCAGTGATGTCACACAGAAGGATGGAAAAAAACCACATTGACCATTCACCTCACCCTAATCAAACGAACAATAAAAACATTTAATCATCGCCATTTCAAATCACAATCACTGACTTCATGTCACAATCACTGACTACATGGCACAATCACTTATTTCATGTCACAATCACTGATTTCATGTCACAATCACTCATTTCATGTCACAATCACTCATTTCATATCGCAATTCAATTTGATTGCATAGCACCATCACTGATTCAATCACAATACTATATATAGTCGGGGGGAAAAAATAGATCTGATTTCTGAAATGTGGACCTGTCTCAGATAAAACCTGACCTGAAGCTCCATGAAACAGTGCAAAGAGCCAAATCACCTCATACCTTTCACTACATTAAAGTCTATGTATAGTCCCAATTATTGGCCTACAATCCTCACCTTCCACCACTCTGTACTCTTGCTGTCTGTAACCTGAACATGCTCACCAGCCCTATAGCACAAACAAATATGTACAATTTATGTTATCGATCATACATGTATGAAGAAGTATAATGCAAAGGGAAACAACTCTACATGCAGTTAGCTCTTCAAAAAGTACAATACAGGTTTCATACATCCATACTAAACTGAGGTTAATGTGGAGTTGCAATTTTCTATATTCCAAGAAGCCAACATTTTTTGTTGTAAAAACATAAGTACCCTTGTGACTTACCTGAGTGATAGGTCATCCCTCATCATGCCCTCAAAGTTATACAAAGCCACATAGTCACTGCCAGTTGAACTTGAAACCTAGCATCACAAAATAAACAATTTGGTTACGCATCTACAACATGTACAAGTATCCAACACAAAAACAAACTACAACAGGTTTTAGTAGTCCCCATAGAACAATACATAATGACTAGAAGGCTAACTTGCCCTGCATTTTGGAGCGATGTGGCACAACAATGTCTCTGTCCAAACCAATGTAACACCTTGAAATTTTGTATGGCTTTACTACTGCCCTTTATATATCAGTCGTTTTTTCTTTTCTGTGTGTTATCCAATCATGTACAGGTATGCTGCGGTTGTGATAACACAATTTGTTAATAGGCATAATGAGGGTCATGTCAAGGACACATTCAGCTTTCTCATCATAGAACATCATATGCCAGGATAACCAATGGTATCTCCTTAATAAGGCATCACTAACAAAATCATCCCCCTCTTGCACCAGTAACCCTAGGCAAGCTTTAATTGTACAGGTTTAACACTTGGACATTTAAAACAAGCCTTGTGAACAGGAATTACTTAAAACTGTAAAAGCTGTCAAGTAATTCTAATGGCTGAAAATAAAATAATGTCAAAAATGCAATTACAGGTACATTGTTACTTCTTTATAATAAAATTTCTGACCATCTGTGACACTGAAGCAAGAGAAATTTTTCCTGGTTACAAAAACAGACCACTCTACTGGTATGAACTTTATCAGTGAGCCTGAAATGTGCATTGCTCATTGCACATGGAGTCTGAATCCAAATAAAACTGCACAATAGCAATTTACTGTAGGTGATGACGCGGATGAGCAGATGCTGATGAGCAGACGCATGGGCGCACTTTATTCAGTAGTCTTGCACATAAAGTAAAAATTTCTGCACCAAGCAGGAGCTGAAACTTGTGTGTGTCTATAATGGGAGTATGCTCTAGTCAGAATATATTGCTCTTTGGTTATCCCACAAGCAAAGATGGAATACGGAAAAATATAGCCCTTAAATGCTACATACGCAACAAGGCTAAAGGCCTGGATATGGGGAACATATGTACAGAAAGCATGTACCGTATTGCATTGAATATGCAGGATGCAATATATGATTTCAGAATGGGATAAAGAAATACATCCCTCTATTTTCTTGGGGGGGGGGGAGGGTGCGTGTCTCTGGGTCACACAGGTTGGACTCAATAAATATGCATGAGTGGATATGTTTGTAATGAATTGGGTACTCCTTGAATACGATGTAAAATAAGACATGACTTCATATCATTAATTATTTTGCACTTGTGAATCATTTCACAAATGCATATAATGCATAACAAGATTGCTTATTGAAATGTGTATCATGCTCTATAATCTTTATTTTTTAAACACACAATGTAACTCGCCTGAACCTTCCCTTTGTATGGATGCTATGAACATTATAATGATTTACACATTCAACGTACATGGATGGTAACACCAATACACAATAACATTGACACACATATTGCATCCAATAGGCAGGACGCAATGTAAGATTTCAGAATAACTGCACTGATACTAATCCTCACAATACATGTAATAGTAATTGACCAAAGCAAGAAGCACTGTATCAGATCAGCCCTTGATTCTTTAAAAGATACTTTTTGTTTTCAGCCATTCGTTTTTCATTAAAAGTTACTGCCTTGTACTAATTTGTAGACTGCAGGGCAGGATTGAAGACAACTAGTTTAGATCTTATTGCTCTTTTGGGGTAAAAAAGTGTTGGATTTGTTTATCTTTGGTAACACTTTTGTCAAAGTAGACTACATTGCACCATACCTGTTGCAGTGGGGCAATGTGACCAGTTGAGATAATATTGATAATAATAATAGTGGCCTCTTACATACATGTAGTGCACAATTCTGTCATGCAATGACGTTCAAGGCGCTCAACAATAAGCAAAGCGAGGAAGAAGAAAAAATATTTATATATATATATTATATATATAAATACGTATTTGGATTAGAGTGTGAACAAATAGGTTTTGAATAATTGTTTGAAAGAACTGGCTGATGAGGGTAAGTGGAAGACTGTTCCAGAGAGTAGGGCCAGCATGGGAAAAACTGCAGTCACCCCAAGAGCGTAGGGATCTGGGAACTTGAAGAAGGGAGGAGTCTGAATGACCTTAGTCTGTGAGGAGTGTTGTACAGTATACCTGCATTGAATTCTGCATATAGACTGGTGAGGAGCCATGATGTTGGTGAATGGGGGATTATTTCAATGATGTATGGAAAACAGTTCATTCAAACAAAGTTTGACAATCCAACAGGATTCAAGGAGCACGATTTGATGGACTATCTACAATTGCTTTTCCCTATAAAGCAATCTTCTGAGATGGGTTGAAAGTGTGTAAAGCAGTTCATAAAAGATCAAAGAGAAGGCATTCAATGATTGTGCTGTCATCTGTTTGAGTGGCACTGTCAAAAAGAAATACAAAAATTCTTGGGTGTTTTTTTTAAGAAGAACTTTAGAACTGTACACATTCATCAGCCAGAGGTTCATCAATTGATGTTCACCTTGATGATGGGAAAGTGAACTTGTTTATTAGCCTGAAAAGCTACTTTTATTGGAATGGGCATATTCACTCAATAAATATTGATTTGACAAAGACAACCAGAATGCAGTAATCTCAATATAGTCGTCTGTAAATCTCAACTTAAGTTTAGAGCATCAGGGATTAGAGCACCAGGCACTTGATGCCTCGTTTCACTTGGATATATTTGTTCTTTTTTATTTTTTTTGGGGTTGAACAAAGATAAATTGACTAGAGCGGGATTTGAACCAACGACCTCCGGATTAATGTGCCAGCGCTCTACCAACTGAGCTATCTAGCCCTATGTTGGTGGTCTCCCTATTTTGTCAATATCTTTGTTTTATTTCTAACATTTCTAATCCCAAGACCATGATAAATTGACATCAGCATAGAGTCTCTGTCCTTTCTCTATGACATCGGGCATGCATACAACACTTCAGCTTCCTTCAAAGATAAACAACTCCGGCCAGGGACTGTTAAAATGGTGAAATAGAATTTGAAAGAATTTGATAAAACACAGCATCACTTGTTACTCACTCAAGACTACAACATACACTGATAAATTTGAACTACCGGTAATCAAAAGCTTATGCACACAAGGCATAGAAGCAGCAAGCAACATGGAATTACTATGCAACAGTGTTAGTACATACATTTTGTACATGCACATACATTCATGCAGATAGCAACTTTTGATTAGCATGCCCACCTGATCAGCAAATGATACATGACGATGAAGCCTGACTAATGGTCGACTCACATGGCTTACATGCACTGGTGATGAACACCTTGCAAAACACTAATTATTAATGCATAGCAAAATACAATAGAGATGGGTCAGATTTGAGTAGTTTGATAATGGCTGTGGCCACTGGCCATAGCCACTGTCAAAGCTATCAATTCCTACAGCCCAAGAAGTGGACATGTACATTGATCCAGTCAAGTCAAGCAGTGTACTCCGAGTTCGCAAAAGAATTCAGAAATGAAAGTTGAAAGAAGCAAAGACAAAAATTGCTTAATACCAGTCTCTACAAAATGTAGCTTGACACTGTACACTAAGACAATACGTTCAGTAAAAAGGCCAAATTGGAGTCATTCGAGGTTCATGTAGGCAGAAGTAGCAAGTGATTAATCCTCCCAACTACTGTGTGGACTAAGATAATACCAGACAATCAAAGTTTATCTTATGCCAAGGCTCATGTGGCAGCCCGGGTAGGGCTGAAACAACATGACTGACCATGTAATGTACATGTACTCATTTATTCAGGTTGGACAGGAAATGTTCCTAGCTGTAACTACTCTTGGTTCATCAAAACTTTCCAGAAGTAAACAAATGAAAAGGTCTATCTTGGGGGGGGGGGGGGGGGGGGGGGGGGGGGGGGGAATGCTTCATGGTACATTGTATATAGAGTATCATGTTTGATTATTTAATTTATTCTGTAATGAATGACTTTCATCGATAACAGGACAAGAATGTGATTAGGCTCGCAAAACAAATAGCGACAGTATCAAATAATTTGGCTTTTACTATTTCACAAATAAAACCATCCTGTTTCTATGGCTCTACTAAAACTGGATAAATTTAAACATCTCACAGGGTTAAGACAAAGAGATAAATGGTTTTTAAAAAATATGTTTCAAAAGAAGTGACATGTCCAGAGACCACATTCTCAGTGTTTTAACATGAAACAAGCTATGCTCAAAGAATTTTAAGACTACAGTTAAGTGTAGGTAATGCCATAACATCAAACACAAGTAGCTTCCTGAAGGCCACATACACTGATGTCACACACAACTAATGTCTGCCCATGCACACTGCACAGTAATACATGAACAATCCGACTCCCAAATGGCATAGCCAAGATTCATCATAGGTGATGACACCAGGTAAATTGGGTCAATAATTCAAACCAAGCTGCACATATTACAACCAATGATTCATGAATTAAAACTTGCATGCCCAATAGATTAGCTTATCATTCTTGATTAACTACATGTATGATGTAAAACTAAACAACAATTCTATGTTCCTATTCATTTTATCTTTGTTCAAATGTTTTTTGTTTTAAGTCTTTAAAAAAAAGAGAGCAAACTTGCATGTATTTACATGCAATATATTTACCTGTATTGTAGGCTCACTGTGCCTAGCATGTGAATGTTTAACACGAGATGCTGTAAAAAATAAAACCCATATTTAAAAAACAATAGCTTCAACAAGCAATGTGACTGCACAGACAATGTTTTATAACGCAAGGAGTTCTTCCAATGTATCAACATTACAACAAAATAATAATTAGAAACACTTTAATAGATGTTAATTTTTGCATCGGGGATATTGAATAATTTTGTTTTTTACCCTACATGATGTGTGTTAAGCACTGTATACTCGGACATCGTGTAGGGTAAAAAACAAAATTATTTAGAAACACTTTGTTGTGCGCAATGCACACTGATGAAACACAATATGGCCAGTATATGGTACTAACTTTATAAAGACCAACATGGCCAGTCTAAGTACTGTCTTTATACTGACCATCAGGGCCAGTCTAAGGTACTGTCTTTATACTGACCATCATGGCCAGTCTAAGTACTGTCTTTATACTGACCAGCATGGCCAGTCTAAGAAACTGTCTTTATACTGACCATCATGGCCAGTCTGAGGTACTGTCTTTATACTGACCATCATGGCCAGTCTGAGGTACTGTCTTTATACTGACCATCATGGCCAGTCTAAGGTACTGTCTTTATACTGACCAGCATGGCCAGTCTAAGAAACTGTCTTTATACTGACCATCATGGCCAGTCTGAGGTACTGTCTTTATACTGACCATCATGGCCAGTCTAAGGTACTGTCTTTATACTGACCATCATGGCCAGTCTGAGGTACTGTCTTTATACTGACCATCAGGGCCAGTCTGAGGTACTGTCTTTATACTGACCATCATGGCCAGTCTGAGGTACTGTCTTTATACCGACCATCATGGCCAGTCTAAGAAACTGTCTTTATACTGACCATCATGGCCAGTCTGAGGTACTGTCTTTATACTGACCATCATGGCCAGTCTGAGGTACTGTCTTTATACTGACCAGCATGGCCAGTCTAAGAAACTGTCTTTATACTGACCATCATGGCCAGTCTGAGGTACTGTCTTTATACTGACCATCATGGCCAGTCTGAGGTACTGTCTTTATACTGACCATCATGGCCAGTCTAAGGTACTGTCTTTATACTGACCATCATGGCCAGTCTAAGAAACTGTCTTTATACTGACCATCATGGCCAGTCTGAGGTACTGTCTTTATACGGACCATCATGGCCAGTCTGAGGTACTGTCTTTATACTGACCATCACGGCCAGTCTAAGTACTGTCTTTATACTGACCATCACGGCCAGTCTAAGGTCAGTCTTTATACCGACCATCATGGCCAGTCTGAGGTACTGTCTTTATACTGACCATCACGGCCAGTCTAAGTACTGTCTTTATACTGACCATCATGGCCAGTCTAAGGTACTGTCTTTATACTGACCATCAGGGCCAGTCTAAGTACTGTCTTTATACCGACCATCATGGCCAGTCTAAGTACTGTCTTTATACTGACCATCATGGCCAGTCTGAGGTACTGTCTTTATACTGACCATCATGGCCAGTCTGAGGTACTGTCTTTATACTGACCATCATGGCCAGTCTAAGGTACTGTCTTTATACTGACCAGCATGGCCAGTCTAAGGTACTGTCTTTATACTGACCATCATGGCCAGTCTGAGGTACTGTCTTTATACTGACCATCATGGCCAGTCTAAGGTACTGTCTTTATACTGACCATCATGGCCAGTCTGAGGTACTGTCTTTATACTGACCATCATGGCCAGTCTGAGGTACTGTCTTTATACTGACCATCAGGGCCAGTCTGAGGTACTGTCTTTATACCGACCATCATGGCCAGTCTAAGAAACTGTCTTTATACTGACCATCATGGCCAGTCTGAGGTACTGTCTTTATACTGACCATCATGGCCAGTCTGAGGTACTGTCTTTATACTGACCAGCATGGCCAGTCTAAGAAACTGTCTTTATACTGACCATCATGGCCAGTCTGAGGTACTGTCTTTATACTGACCATCATGGCCAGTCTGAGGTACTGTCTTTATACTGACCATCATGGCCAGTCTAAGGTACTGTCTTTATACTGACCATCATGGCCAGTCTGAGGTACTGTCTTTATACTGACCATCATGGCCAGTCTGAGGTACTGTCTTTATACGGACCATCATGGCCAGTCTGAGGTACTGTCTTTATACTGACCATCACGGCCAGTCTAAGTACTGTCTTTATACTGACCATCACGGCCAGTCTAAGGTCAGTCTTTATACCGACCATCATGGCCAGTCTGAGGTACTGTCTTTATACTGACCATCACGGCCAGTCTAAGTACTGTCTTTATACTGACCATCATGGCCAGTCTAAGGTACTGTCTTTATACTGACCATCAGGGCCAGTCTAAGTACTGTCTTTATACCGACCATCATGGCCAGTCTAAGTACTGTCTTTATACCGACCATCATGGCCAGTCTGAGGTACTGTCTTTATACTGACCATCATGGCCAGTCTGAGGTACTGTCTTTATACTGACCATCATGGTACTGTCTTTATACTGACCATCATGGCCAGTCTGAGGTACTGTCTTTATACTGACCATCAGGGCCAGTCTGAGGTACTGTCTTTATACTGACCATCAGGGCCAGTCTAAGGTACTGTCTTTATACTGACCATCATGGCCAGTCTGAGGTACTGTCTTTATACGGACCATCATGGCCAGTCTGAGGTACTGTCTTTATACTGACCATCAGGGCCAGTCTAAGGTACTGTCTTTATACTGACCATCATGGCCAGTCTGAGGTACTGTCTTTATACTGACCATCAGGGCCAGTCTAAGTACTGTCTTTATACTGACCATCATGGCCAGTCTGAGGTACTGTCTTTATACTGACCATCATGGCCAGTCTGAGGTACTGTCTTTATACTGACCATCAGGGCCAGTCTAAGTACTGTCTTTATACTGACCATCATGGCCAGTCTGAGGTACTGTCTTTATACTGACCATCATGGCCAGTCTGAGGTACTGTCTTTATACTGACCATCAGGGCCAGTCTAAGTACTGTCTTTATACTGACCATCATGGCCAGTCTGAGGTACTGTCTTTATACTGACCATCACGGCCAGTCTAAGTACTGTCTTTATACTGACCATCATGGCCAGTCTGAGGTACTGTCTTTATACTGACCATCATGGCCAGTCTAAGTACTGTCTTTATACTGACCATCGAGGTACTGTCTTTATACTGACCATCATGGCCAGTCTGAGGTACTGTCTTTATACTGACCATCATGGCCAGTCTGAGGTACTGTCTTTATACTGACCATCAGGGTCAGTCTGAGGTACTGTCTTTATACTGACCATCAGGGCCAGTCTGAGGTACTGTCTTTATACTGACCATCATGGCCAGTCTGAGGTACTGTCTTTATACGGACCATCATGGCCAGTCTGAGGTACTGTCTTTATACTGACCATCAGGGCCAGTCTGAGGTACTGTCTTTATACTGACCATCATGGCCAGTCTGAGGTACTGTCTTTATACTGACCATCAGGGCCAGTCTAAGGTACTGTCTTTATACGGACCATCATGGCCAGTCTGAAGTACTGTCTTTATACGGACCATCATGGCCAGTCTGAGGTACTGTCTTTATACTGACCATCAGGGCCAGTCTAAGGTACTGTCTTTATACTGACCATCATGGCCAGTCTGAGGTACTGTCTTTATACTGACCATCATGGCCAGTCTGAGGTACTGTCTTTATACGGACCATCATGGCCAGTCTGAGGTACTGTCTTTATACTGACCATCAGGGCCAGTCTAAGGTACTGTCTTTATACTGACCATCATGGCCAGTCTGAGGTACTGTCTTTATACTGACCATCAGGGCATGTCTATCGTATTGTCTTTATACTGAATAATATGTCAAGACTAGCCATTTGTACATAACAGTAAATTACTGTAATTTACCGGTGTATCGTGCTTAATTTTAGAGTAATTACAAAATTTTACAAAATGCACCCTGCTTGAAAGAAAAACAACGTTTGGATTGTCTAAGGTCCATAGTGAAATTCTCTTACGACCAAACAATAGGGTCAAATTTGTTTTAGTGATTTCGCTAAAGTTGATCTTTAACTTAGAAAGAGTGAAACAGCTAAAAATCAACCAGTAGCAGGACTATGCTTTTGAGGGCCCGATTCAATTGTGGGAACAGCTGCAGCTGCTAACACTGTCAAAGTCAGCCATTCTGATATTAATTTTTGTTCACTACTTTACTATACAATTTCAACACTGAACAATATGGCTGACCATAAAAAGTAGCGATGCATCAATCCTGCTTATAGAACAGACTCATAAAAAGGTCAACATTGATGCATCAAGTGAAACTTAAAGGGCATTAAATAAACTTTGTATCACCAATCACATACTTACAAGGCTCTGTGTCGAATGACATGCTCTTTCCATATGTCTCCAATATTTTTCTTCTCGTTGAAGATGTACTTGGACTGTCATTAAAACCAAATACTATGTCATCATCAAGTTAAACTTTTGATACAATATTGAAATTGATTATTAATTATTGGAAAGTTTGATTGCAACATTCGATTGAACAAAAAACAAATGAACATTCCATAAAATGTTTGTCTGAGTGATGATGTCTGAGTTGTTTAGCACAATTCCAAACCCTTTTATACCACACAGACTTAAAATCAGAGCAGTCCCATTCGTCAATGTAGTTCATACCAGTTAATGTTCTGACTTAATATATTGTGATCAATAGATATAAAATACTGTGCCCTTTCCAATCTTCCCTGTATTTTGAAAAGGTTGCATTCCAAAATAAAACATGTTTTTGTAATCCCCATCAGCCAGATTAGATTGTTGTAAGTCTGACAAACTCTGCTTTATAGGACAGTCCTTAGTATTCCGCATTGAGTTGTTGTACAGGACCTTGGTTGATCAAACTCAATAGTACAAATCAGTTCAACTTCTTTGAAAGTAAGTTCCATTATTTTGGTCTGCATAAAATCATGATATGGTAAGTTAAGAACTTCTCTAGCAGCTATGAATTTAAAGTCTTGTATCACATCAATTGAGTAATACTCAAATAATCAATTCCACTGGAGGCTCAAGTGAATTTTTGCAGGACCCCAAAGCAAACAGAAATTGAACATACAAGGCTTTATTTAAGGAATGAAGGGAACAGAAATGGGCATAAACTTCGCCCTAATCTACAAAGGCAAAAATACTTTCTAGTGTTATAAAATTATTTGCTTTTACAGCAGTCCGTATTACCTGTGTGGTGCAGATTTGGACATGACTGGATCACGTCCATCTGGTGCCAGTGAATTAGCACTGCCACTGGAATAGCCACTTAAGGAAGCTCCCGATGCAGCATTGCTACCTGGAACCAGACTAGGCCTTGGTGAGTTATCAGGACATGTTGCAGTAGAAAGATTGGCTGCACATTTAATGGCCTCATAAACAGGATCCACCTCTTCAACATCTGCAAAATTATCATACACAATACAAATGTATAGAATGAAATGAAACAGAATGGAGATAAAATTTAGCTCAAAAAGGTTCGCAGTCATTATACTGGAAATGAATAACTATGTGTAATGGCTGTGCAAAATAAAAAAGCTACCAAATAGCACTCCACGCTGATGCTAAAAATAGAAGCTCGGTATCGGTATGTACATGTCCAAGTTTTATGCTTGAACGAGTGTACTGACTGTACAACTGCGGTCTGATCTGCTGATGCGGTTATTGCATGAAAGCTAAGTGGTGGAAAATTTTTGGTATTTTGAGCAAAAGTGACTTGTAGAGTACGATTGGCCAAAAGGATATATCAGCAACTGGCTTCTCAAATGTACAGGTATGGTCAGAATAACATTTCCGGTGAAAGGTGTGTTCAAAATCCTCATGATCTTGTAAAAATTCAACAGCCCATTCTAGCAGTCTTTGACAATACCAATGGGGCCATATGTAGAAGTAACTTACTCCACTCAGTACTGTGACCATGTACTGCCTAGTCAGTAACACTGATAACCCCTGACATTCCAATGGTAGATTTACCCAGGTAGTTTTAGACCCTTTTCATCTGGGCTGACTTTTCACACTGTTATCAACATGGCATTGGCCTAGAAGAGTGCTGCACCCATGTGGGAACTAAACCTGCTCTAAGAGAGGTGGAATTATTCTACAGTGATAATGTGAACATTACTCCGACCAGCAATGAGCATCATAAGTTCCATCTTTACATTGGGCCACAATGAGATTAAAGTGCGCCAAAATTATATTTCAATTTTTTATTTGTAAAATTAAACCTTCTAAGGATTTTCGAACCCATAAAAACTTAGTATTGGTGATGTTTTTAAATGTCTATGATGTCATAATAGTGTTAAGTTGTGATTGGTCTGTGATAATGTAATGAATAGTCATAGGCTAATGCAGTTATGCCTGTGCAGTAGGTGCGTATTTTCAGATTAATAATGTCATACAATACATGAGTGGGTTCATATCCATTATCGATCCAATCTCATAACTGTCATTTAGCCAGGGCCTATTATTACTTTATAAGAAGCAAAACGGAAGTTTCCAACTCTACGATAATTTTCAGCCTGTAAGCCACCCAGAATAAATGCTACATCAGAAAGTGCCTGATTCTTACATCACACACACATGAAACAGGGTTTGTAGTCTGCTGAGCAAGGCAATAAATGCTACATCAGAAAGTGCCTGATTCTTACATCACACACACATGAAACAGGGTTTGTAGTCTGCTGAGCAAGGCAATAAATGCTACATCAGAAAGTGCCTGATTCTTACATCACACACACATGAAACAGGGTTTGTAGTCTGCTGAGCAAGGCAATAAATGCTACATCAGAAAGTGCCTGATTCTTACATCACACACACATGAAACAGGGTTTGTAGTCTGCTGAGCAAGGCAATAAATGCTACATCAGAAAGTGCCTGATTCTTACATCACACACACATGAAACAGGGTTTGTAGTCTGCTGAGCAAGGCAATAAATGCTACATCAGAAAGTGCCTGATTCTTACATCACACACACATGAAACAGGGTTTGTAGTCTGCTGAGCAAGGCAAAAAAATGTTCCTTAATTGTCACAATAAGTGAGGGGTAAATTAAGTGGTAAAATCTAAGAAATGTCAATATTCTTTTCAGGTTCGTAAGTTTGACAGAAAGCCTTTTTATTTGCTAGATTTTTATGAGCTGTGATAGTTCACTACAAACGCATACACAAAACCCTATGACGCCACTTATATTGTGTGCTGTAAACACACATGTAAACACACATGCAAACACGACATAATAACATGGATACAGTGATTCAGTACAAACACCGCAGGTCCAAGGTCCAACAGTCAGCATGCTGTGATTGGCTGATTGATAAATATCCACATTCAAAGAAAAGTTTAGCTAGACTCCTCAAGTGTTTGTCCATGAGCCAAGTAAAACAATACTGAGCTGCCAACTCTTCCGGATTTTGCGGAAGACTCCCGTATTTGACGGCAATCTTCCGACATCCCGCAAGCAGTCAAAATCTCCCGGATCCCCAACCTACTGATGGAAAAAATAATAAAATTCACGAATTTCCTAGCCCTCCGTTCCATGTGGGTTTATAATGGTTGCGCATGTGCATATTTAATTGCCAATACATCCATAGATGCGCAGAAAAAGTTGTTCTAACCGCAGTTTCGTCTTCTGCGCATCCATACATGTGCTATGTGTCGCACTGATCAGCCTCGCTACCATGGGCAGCACGCTATATCGATACCTCTCTCACTAACCCCTGGAAGAGATGCTTACAGTGACTTACTAGTGGTATCGCTACGACGCGCTGCCCACGATCGAGCAAATGACGCTGCAAGATCGTACACTACTGGGAACGAGGTTGGAAATATAAAGCAAAATGGCGCCGCCCTGCAGAGCAACCGGTAAGTCGCTGGAAAAAATCAAATATGCGCAAAAATACAGAGACGATGACCACAAAGAATGGCCATGTATTAAAAAATCAACTTAGGATGAAAATCAAGCATTCTGTACCACGTGTATTTCAGATGTTTCAGTGAAATATGGCGGACGAAATGACATCTTGCGACACATAGATTCCGATCCGACAAACATTGCGTGAACAGTACAACAGCACGATCCAGCACGCCAGGAATTACAGATTTTTTAGAAAATCGGGCACAGATGACAGCATAATAAAGGCGGAAACTTTTTTCACATGTTTTCTTATCGAACATAACTTAAACTTAGCATCGTCTGACCATGCTGGTCCTCTATTTAGGCAACAATAGGATAGGATTAGGGAGATAGGTCAGTGCTTCAAAACCAGAAACATGTGCAAAGCATTTAAAACATAAACAGCAATATTTGTTGGTAATATTTCAAAAGTATATCTGTCTGTACATGAATATTGGTTTTTATTTCAGCAAAAATCGTCGTGACGCGCGCTGAGATCGAGTCTTTCTGACTTTAAAAAAAAATCTTCCTGATTTTCAAAAACCAATGTTGGCAGCTCTGACAATAGCTGCAAAGGGTATGCAGGCCTGAAGAAATTATGGTGCCCTGCAGAATGTGTTTGCTGTGTTCAAGAGTAAAGAACCAGATCAATGAGTTGAGCACACAATTTTTTTCATACATTGTTGCAGGAAATTGACATGTTGCACAGGCAAGTACAGAACTGAAATGAGAATCTGCGACAACTTTGTATTTTCTTCCCTTAAAAAAAAAATGTTTGTAAATAAAATGACGTCAGAGAACGTCAAACTTGACTGCTTAGTAAAGTGTGATGTCACAATACAAATCACTATGGTGATACTGACAACTCATCTTAAGATGAATCTTAGTGCTTTGTGAAATCGAGTCCTGGTCTTACAAACCCAATGGTTTCATTGGATAGATATATACATGCAATGATGCATAACTACCAGACTGATACTACACCCATGAGTGACATAGTATAATGGCATGCAAGGTCAAAGGTAAATCTGCCAAAAACAAGTAGCTTCTAAAGGCCAGTATCTGGCATTATTCACACGTCTCGTAGTCACAGTGACGTCAGATGTTCAGGCTACACTGCATATCACTATAATGCAACAACTTGAACAAAGACTTTATGTTTTTCTAAGAATTCAAATCTTCTTTTTCAGTTGTATTTACCGTCATTTTCTGTGTAATTTTTACCCAATTTCCTGCCCATGGCAATTTGCTGTGAATACAATTTCAATTCTTATACGACGCAAACAACTTGTTAAAACTTAACATTTTAACAGAATAGACCCTTCCCACGAAAAATGTAAATTGCACATCGCACCAACACTTTGGTTGGCAAATTGATGGTACATCGCTCCTTTTTGTATGGGGCTGATGGTGGCGTGGCGCAGACGTGTGTGTGTGTGTCTGCTTAGCACATATCTCTATGGAGTTTGCTAACCAATAGTGTCTGTACGCATGCCTGAATGTAATTAGCATATTTCATGGGAAGGGTCTATTGTGCACATGTAAAACTCAAATGGTTGGGACTAACTTGGTCCCGGAAGTTTGAATATGTATTGAATGAGACTTGGACAGTCTGTTTCAACAGCCTTTTATATAATCAGAACATACATGTACTTACTTGACTCAAAGTGCCTGGGAATCTCAAGTTCTGAGGAACTTTTCTGTTTACGAAGAAGCTTTTTCTTGTCAACCTAAGAGTATAAATACAATTACAAAGTACATCAATTCAATTTAATTTGTTTTTGAAATCACAACTTTAATTATCTTTCTCACTCAACAGTACATCCATGATCTTAAAGAGAGGTTCCAAGGTCAAATTGGACTCATTTTCCAACAGATATCCTCATGAAAGTGGGGAAGTCTCTAACCTCAGCTTAAAAAGGTGTAAAATATCATTTTCTTTGATACTCTTTCAGAGCAGGGGTGCATTCCACTCGCGCAAACAGATCATGAATGTTGGCGCAAACATTTTTGGTCGTTGGGAGGATTGGTTGCGTACTTCCTGATGTCAATATGGCGGCACTCTGAAATGAAGATGGCGACACCGTATGAATTTTATTTTTTGTAACTTGGTTTTTGCTGTATTGTAGTTAAATTTTAGTCTTCATTTGTACATCACAACTTCAACTAATTAAGTTAATATTTCAACTCCACCTGACTGCGTTACCAACAACTGAAAACACCCACTCTCACTCTTTTCGTGAAAAGAAAATGATATTGTCTGCTTCCATTTTGTTTTCCGCCATTTTAAAAACCACCCACCAACACCTCAGAAATACGTTCGCCTATGGTTGCGAATGTTCGCCAACCTTGTTGGCGCAAAGCACAACTCGTTCCACTCAAAATTGTTGGCAAACGTTTGCAAATGTTTGGGCAAGTAAAACGCAACCCTGCATTTGAAACATGACATCATCGGACAGCAAATACAAATGGGTCTGTACATTCCACAGAGGATTTCCTGTATCAGTCATAAGCTCAAACTCAATGCCAAAATGATGAATATCATCAGTATTCAGGCATGAACTAAACAGTCTCTGCACAAAATATATATATATAGAACATATGAAATTTGATGTCATCCAGCAGTGTCGGATTTTGACAAAAATTGCACTTGAAGGGTATCAGACATGGTGTCATTTTAAATTATTTTAACACAAGGTTGGTAAATATATATTTGTTTTCCATTTTCATAAGCACTACATCTATTTAAAAATGAGTGGATCACAACACTGGATATGACCTTGGAGCCCTCTTTAATATAAAAAATTGTTCAACACATACTCATTACTACCATGATGGTATGACATGATAATAAAAACAAAGATGAACTTGCAGATGAACAGGGCATAAATAGGGACCAAGTGGGTTTTGTTAATGGAAAACAGTTTTGTACCAACAGAGTTGATTGAGAAAATCTCCTAACACAAACTACAGCACCAAGCCCATGTTCTAACTTTTTCACGTAAAGAACATTCAAGGCTATGCAACTGTACCTCCCAAAATTAAAGGGATTTGCTACGAGAAAAATACTCAACTCAATACCTACAATCCCATTTTCAATGCGCCAATTGCACACAAATCCGCTGAGTAAGAACACAGCCTGTGACACAGCAACTCATCTCCTGTGGCATGTCTTGGTGAGCCCGAGATGGCAGTCTTTTGCAGCCCGAACAGGCACTCTATAGCAGCCTGAGATGGCAGTCTATTGCAGTCTGAGATGGCAGTCTTTTGAAGCCCGAGATGGCAGTCTATTGCAGCCCGAAAAGGCACTCTATAGCAGCCTGAAATGGCAGTCTATTTCAGCCCGAGATGGCAGTCTATAGCAGCCTGAAATGGCAGTCTATTGCAGCCAGAGATGGCAGTCTATAGCAGCCTGAGATGGCAGTCTTTTGCAGCCTGAGATGGCAGTCTTTTGAAGCCCGAGATGGCAGTCTATTGCAGCCAGAGATGGCAGTCTATTTCAGCAGGAGATGTCGGTCTTTTGCAGCCTGATAGCAGTCTATAGCAGCCTTACATAGCAGTCTATTTCAGCCTACGATGGCACTCTATAGCAGCCTGAGATGGCAGTCTATTTCAGCCTGAAATGGCAGTCTATTGCAGCCCGAGATGGCAGTCTATTGCAGCCCGAGATGGCAGTCTATAGCAGCCTGAGATGGCAGTCTATTGCAGCCTACGATGGCACTCTATAGCAGCCTGATGAGATGGCAGTCTATTTCAGCCTGAGATGTCAGTCTTTTGCAGCCCGAGATGGCAGTCTATTTCAGCCTGAGATAGCAGGCTATTGCAGCCTGAGATGTCAGTCTTTTGCAGCCTGAGTCGGCAGTCTATTTCAACCTGAGATGGCAGTCTATTTCAACCTGAGATAGCAGTCTATAGCAGCCCGAGATAGCAGTCTATAGCAGCCTGAGATGGCAGTCTATTGCAGCCTGAGATGTCAGTCTTTTGCAGCCTGAGATGGCAGTCTATTTCAACCTGAGATAGCAGTCTTTTGCAGCCCGAGATGGCAGTCTATTTCAGCCCGAGATGGCAGTCTTTAGCAGCCTGAGATGGCAGTCTATAGCAGCCTTAGATAGCAGTCTATTTCAGCCTACGATGGCACTCTATAGCAGCCTGAGATGGCAGTCTATTTCAGCCCGAGATGGCAGTCTATTTCAGCCTGAGATAGCAGTCTTTAGCAGCCTGAGATGGCAGTCTATTTCAGCCCGAGATGGCAGTCTATTTCAGCCCGAGATGGCAGTCTATTTCAGCCCGAGATGGCAGTCTATTTCAGCCCGAGATAGCAGTCTTTAGCAGCCTGAGATAGCAGACTTTTGCAGCCCGAGATGGCAGTCTATTTCAGCCTGGGATGGCAGTCTATTTCAGCCTGGGATGGCAGTCTATTGCAGCCTGGGATGGCAGTCTATTGCAGCCTGGGATGGCAGTCTATTTCAGCCTGAGATGGCAGTCTATTTCTACCTGAGATGATGAGTCTTTTGCAGCCAGAGATGGCAGTCTTTAGCAGCCTGAAATGGCAGTCTATAGAAGCCTAAGGTGGCAGTCTATTGCAGCCCAAGATGGCAGTCTATTTCAGCCCGAGATGGCAGACTTTTGCAGCCCAAGATGGCAGTCTATTTCAGCCCGAGATGGCAGTCTATTGCAGCCCAAGATGGCAGTCTATTTCAGCCTGAGATGGCATTCTATTTCAGCCTGGGATGGCAGTCTATTGCAGCCTGGGATGGCAGTCTATTGCAGCCTGGGATGGCAGTCTATTGCAGCCTGAGATGGCAGTCTATTTCAGCCCGAGATGGCAGTCTATTTCAGCCCGAGATGGCAGTCTATTTCAGCCTGAGATGGCAGTCTATTTCTACCTCAGATGATGAGTCTTTTGCAGCCAGAGATGGCAGTCTATTTCAGCCTGAGATGGCAGTCTATTTCAGCTTGAGATGGCAGTCTATTTCAGCCCGAGATGGCAGTCTATTTCAGCCTGAGATAGCAGTCTTTAGCAGCAGCCTGAGATGGCAGTCTATTTCAGCCCGAGATGGCAGTCTATTTCAGCCCGAGATGGCAGTCTATTTCAGCCCGAGATGGCAGTATATTTCAGCCCGAGATAGCAGTCTTTAGCAGCCTGAGATAGCAGACTTTTGCAGCCCGAGATGGCAGTCTATTGCAGCCTGGGATGGCAGTCTATTGCAGCCTGGGATGGCAGTCTATTGCAGCCTGAGATGGCAGTCTTTTGAAGCCCGAGATGGCAGTCTATTGCAGCCAGAGATGGCAGTCTATTTCAGCAGGAGATGTCGGTCTTTTGCAGCCTGATAGCAGTCTATAGCAGCCTTACATAGCAGTCTATTTCAGCCTACGATGGCACTCTATAGCAGCCTGAGATGGCAGTCTATTTCAGCCTGAAATGGCAGTCTATTGCAGCCCGAGATGGCAGTCTATTGCAGCCCGAGATGGCAGTCTATAGCAGCCTGAGATGGCAGTCTATTGCAGCCTACGATGGCACTCTATAGCAGCCTGATGAGATGGCAGTCTATTTCAGCCTGAGATGTCAGTCTTTTGCAGCCCGAGATGGCAGTCTATTTCAGCCTGAGATAGCAGTCTATAGCAGCCTTAGATAGCAGGCTATTGCAGCCTGAGATGTCAGTCTTTTGCAGCCTGAGATGGCAGTCTATTTCAACCTGAGATGGCAGTCTATTTCAACCTGAGATAGCAGTCTATAGCAGCCCGAGATAGCAGTCTATAGCAGCCTGAGATGGCAGTCTATTGCAGCCTGAGATGTCAGTCTTTTGCAGCCTGAGATGGCAGTCTATTTCAACCTGAGATAGCAGTCTATAGCAGCCCGAGATAGCAGTCTATAGCAGCCTGAGATGGCAGTCTATTGCAGCCTGAGATGTCAGTCTTTTGCAGCCTGAGATGGCAGTCTATTTCAACCTGAGATAGCAGTCTTTTGCAGCCCGAGATGGCAGTCTATTTCAGCCCGAGATGGCAGTCTATAGCAGCCCGAGATGGCAGTCTATAGCAGCCCGAGATGGCAGTCTTTAGCAGCCTGAGATGGCAGTCTATAGCAGCCTTAGATAGCAGTCTATTTCAGCCCGAGATGGCAGTCTATTTCAGCCTGAGATAGCAGTCTTTAGCAGCCTGAGATGGCAGTCTTTTGCAGCCGGAGATGGCAGTCTATTTCAGCCCGAGATGGCAGTCTATTTCAGCCCGAGATGGCAGTCTATTTCAGCCCGAGATAGCAGTCTTTAGCAGCCTGAGATAGCAGACTTTTGCAGCCCGAGATGGCAGTCTATTTCAGCCTGGGATGGCAGTCTATTTCAGCCTGGGATGGCAGTCTATTGCAGCCTGGGATGGCAGTCTATTGCAGCCTGGGATGGCAGTCTATTTCAGCCTGAGATGGCAGTCTATTTCTACCTGAGATGATGAGTCTTTTGCAGCCAGAGATGGCAGTCTTTAGCAGCCTGAAATGGCAGTCTTTTGCAGCCCGAGATAGCAGTCTATTGCAGCCCAAGATGGCAGTCTATTGCAGCCTGAGATGACAGTCTTTTGCAGCCTGAGATAGCAGTCTTTTGCAGCCAGAGATGGCAGTCTTTTGCAGCCCGAGATGGCAGTCTTTTGCAGCCCGAGATGGCAGTCTTTTGCAGCCCGAGATGGCAGTCTATAGCAGCCTGAAATGGCAGTCTTTTGCAGCCCGAGATAGCAGTCTATTGCAGCCCAAGATGGCAGTCTATAGAAGCCTGAGGTGGCAGTCTATTTCAGCCCGAGATGGCAGTCTATTGCAGCCCAAGATGGCAGTCTATTTCAGCCAGAGATGGCAGTCTATAGAAGCCAGAGATGGCAGTCTATAGCAGCCTGAGATGGCAGTCTTTTGCAGCCTGAGATGGCAGTCTTTTGCAGCCCGAGATAGCAGTCTATAGCAGCCTTAGATAGCAGTCTATTTCAGACTACGAAGGCACTCTATAGCAGCCTGAGATGGCAGTCTATTTCAGCCTGAAATGGCAGTCTATTGCAGCCCGAGATGGCAGTCTATTGCAGCCTGAGATAGCAGTCTATTTCAGCCTGAGATAGCAGTCTATAGCAGCCAGAGATGGCAGTCTATAGCAGCCAGAGATGGCAGTCTATTGCAGCCTGAGATGGCAGTCTATTTCAGCCTGAGATGGCAGCCTTCTGCAGCCTGAGATGGCAGTCTATTGCAGCCTGAGATGGCAGTCTATTGCAGCCTGAGATGGCAGTCTATTTCAGCCTGAGATGGCAGTCTATTGCAGCCTGAGATGGTAGTCTATTTGAGCCTGAGATGGCAGTCTGGGTGGTAGGTGGTATGTCACAGGTTTGTTTTTCTCAGCAGATTTTTGTGTGTATGCAATTCAGTTGATACGAAATACATTCCACAAGGATTTTAACCACATACTTGCAATGTCAAACCTGACACTAAATTCTAGCTGTCCCATAGAGGAAAAATGACATTAAGAAAGACAAATCCTTTGGTCAATCAAGGCTCACTGAGTTGAGGATAATAACATGCATGCACTTGACCACTGCCTTCTCATGTTGAAATGGCAGTGGAAGAGGTGCTAAAGATAGAGGGCTGACTCAGTGACTGGGAAGACAAGCAAATAGGTGTGGAATGCAATTTTTTCAATCTTAGATGAGATATTGTTGAGAGCTTAATACCACACGCATACAACAAACAAAACTCATGTACATGTACCAGAGGTTTGATGTCTCGAACACTTGATTGACGCCGAAATACTTTGTTGGGCTTTTCCTGAATGAAAATGAAATACGATGATCAAGATTGTCATGCTACATCAAATGAAAATGGTTTACATGATTGAATAGGAACAAGGATAGATTAAACCATTAAACAACAGTGAGTTCAACTTAATGTGAAACTGAAAGAAACAATGATGGTCAATGTGTTCACAATACTTTATGAAATGATAGGCAGCTACAACTCCATTCAGTTATTCAAAACAGGTTGAGCATGCTCCATACATCTGGGACGTTTTGTGTTCGTGCCATAATTGTTGAGGCCACACAGTAAAAAGACAATGGGTTGTATGGATATAAACTAGCATTTGCTTTTATTACCAGGGAGTGTTCAAAAAGTTATTTACAGAGGGGAGACACATAAGGATTGGGGACAGTGTTAATTTAACACAAAATGGAAAAATAGCCTGCAATTCCGAGTCAATCTTGTCATTTATTTCCTTGCATTTCTATGCATTTATAAGTAACTATAGCAGTTTAGGTGTGAAGATGATGTCTTTTCAATGAGTGCACCCTGTAAGAGGTGTGTATAGCCGTCCAAACTGCCTAGTGCAAACAATCAGTACACACTCTCTTTCTAATGTGCTGCAGCAGCTTTCATTTGGTTTGACTAACCGCAAGTATTGAGGTTTGTAAACAGCTTTTGCAAGTTATGTAACATACCTGTCCTTTACATTCTGGTAAACCATCCTGACATTTGTGATGTACATTGCATTTACACAGTTTACATCGCAAACCTTGCTTCAGTATGCCTAAATCATCAATCAATATCAGGAAAAAATAATTAGCAAACCGAAACAAACCAAAAAACTCAGCTTCACATCAACCTTTTGAACAAGTTAATCATTTCAGTGTCATTTGTCAATAACAATGAACATGTGTATACCCTTCTCTAGGGAACAACCTGTACTGCGGCCGCCCAAAGGAAACAAGTTATTTGACCCTTAATCATTTAACTCAAGTCCAATGACCAGGGCTTGACTTCACAAAGCACTAACATTTGGTGTCAGATGGGTTGTTAACATCACCATAGTTATTTGTATTGTGTCTTCACACTTGGCAATTAAGACCGATACACAGTTAAGATCAGTCTTTGCTCTTTGTGAAATCGGCATATGTAGTTCTTCTACAAATGCCTCATCTATAGTATTTTTAACCACTTACATGTAAGGGTATCAATTTAAACTTAAACATTTTTCTAAGCCTTGATCGTAGATTGATTTGCACACAAAATAAACAGCATCACAAATTTGCAAATGGTGCCTTTCTAGTCTTATATCTCACTATTAAACAATCCATGCAAACCATGGTCATGATGTACATGTAAGAAGTTAAATGTGTGCATTTTAGAAGGATATATAAGACCTCATAGACACACATATATTGATGACTGTGTACATGTAAGTCTCCTGTTGGAGTGAACAAGACTGCATGTAAGACTCACGTTTAATTGCAATTAAGTAATGCGCTAATTAAAGCATGCTTTCTTAAATATATTTAAATATTGATCAATTTAAAGAGAAAGGGAAATGACTGTTTTAATTTGGTGATGTACTCATTTTCCAATAGATAGAGTCCTTGCGTGAGTGGTGAAAAAATTACAAGTCTCTAACCTCACATTAAAATGGTGTAATTTGCCATTGCATTCGACACCCTTCATAAGTGCAAAATTTGTCAACATCCAAAACATCTGATGACATCATTCTGAGAAAAATGGGTCTTTACAATTTTTTTCAGGGCTATTTTGGTTCCTTCCTGACTTTCGATAATGTCCAATCAAAACGGCCTTGAATTCAAACTTCAAAGATCCTTTAGTTGTTGAAATCCAATGACGTCATATTTCAAATTTTACTCTGAAAAAGTCAGTTATGAACCAAAACATTCTCATACAAAAATGTAAAGACCCATTTTTCTCAAAATGATGTCATCAGATGTTTTGGATGTTGACAATTTTTGCGCTAGAAGGGTATCGAATGCAATGGTAATTTACAACATTTTACTGTTAGGTTAGGGAATTGTGTTGGGGTTCTTTTCCCCCACCATAGTGTTAGCCAGAGGGGTGTCTGGGTGTCTTTTGGACACCCTGTTTTAAATTTGGACACCCTGTTTCATCTGTCATTTACAATTGTAAGTGAACAATTTGGACACCCAGTTTTTAAATTTCCAGCAGATTTGGACACCCTTTTACCAAATCCTGGCTAAAACCTTGTCCCCCACTCACGCAAGGACTCTATCTATTGGAAAATGAGTACATCACCAAATTAAAACAGTCATTTCCCTTTCTCTTTAAATTGATCAATATTTAAATATATTTGTGAAAGCATGCTTTAATTTGCGTATTACTAAACTGTGTGAGGACTCTATTTAGTGGCAAATGAGTGCATCACAACATTGTATTGGTCTTTTCCCTTCCTCTTTAAATCTGCACTTCGAGAGGACTCTTAACAAGATTAGCTTAAAATGTCATGCACAGATGACATTCAGCCTAAAATTTAACACATTATAAATTTCTTCTAAATAACTGCAGCTGCAGTACAAGTATGTACTGACAGGGGGCTTTCCAATGGACTGTGCTCGGAAGAACTTGACAATGTATAACAACTACAAAGGGTAGTTATGAATGTCACAATTGAGTATTGTCATAGGAAACCTATGCAATGGAAATGGTTCCTGACTGTATGCATTGGCCTTACTCTTAATACAAACATAGCTTTGGAACATTGGTAATTCTTACCTTTTAATAGTCCCCTACAGTGATCACAAAAAGTTGGCTTTTTGAAGTTGTAATCTTGAAGGCAGTGTGATCTTTTGCCGCTATCAAGCATATCTGACAAGGAATCCTTAGCTTCAGAAGACAAAGAACATTGTTCAGACTTGGCAGTCATACGGTCACCAGTTTTCAAGACGTGTCCATTACTAACCCTCCATCCAAGAATCTCTGGGGTAAACAACTTCAGCTAAGAAAAACAAAACCATATCTACTTTCACTCTAAGCATATTTGGAATAATGATATCGTTAATATTGTTGTTGAAACATTTTTACTGTTCTTGGTGGAGGAGCATCTCTATTTTAAAATGCGCTTGCATTGTACTTATCACTACATTTCGAACAAATGAGCTGCCATGTGATGTTATTTATTTTAAAACCAGAATGGAACAAAGTTTTGGGATTCCTTCAGAGAATGTACAGGATGTTATATCAAATAAAATTACAAACCTGAGCCTGTCTGCTCTCAAGGGCTACTTCAGTCTTTTGCATCTCACTTTTGTTGATATAGATTTGAGTCAAAATCTCTGCAGCTTTACTATGTTGTTGACTCATTTTTACACTGTAAAAAAAAAAATTTAAATACAATATCTGACTTTTTGCTTCATGATCTAAACCCATTAATGGTATGATATCAAACAAAAGGCATGTTGTAACATTACCCACAGATAATTCAAATCCAACAAGACTCGTTAACTCACGCATTGACAAAATAATACAATACAAGAAATACAAGTGTCAAGACCGGGACTGGAACCCAAACTCTGCTGATCAGAAACACTAGAGGTTGAATCCAGAAGGATTGACCACTCGGCCACAAGATGCAGTTTGCATCTTACCTCAAGCGATACAGTTTTTCCAATGTACATTCATCATTGTAGTGTAGCGTTGGCGCTACGGTGTGTGTCCCGAGTCACTACATCATCATTAACAGCATATTTTCAAGTGACTTGTGAAGTGTAATAACAGCCATATTGTTTTAGGCCAAGTGTGCAAGTTTGTGAACTACCATTTAATTTCTCTGAAAAACCCTTCCAGAATGAAACACATCAGGTTCAAAATGAGGTAGTAGGCCTATCTTACAAACATATGGAAACATGCAGATTAACTTTTATTTGCAACATGAGTGCTTCGCGGTGATTTTAAGCTTGAGTAATATTGAGGCTAATTGCACCAGCATGGTAGTGTAGTGTATTTGTTGGAAAAAGAAAAACACAACTTCACTGTTAAAAATGAAGAAATTGTTCACCTTTCTCAGACTCCATGGATCTGTCCTAATGTTTTCGATTTTATCCACCACTCACATGAACTTAAGAAACACCTTGTTTCCCGAGGTCATAGCTCAGCAGCATTCCAAAGAGCAATCCATCAGAAAGTCAAAGTTCGCTCTAGGGAGTTACTACTTGCCAAAGGACCCAAGCAACAACAGGGTTCCAGGGGGAAAGTTCCCTTTGTTGTCACTTTCCACCCCTTGAATTACTTCCTGCCATTATTAAAATAACCGCTTCTAGCCATCACACATTCAGTATACATGTATGAAGCACCCCTATATTGCCTACACCACTACAAGACTCATCTATCTAATATCTTGCAAAGTTTAGGGTATTCAACATATTATGTGAAATAAGAACTACACTCAAGAGGTGTTTCTATGGCCAAAGATCCACAATCAAAACACCCAACATCTAGATATGCCCATAGGACATCATTTAAATCTTCCTATTCACTCCATTTCTGACATGATTTCACAGGGCATTAAGGTACTAGGTAACCACAGAGAGACTGTTTGTCTGACTAGGGAAGATAAGGTGCCTCAAGATCATTCAATCCCATGGTCTGAACATCCAAAAAGGAAATGATTAACAACTTTATGTCCTTGCCTTCTCCTTTTTCCACAGATATCCCTCCTTTTTATTCTGTCTCATTCACTAATTAATTACATTTTTTCCTTTTCCTACCATTAATTTGTCTTTGTGCTTCCAACCTCTTGTCAATAAACCCACCCCCTTTGTCTCTTTCTTTGTTCATTTCCCGTAATCTCCCGTAAGCCGAAATAGCCAGAAATTGTCAAAACAAGATTCTGGTGTCAGTTAATAAGCTGCCTGGCATATAAGCCTCAGACACAGGGGGGGCCGTGCGAATTTGCGGTCCTTTGTGGTGATGTACAGTGACTGGCGGGCAGCACACCGGTCATTAATTGTACATGTACATCGCCACAAAGGGTGACTTGCATTGCATTAAAGTGAAACAAAATTAAACTTGTTAGAACAAGAATGTTTTTTCATCTACAATGTAGAAATAATTTACAGTCTTTGCATAAATGCATAAATACCGGTTCTCAATGTAAAATCTATAAGTACAAGGGCGTACACAGAACCGTTGAGCATCTCATGCAATCTGACCACATGCAAAATGATGCCCGAGGACAAAATAATAATAATAAAACAAACTTACAAAGCGCACTTTCTAATAAAAAATTACTCAAGGCGCTACAGAAAAGATACTACAAAAGTATCAAGCTCTCTAGAGAAAAATTACACCAAAACAGAAATGTTAATAACTTGCAGTACTTAAACAGAAGTTTCTTGATATGAGTTTGAAATGTGTTGAGAGAGTGAGTGTTTCTGATGTCAATGGGTAGCTTGTTCCATAAGACTGGTGCAATGTGAGAAAATGCATAGTGGGTGGTACGAGATTTAGGTACAACGAGTCGGGTTGATGCAGCAGAACGGAGAGGATAATGACAGTGTCTTATTTGAAGAAGATCTTTGATGTAGGTGGGTGCCATGTCATGAAGTGCTTTAAAGACAAGTATGAGGACCTTGTACTCAATTCGTTTTGGTACCGGGAGCCAGTGGAGATCTTTAAGGATAGGGGTAATGTGTTCGTGCTTCTTGATTTTTGCAAGAACTCGAACTGCGTTATTTAAGATTCTCTGAAGTGTGGATGTTGAAGTTTTTGGCAATCCAACCAGAACTGCATTGCAGCAGTCTAATCGCGACGTGACAAGGGCAGCAATTGAAAATTTACAAAACAGAAACACTTTACAGATTTTCCTACATTATTGTGCTTTTTAACAAAATGAGCATTTATAAATGGGAATAAAAGAGTAGTGACTCAGTCTTAGACAGCTGTTTAAAACCTTGCAGTATCATGGTGGTGGGATAAAGGACCTTGCCTTCAGGTCCTTCCTTGCAAAGCCTTGACCCTGTAATTAAGACCTAGTCACCACTATTTTAAAAGATGCAAGGTAAGGTCCTGCAATGCACAAAGTCACTCTTTTAGTAAATAAAGTGAAAGATTCTCCAAACTGGTTTTGGGGGTTTGAATTTTTACAGGAAAGCTGCAGATAAAAAATATATATATATTTAAACAAAAATAAAAAACATATAAAATAAATAAAACAACCGTTAAATCTAGACATTAAGTGTTTGTAGAGTTACAAACACAAGATGTTCAATTCGGGAAGTGTGTTTTTATAATTTGGTTTTAACCCTCCTCGATGTGTATTAAGCACAATGTACTCAGTACTTTTTCAAGTTTTGTCCCCCCAAAAAACAAACAAACAAACAAAAAATCTGGCAAATCACTCGGGTGGGATTAGAATTTGCACTGCTAGAGCAGATGTCTTTCCACCAGACCACCGAGATAGCTGTGTGTCTTTGGTTGCCAACAAAGTGCTCACATAACGTTTTTGTGTGGATTAGACTAACAAAGCCTCATGCCAAATCAGGCTTCATGGACAGTCTGATCATTCTAATGGTTCGTCTGATCAATGGAGCGGAATAGTCAGACACAGTGATTTTTGCATTATACACAGTAAATGCAGGTCAATAAATACGTAGCTTTTAACGTCCAATTTCAAACAGAAATTTAGGTAAAATTGGTATCTTCTCTGTACAAAAGTTTGAGCAGGCTTACAAACCAATAATCTGACGAAAAATTGTGATAAAATGATAAGTATAGCTATTGCGATATGAGTTTTTGAAATGTTCAACTTCCGGAAGTCGGGTCAAATGGGGTCACACTCAATGTATCGTTTGTTCAGTGTTCAATGCCCTTTCTGATTTGATTGTAAACATCCATTGTGTGGTTCATAAGTTACGATTTTTTCAAATATTCTAGTGACTTCATCATAGTGGTGTCTTCTTCTAGTAATGATCTAACTACATGTGAAATTTATGGGATGTGTAAGCTTTGGAAGTGTGCCTTTGTTTGCGGACAATTGCGGGAGGAAGAAGAAGAGAAACTTTTGTTTTATTATTAAAAAAAAAAAAATTTAAACCAACAAAAACAAGAGGTGTTCTGGACGAATTGTCCTTACACTTAACAAAAATTAACAATGATAATAGCTGAGTACAGTACAATTGTTTGTACATTATAATTTAAACCGTGTGAGCTGTTCGATGTGTAGTGATATCGCACACACAGTGATACAACATTTTTGTTGCTTGGTAGGAAATGTTATTTGTGGTTTATTAGTTGACATTTTATTTTACCACCTCATAACCTAATAAAGAGAGGGGAAAACACTGTTGTCAAGTAGTACTTACATATCATATTGCTTCTTGAGTTTACTCTGAGTCTCCTTCCTTGTTGCCATTTGCTTTTCCAATTCATTCACCTGAAATTACACATTTACATTTTAACAGAAGCTTAATCATAATATGACAACGTAGCAACTTATTGCAATACAACTAGCCTTTTAAACAGAGCCATTTAAGCAAAAGATTGAAAACATAATGTACATTGAATGCAGTTGTGGTGTCATAATGGTTGAAACACACCTCTTTAACTAGCGTGTCATATTTGCCTTGTAGCACCTTCTCTGTTGCCAAATTCACCACCAACTTATTTTCCACAAAGTCCTTCAGGAGAAAAAAACACAAACATACACGTTTAAATACAAACAATGTGTACAAATATACCTTCAACATCTCATGTTAGGAAATCAACAATAGTGATGTGGGTATATGTACTGTACACTGGACACCTTTCCTAGTAGAGTATAGACTGTGCAAGTCTCGCGCGTAAGCGAACTTTCGGGACCATTGTGGTCCCAACCATATGGAGTTTTACGTTGGCAAGATTTTGTTTCGTCTATTATTTTAGTTTAACGTACTTTACATGTACCTGTATGACCATGAAAATTACATATGTTGTTGGGAATGTAATACTAAGTGATACCAAATATGAAAGTAAAATCAATTCAACACAATGAAGAAAACCCAAGAATTAAAATTGACCTCAGCTTCCGGTTACTTGCAAAAAATTAAGAATTTGTGCCCACCTCCGATCACCAAATTTGTTTTGGTCGCGCGATGAAAATCACCAGACGCTGTAATTGTCAGACGCTAAGCCTTTTCATTGCAGTCTACGGTTGTTGAGGCGTCAGCGTCCTCTTTAAACTGCGTCACGCGTTAATTCTACACCCGTGCGATCATCACGCGTCTGCGTTTAAACCGGCTTTTAGTGGCTGCACGTACTCTGGCGTGAATTTACAAAAGGGGTTCCTTAAAAGATAAGATCGAGTAAGCATCCTTGTCCCAGAGAGTTTTCAGTTTGTTTCAACAAAAACTAACAAATGATTTGTGTTTTTGTTATGAAAGCTAAAACTCATTTTATACAAATTGTAATGAGTATTTTGGTTGTTCAGATTTTTTCATAGATCTAATTTAAAGACAATGATTTAATTTCCGGAAAAAATTGTTCTTCGCTTAACGTGTTTTCTCGTTCTGATACGCGCGAGACTTGCACAGTCTATTCCTCTCAACAAAAAGCTTTGGCCCCCTCCAATATAGAGCTAAAATGTCTTGCTTTTGTGTTTATATTACATGTGTTTATTGTGTTTATAGTGGGAGGGGGGGGGACGCCACTTCAACTCTCAGGACAAGAACAGTTCAAAGCTCCGACATTGTCAATGTACAAAACTAATACTCATGGTGCAAGTACATAAACACTTACATGTAGTACAGTACGTGAACACAGCATATGTACAGTACATTTGAACATGGTTGTGCAGCTGTAGTATTACATGTACCTACAGTATTACCTACAGTAAAATGTTTTCAGTCAGTCAACCTACACAAAATGTTTTGAACAGCAACCAAGTATTGAAGAAAAACCTTCGAAAAACATCCAATATCTATAAGATGTACTATGTATGGAGGGTTTTTTGGGGAAACTTGCAGGGACAAAAACCTCTCCCACTCAGTAAAAAAACCCAATGAAATCAGAGGACAGCAATAGAAAAGTTCAAAACATGTTGCTATTTCTACCTATTATTAGAGAGATGCATGTTTTGTCATTAATTTCCAACCTGGACGCCTGCCATAAATCAATGACAAAAGTCAACTATTATTTGTACACATTTTATATATAACTATAGAACCACTCTATAAATAATTGAAATTGTTCGTAAAAACTGTACATATATTGTTTTCAGTGCTGATAGAGAACACATTTCAAATTGTATAAATTGGTCTTCTTTTTTGAAAACTGGTTATCGTGATCACCTCTTTTAAAAATGAAGTGTACCCGACATCAGACTTCAAATAATTGTGCAATAACTCTTCTGAAGCTACCCCCCCGCCCTCGTTATTATTACACATGTACAATGTACATGTACATGTGTTTATTACTTCAGTATCATACATATGTGCATTACAGAACATTTGTTTACTATTGAGGCAAATGTGTTTATTATCACAGTATATGATGATAAGCACAGAACTGTTTTTTCCCCCTTAAAGGGACACACCAGCTTGGTTGGGCAATTTTGGCTACAAAATAGACTAAAACATGACTCCAAAGGTCTTCCAGGAATGGAGAAGAACGGTTCCTAAAAGAAACCATCAATTTTGGTAGTTTTTGAGCATTTTGCAAAAAACGAAGGTCACATGGGTTATCCGAACCACTTTTTTGGTTCGGATAACCCTCGTGATCTTCAGAGTTAGTTTTACTTCCAGCCGTATACAAATTAATTACTGAACAAATCCAACTCTGTTTTTTTAACAAGTATTCATAAGTATTTGACAAAAGAAAATACATGTACGTATACAAATTATGGATACAACTTGTAAATAATTACAAAAAATCGAACGTAAGATTTTATTTCAGAGAGTCCGAGCAACGGAAGCGTGTCTTACAGTGCACAGTGTGGGTCTAGCTACACGTAACACAGGGCAATCGTGTAGCTGGCGCGGAGTGTCTCAGCGGAGCTCAGCGCGACAGAAACCCCCTAGCCAAGAGATAGCTATACATGTACCTGGAAGCTCATGAGGAGGGGTAGGGAGCAAGACCACCAACTACATTGTTCTCGCAGGTTTGTTAGTCGGTAAACCTCGCTGATCGAATCCGCTGTTTCATAATCGCAACGTTTCAATGCTCTGTGTACGTTCCTTCCCCCGATTTTTACCGAATTTCTTGATAATTAAAATAAGCTTTATGTCAATACATAGGAATACCACTTTTATATTGACGGCGCAATTAGGTTAAACAATTTGTGTGACAAATTACCAAAAAGAAACCAAACAAAAACAAAAACGGAGCCCCTGAAGGGACAGGTGAAAAAGAAATTAAAAATTAAGAGGTGGAAAAAATACCTCTCGAAATTTCTGTTTCCATCCCTCGACACACAAAATTCCAACAAAATCATTTCGTTTCCTCAAAATATTATTTAATTTAATCAAAATGTAATTTTGTCACATAAAATACTATTTTTTATTTTGTGAATAAAGTGTGTTTTTCTAGGTAACGAAAAAGATTTTCCCTAGAAAATATGTTTTCGTTCCCTCGAACATGCATTCTTTCCCCCGAAATACGATTTTGTTCTCCAGAAATACGCTTTCGTTCCCTGAAGATATGCAGTCGTTTCCTCGAAATATGATTTTGTTCGCACAAAATATACTTTCGTTCGCTTGGAATATGCTTTCAGTCCCTAATAATTACGCGTTCTTTCCCCCGAAAGGAGATTTCGTTCCCTAAAAACAAGCTTTCATTTCCTCGAAATATACACCTTCGTTCCCTCGCAATGAGATTTTGTTCCCCAAAATTCCTCTTTGTTCCCTCAAGATATTTAGCTTTTGTTCCCTCAAGATAGCTTTCGTTCCCCTGAAGTCCACTCACACCAATTTGTTAAATTCCCTTGTGAGGGGAGACTTTGAGAGGGGACGAGTTTGTATGTGAGGGGGCGACTTTGCTAGGGGGCGACTTTGTAGTTGTTGACTTTGTAATTGGCGACTTTGCTTGGGGGCGAATTGACTGGTTTCCGTGTCCGTTGTTTATACACACTTTCAACAGATGAATAACGTCGACTGGATCCTCATGCCTTGCCGTAGTAAAACATTTACATAAACAGAGCAACAGTGCACAGCGATTATCCCGTAAATTTGCTCTTGCAACGGCTGGTAAAGCGTACACGCTGACCTTTGACCGCTTTTGTTGTTTTTCAGTCATTTCTCGTTAATTACGTGATATTTTTGTATAAAAAAATATAAAAATCATCTAGAAATAATTGTCTTTGATTCTACTTGACTAAATTACGTAAACAGTTAACCGGTGTGTCCCTTTAAAGTACATGTATATTTCTACAAGCAATTTAAAAAGAAGTTTTGCTGAATCCTAACAAAATTGAAGGTCAAAATAGTTTCAAAAAGGAGACACAGCGAGTTTTGCGCTGAAGGATTTTGATTGACATGCCACATCTCCAAGGGTTAGGGGGTGAAATGATAAACTAAAGAAGTGTGTCTTACCCCTGCTGCATTCCGGTCTGGTTTGCTAAATTCATAATGCTTGGTTTGATCATGATGACATGGAGATGGTTCTGTTGCATTCTGGACTGTGTTGATAATGCTGTCCATATGATTACCTTGATCAGTCAGCTATAAACAACACCAAAGGTGATAGAATCAGTATCATTAAATCAACCAATCAGGTAACATGATGTGTTCAAATCACCTGACCTTCAGAGTGTTAGTTTTACTTCCATCAGTATAAAAGTCAATTACTGCATCAAAATCAACTCTGATTTTTTGTTTTTTCAATAATTCATGACTATTTTACTTCCATCGGTATAAAAGTCAATTACTGCATCAAAATCAACTCTGATTTTTTGTTTTTTCAATAATTCATGACTATTTGACACAAAAGACTATGTATTCAGATTATGGATAAAAGTTATAAACAATTATAAAAAACTGAATGTAAGATTTTAATTCAGGGAGTCCGTGCAACCATGGTGCAATGGAAGCGTGATTTACGCAGCACAGTGTTGGGACAAGCGAGACAATAATGCCAAGGCAATATCTGAGCACCATGGCTAAAACACTGTGCTATGCAATGTGTGGGAGATTGCAACGAGTTCACTCCTGGCATCACACAAAAATTGAACGTGTAGACTAAACGATGTTGATGCCTTACATTAGTAAATTTGGTTTGTCCAGCCATAGGTATAAGCCTATATGCTCTGTGATATACTTTGAAGGTGCTTCAAAGAATTTTAAACTTTATTATGTTTTATCGAATGTTACTAGTAGTCACATTGGTACATTCATTGCTTTTGGGGTTATCATGCTTTTTGGACATTTTATTCTTGTTTTACCATCTTCAGGGGATTTTTCTTTGCAATATTGTTTGGGACAATCTTTGGATGTAGAAGAAATGTTCTCCATGGCATCGGACCTTCATTAGACAGAGGAAATACAGTTTAGTGTGGATTGGACTGATGTGTATATTATATTAGTTGTTTACACATTACTTTTATGCAGTCTGGATCATCATGCCTTGCATGGTTATAATATTTACATAGAAAGAGCACCAGTCTACTTGCAACACTGCTCACAATGTCATATAAATTTGACAGTTGTAACAGCTGGAGATGCATACTTGCTGACCTTTGACCGCTGTCATTCTTTAAAACATTTCTAATTAATTATGTGCCATTTTGATGTTTTTTTTGGTCCACAACAACCATGTAAAAAATTTTTTACATGATTTGACATCACTAAATTATGCAAATGGTAGCAATTGTTTTCTAATACTTTTCTGCATTTTAGTGTGTAATTAATTGAATTTCAGGAGATACAAGTAAATAAAATAATAATAATAATATCACCAATGAAGCCGTTAATGATTTTCAAGCGATTTGTATCCAAACAAAGTTTTGCAAAAACTCTTCTTCCTGCTTATTATGACATGGTGCTGTGTTCCTCTCTTCCATCCATTCTTAAAGAAATGTTTACTTTTTTGGAACATTGGAACATTTTTCATCTCCCCTTCAATCTCATTAATCTTTTGGCTCTGATGAAACTTGCTATTCCCCAAATCTCTGGCTTTCAATGTCAAATTCCCAATGTGCCTTTACCTCAATCAAATTCCCACTGACTGGAATAGTGAAGATGTTGTTCATGCACTGAACTGACATATTTTGTAATTATCGACCTACATGTATATAATTATGCTCCATCATATTTAACTTCAAAACGTTCCTGTTCAAAACGATCCTGGGGTGATAGGTTTTTTGCTGTTGAGACTCCGAGACTCTAGAATATCACTCACCTACTGAACTCAAATCTTGTCAAAGTATATTTAAATTTAAGTTGCTGCTTAAAACTCATGTTAGATCATGTAATTGAGTAAGTGACTGACAGAGTGCAGGAATCACAGCCCATCCTACAAAATGCCTCATTGGACACAAAGTTGGAAAAGGTCAACAAGGTTCAAGATGTACCAAAAATGTACCAAGATGTTCAAGAAATCAAAAAGCAACTATGATCTTTACCAGATATTGGGAAATACATCCTAGAAACTATTCAATAATCACTGCACCACTTACTGACAAGAAAAGAAAAGAGAAAAGAGAAACCCAACCACATCATCTGGGAAAACAGTAAATAATGTACTTGACATAAATCAACCATTCATTCTCGAGACAGATACGTGAAATATCGGCCTGGGCGCCGTATCGATGCAGTTTCATGGGGGTCAAAAGTCCTGAATTTCTAAGTTGAATTTGACCTTGGATTAACTCGATTTAAATTTCACTCAACTACATGTGTATATATTCTAAAGAAAACCCTACCTTGGATCGAATAAGTTGAGCTTGTCTGACTACTTCCTTCACAGCAAGTCCAGTAATCTCAGCATTCACTCTTTCTATGTCCTATAAATAAACAAAACACATAATTCCATCATCAACATCAACAATAAACATGTAATGTTCATGTGTAATCTCTGTGACTTCTATTGTAACTTCTCTAAAGAACAGGACACAGTTGGCCAGGACCTCCAACAACAAGTTCAAACTTCAAGAAAACAACTAATGACAGCTTAATTAATAAACAAACAAAAACTATCTTGCATAGTCAGAATTGACCAAACTTGGATGACTAAAGTAAAAAGCAAAGACTACATGTATAACTGAACTGAACTGCACTTGGGTCAAGATGGGTCAAGATTTTTAAGCTTCTAAAATAAAATCAGTGTGAATAATCGCGCCCCTTTTTGCTTTGTAGATGACCTTATTAAACCTAGACTAGGTTCAAGTCGGGTTTCATGCTAACCGAGTCAACGATACATGCTAGCTCTGATGAGCTTTTTTAATGTGCGCCCTCTAGTGCCAATTAATTGCCAATCCAGACAGTTGGATCGTGAAAACCGACTTGGCAAATCCGGCACAGGTTTGTGCACGGCCTATGGAGCTCATCTACTGATTTGGGTAGCAGCCAATGAGGTTGCAGCATTCAGCGAATCAGCATGCAATATCAATATGCAAAGAAATCTTACTTTGACCTCCACTGTGAGAACGCAACGACGTTGCTAGTTTTATGGTGGTGTGATGTACGTAATGTATCCTACATGTACGTTGTATCCATCCCATGTACTTTATGACTTAACCATTATATTTTGGGGACAGCCGTGAACTCTCTTACACTCCATTTGACACCTATTATTATTTGTAGTATTTCAATTACATTTGTATAACAGCTTAATCACAAGATGTTAAATCAATAATTATTATTTACAGTCATAGCTGTATGCAACTTAGTGGAGTTAAATTTGTGAACACCTATTTTAAAAATGAACGAGTCTTTACAAAATCAACTGATTTCATTGGTCAGCAGCGGACGCGTATATTGCATATTTGAACCCTGTTTGAACTGTTGCATATGCATTGTGAATAACTACATATCACGCGGGGGGTACCTCCGGGCGGATTCATCAAGTCGGACTTTCGATAGCAGAGTTGATTGGCACTTTCCTGTCGAGCGAGGGTGCACAACAAAGTGTTGAAATAAAGCTGCGTGCGATGCAGTGGATTAATCAGACGACCAAGGATTCGACGAAAGTTCGACTTGGGTCAAGTCTATATTAAACCTGACTATTTGCAAAAGAAAAAATTGTCAGTTCATTTCTCAGATTGCCATTGGACAAACAAGTCAAGCAAGCATACGAGAAGGGTGTTAACCTTCATTTCTCTGATGGCCGTTGGACAAACAAGTCAAGCAAGCATACACATGTACAAGAAGAGTTTTCGCTGTCATTTCTCTGATGGTTGTTGGACAAACAAGTCAAGCAAGCATACGAGAAAGGTTTTTGCTGTCATTTCTCTGATGGTCGTTGGACAAAAGTCAAACACGAGTTTGAAATCAGAGTTTCTGTCTCCTAGGTAGGCTGCCAGCCAAGGCTGCAAGCCCTACCAACACGAGTTTGAAATCAGAGTTTCTGTCTCCTAGGTACATGTAGGCTGCCAGCCAAGGCTGCAAGCCCTACCAACACGAGTTTGAAATCAGCGTTTCTGTCTCCTACATGTAGGTAGGCTGCCAGCCAAGGCTGCAAGCCCTACCAACACGAGTTTGAAATCAGAGTTTCTGTCTCCTAGGTAGGCTGCCAGCCAAGGCTGCAAGCCCTACCAACACGAGTTTGAAATCAGAGTTACTGTCTCCTAGGTAGGCTGCCAGCCAAGGCTGCAAGCCCTACCAACACAAGTTTGAAATCAGAGTTTCTGTCTCCTACATGTAGGTAGGCTGCCAGCCAAGGCTGCAAGCCCTACCAACACGAGTTTGAAATCAGAGTTTGTGTCTCCTACATGTAGGTGAACTACCTCCCATGGTTAGCCAGCTTCACCTGCCCAGAGCAATCTGGTTTTAAGGCGCCAGAAACTCGCCTTCACACCCCTGCCCGCAGTTTTAAAACAGGGATCAGCACGTGAAGCTGGGTAGTAAGAGTTTGACTTAGGAGGGGATATTTGAAACGCTGATCATATGGGACATTTCATGGATAAAGAGTGGCTCAATCCTCCTCACCAGCTGCACTAGTTCTCATACATTTTATAAATCATTACACAAATGTTTAAATTTCACTACAGGACGTACTTATCGGACCGAGCAATGGGGTCAAAGTAAAACCACAGTCAAAACATACAGACACAGGAACGAGATTCAGGATTATTTTAAGGAAACTAAATGAAGATAGGTTGAACCATTTTGCGATAATGAGGACCACTGCAACTGGTCAAATTAAAGATACATGCAGCATACAATTGCTATCAATGTATAATCCCAACAAGCCCATCTCTGAGACAGTGGCCCGAACAAACATCAGGCAGTGGCAGCAACCTTCAGAAAGACGCAATATACAAGTTGCTACTTGTTGTGGTGTGGTCGGCAACAAGGTTAACTATTAAATGCCATCAAAGGGACCCAAGAAGTTTACTGAGTTCGCTGACATTTAAAAGAGACATTGGACATCGTAAATATTCAACAGACAACAATTGGTAATAGCAGGGCCAGCCTAGGCATGAGTGCACTCAGGTGGTTCTGTCAGCAGACTGTCCAGCCCTCAGCAACACAGACAGTTTACTGAAGGACACTGATATGCCGAGTCAATGTTGCATATTCGCCTAAGAAGTTAGATGGTTTCAGAAATACGTAAGGCCCCATGAACAAGGGTAGCAATAATGTAAGGCCCATATTATAATGATTAATTTTGTTGTTTTCACAAAAAGTGTACTTACTTTGCTTAATGATGGTAGTGCTATATTACAGATACCTGCATTCAAAATGTTGATTCCAGTCAGCTGCAGAACATAGTCATTATGTTTATTGTAGCACAGTGCTGTGTTGTGATTCTAAAGCAGAGTAACAAGCAAACATCATAGAAATCAGTTTAAGGTTTGCAGTATAGCAATCGTATTTTGGGATTAAATATGTAGTTTGACACAGTTTGATACTGCTTTTCAGTTGATACTATTCTACATGTACCTCAAATATTATGAATTTCTACTTTATATTATGCTGTTTAAAGGATGGTGACGTTGGTGGCAGTGACTAGGACTTTGATAGTTGGGGCGTTTATTTATTGAGTGTTATTTTGAGAGGCTTTTTTGACCCAGATCTTAATTTTTGGTTTGCGGTAAGGCCATGTGCTAAGTAGTTTTTGTGAGTAACAATTGTTTAGTTCTAACAAGAACCTGTCCTTTAATTTTTTATATTGCAGCAGAGTAGATTAGCAAACCAGGAAGACTTCTCATAATAAACTTTACTATATAACAAGTGAGGTAAGTTATATAAATTATCCAAACCTACATGTACATCATTTCCTACAAATCCTAATTATGTAGATATGGATCAGTCTACAATGTACAAGTAGGGATGCGTTTTGCAGTCAGATTTCCCCCAAAGTTAAGCCAAGCACAAACAAATTGTTATTTTCTGCCTTTTTCATTTGATGTACATGTATTATTTTCAATTTAAAAACACATTAATTATATACAGTAGGCCTACTGGCCACTTGATGCCGGAGTGACTAGTTTAATTAAGCTGAACTTTCTCATGCAGACACTCCAACAGAAGTCTGATAAACCTATTTAAGGTGTCAATGGGATACCAAAGACAGGAATGTATACAAGCTGAAACTATTTCTTGGTCCGAGGACAACAGCGGGTGACATACTAACTTTTCTGGACATTCCATTACATAGCATGCACTGTGATGTGCATGAACTCTTTATGCTATCCTTTGTTTCCCCAATACAAAGAGGGAAAAAGGTACTACATGTAGAGTTAATACATCTTCCTCCTAACCAGAAGTACATGTATGGCTGATTCCAAACCTTTGTTCTTGATTGATTAATACATGTAGGCTGTCATGATTGGTTTCCATTGTATTGGTTATGGGAGGTAATTCACGCTCAACACAAACTGTAAACAGTTTCTCAAGTATGTCAAAAGAAGAACATTTTCCTAGTGCATTTTATTAAACAGTTGATTTTTTTACTTGGTAAAGTCATTAGTTCATTATGACAATGATATTGTCAACAACAAAGGTTCACAAAATTCGGAACAAATTTCCTGTGAGTGGGCTCAAAAACATTTTGGGAGCCCCATTGGAAATGGTTAAAATCTTCTATGTACATGTATTGACAAATTCAGTAGTATTTGTATTTCTTTCTTTCTTTAAGTAAACCACTTTTGCTAAAAATCAAGAACTTTCATTGACATAAAAGCAAGACTAAAACTCTCTCAAAAAAAATCAGACATGTCACATTACATCAGCATTGCCCAAACCACCAGACATGTCATATTACATCAGCATTGCCCAAACCACCAGACATGTCACATTACATCAGCATTGCCCAAACCATCAGACATGTCACATTACATCAGCATTGCCCAAACCATCAGACATGTCACATTACATCAGCATTGCCCAAACCACCAGACATGTCACATTACATCAGCATTGCCCAAACCATCATCAGACATGTCACATTACATCAGCATTGCCCAAACCATCAGACATGTCATATTATGCATTGCCCAAACCAACAGACATTTCATATTACATGTACATAAGCATTGCCAAAACCACCAGACATGTCACATTACATCAGCATTGCCCAAACCATCATCAGACATGTCACATTACATCAGCATTGCCCAAACCATCAAACATGTCATATTACATCAGCATTGCCCAAACTACAAAGGGCTGTGAAATCTCAGTTTGGCAAACTACTGACCATTCAGTAGGAAGTATGTAAAGGTTGTTGCTTGTAAATGTGTTCTCGATCTGTGCTCTGAGGAAAATAAAATACCTGCAATGCTTCTGCAATGTATACCCTATTGCGAAAAATACTTCCCCTCAAATTATCCAGAATAGTTATGTGAAGGTGTCTAACATAAATGCATACTGGAAAGTATTCAGGGTCCACCTTAAGTCATAAATAAAAAAGAGATTAAGTTAAAAGTGAATAAACCAACCTTAATATTGTCCATACCATCTCGATCCATCTTATGCCAGGCCTCACAGTACTCTTTCTCCAGCTGTTAATATAAAGAATAGTTCTCATAATAAATGATATGCTGTAACCATTAATAAGTCAATATTGCTATAAACCGGTGTAAATTAAATGAAAACAAAACAACTTGGAACACCAATAACGCCATAATGTCTCACTGATAAGTGCACTAACATGAGGTCATGAGGTCAGACGAATTGACAAGTAGGTCATGAGGTCAGATGAATTGACAAATAGGTCATGAGGTCAGATGCATTGACAGTGTATCATAAGACCATGCACTGTCAAGTTGGTCATGAGCTATCTAGCCCTAATTAAATGTTGGCAGTCTCCTTATTTTGTCAATATCTTTGTTCGGGGTTGCCAGTCAGACGCTATTTAACTTGTAACTGCCGTATACATGTAGCTGGGGAGCACACCAAAGTTAGTCAATTTTTCTTTGTTAAAACCTAATTTAACAAAAAATAATTACCCCTGTTGATTACTAGATGACCACTGACCCAAATCTATGCTCAGCCAATGAAACACTTGAAGCATTTTGTAAATATTCATAAAATTATCACTACTGACAACTAGATGACCATTGGCAAACTTTTATGAACATTCCTAGATAGGGCAGTTACATGTATCAAGGTTTAACTTGACCAAGTTTGGTTAAAATCAGCCAAATTGTTTAGGATTTATGTATCTTTTCATTTAGATCAAGTGAATGTTTGACCAAAGAAGAAAAGGAAAACAATACTTCTTGCATTACAGTAGGGGCCTACACATGTACATCAGCCTGTTTGTAAACCACTCCGATTGCCTTCACAGTGTTAATTCATTCCGCAGCAATACAAATCTTCCACCTCACACTGTGACCCTCACAAGTCGGTTGTGACAGGCACATTGTTTTTTAATGTACATTGTACATGGCCAATTTTATGAACATTTCTGATTTAAGCTTCAATTGACATTATCTACTACAGTGTTCAAGTTTGGTTGATTACAATTTGTGTTTGTTATTTAATTATGATATCATCATTGTTTTAAGTTGTAAAGGAAACTGTCAATTTTTATTTCATACACATAACCGTTTCTCAATTCTCTTATATGGTGGCTACAGAGCTGAAAGTAGGCCCGAAAGTAAGGTCAAATTGGGGTCATGTTCCTGCAGACTTTTGTTCAGTTTTGGAAAATATCTTTGATGACCTATATATTGTAATTTTGTAAGAAGCCTTAACTAATAGGAAACTCCAAACTGTCAACCCCTTACTGGTCCTGGGGGAATTTTTTACTGCATGTACGTAGTCAGGTAAGCCTGCCAATGACAGCTTACATGTAGGTTGGTTGAAGTGGTAGGGCAGAATTCTTCTTGACATTAGCATACACAATGTATCAATAAGCCCTTAATGTAACAAATATATGCACCCTACAATGATGTACAAAAGACAACTACAAAAATGTTGCAACTGAACTAAGGAAGTCTATCAGATTCAAAGATTGGCTGCCAAAACAGCGGGCGATCAGGTTCAATATAATGAAGGATGGCCACAAAGGCTCTAGAGTAAGGTGTAAGACTAACAGATAAACAAACAGTGCTAATCCCTATTAATTGACTTCTTGAACGAAAAATAAATTAGTTCAATATTAGTAGGTTACTCACTCTGGGAACTGGGAAATTGAGCTGGCACTTGGGTTTGGTGGCTATGTTTTACATGTCTGTGTTTAAAGTTGTTAAAGGTCTTATATTGGTGAATAATGCTGGTGACTGCTCTTGTCTTAAAAAGGGAACTTTCTCCATAAGTTTCCTTTTTATTGTAAAAATAGATGCAATTTAGCCATTAGCTACAAGTCAAAGTTTAACTAGACGTAAGTTTTTGTTACAAAACAAAAACAAGGTTATATAATTTTGTTTTTACCCTACACGATACGATGTGTGTTAAGCACTGTATACTCAGTACTTTCCCGAGTTCTGTGAAAAAAAATCCACGGGCAAATCACTCGGGTGGGATTCGAACCCACAACCTTTGCATTGCTAGAGCAGATGTCTTACCACTAGACCACCGAGCTAGCCCGATGGCTAGAGGCGGTTCGAATCATTAACATCTATCAAAAACAAGGTGTTCTGCAAAACCTTCAAATCTTGGATGTACCACATCCATAAATACATGTAAGCTTGGTTTCAGATTGACTAATCATTTATTGCTGTAAATAATTGACTAATCATTTATTGACTTTGGCTCGCTGAAGGTAAACCAATGGTTGATGATCTGTCTCTAAAACGAATTCACGACCACAGAGATATGACTGTAATATCTGAATAGCCCACACAATAGTCAAACACTCACGCTAAATTGTGGAGTAAGAACACTCTCGTGGAAGTAGTTTTCTACTGGCATACTAGGCCACTGGAAAATCTGTTTCTTGTTCTCGTTGTAAAAGAACAGCCCCTATACCAATGTCAGAAGCATCAGTAAGAAAGGGTGTTGACAATCTGGTACATGTAAGTGCAGAACTGGCGCAGTTATAAGCCTCTCTTTTAGGGTCTGGAATCATACTCTGGACTCTGTCTCCACTGGATATTGGTCGGCTCTTTTTTCTTAGTCTTGTCGGTTAAAGGAGCACTGAACACTGCATAGTTTGGAATGAACTTCCTTTAATACCCTGTCAAAACTAAAAATGAACGTAGTTGGGGTTTTTCTTTGGTTTTGGTGCATTCTTGATTGTTACTAGCTAATCTGGACGCGGTTCCAGATGACCCTGTCCTACAATATGGCATAAATGTTCAAGTTTGGTGTAACCCACCAATACACCAAACATTTTGTTGGACGAGCTGTGATGCCAGATTGCTCTAATCTCTTGGTGTGTACCAGGATATTGTTGATGAAATTACAGACATTCTTCATACCTCGCAACATTATGCACATTATCCTGCTGAAAGTAGCTGGGGCATTGACAAGACAAATGGCATTGTGCGGAATTGATAAAGACCATCTGGCGTGATAAAAAAAGCGGTCTTCTCTTTTGCTGAATTTTGGAGGGAAATCTGCCGGTACCCTTTGCTTAGGTCGATTTTGGTGAAGTACATGTACCTATCATTTGACAACTTGGCAAAGATTTCCTCAAGATCTGGAATGGGCTCAGCATCAAAGATTTGTTTCTCCTGAATTTGCGAGCTCTCTCACCCGTTCTAGTGTTGGATCAGTCTGCTGACCTTGACGAAGCTCATCTGCTGTTACCTCTGGCAAGGGACTGGACACTTTCAATGCTGGAAGTGGTTTTTCCTCAGCCGCTTTTTGTGATCTTGTCTGTACAGCATGCACTTGAAGAAAAACACCTTGTGATGTTGGTTTTCTTGTCCGAGTCGTATCATCACTACATGTCCACTTCGGATTTGGGTTACCTGGATCACGGGCTAGAGAAATAATTCCTATAATCACATCATAAATGGGATTTTCCATACACACTGCTTCTATGGAACCAACAAAATGTGGTAAATCAATACTAACAGTGGCAACTGGTAATTGGTGAACTGTGTTGTCAACAATACACAATATTTGTTTTTTCCCGTAAACTGATCTTCTGATATGAGTCTTCTAATTCTACGAATAATAAGACAGACACAATGGCTTGAAGAATAGCTAACATAATACACATGTAAAAGTTTTTTTTATTTTTGTCCAAGTTTCCAGTCATTCTATTATTTAAATTTGCAGCGATTCAGAATGAGAAATGTATTTTGTCTGTTCTTGTCACAAATACATTGCGTCACCAGCTCAAGTTGAATGCTACAATTTCGTCCCCATTGTGTGCGATGTCACTGCACGTGCGTTGCCTGTATATGGGAAGGAGGTTGATCACTTCATGTGATCAGCTGTGGAAACGCTTTTGAATAGTTCTGGATAGTGAGAATGTTATCAAACATGGATCTTAAAAGTGGCCGATTCTTTCGTCTTTATTCTCTTTCTATGTTATGAATACGATCTAACTGCCATTTAGAAATATAGAGGATCAGAGTGGGCAACACTGAGAACACGCTGTTGCAGAGTGGTGGGGATGATTATTCCGCTGTCTGTCACTGTGATGTTTTCTCGAACAGCCCATATGGCGGGGAAGTTTTCTTTGAATTTGAACCATTGTCTATCGCGATTTGTTTAGATGGTGGATTGGAGCGATAGATCTTTAGCAGTTTCTTGACGGATTTCATCGAGTGTGATAGCTTTGGGAGTCGAATGGTGTGCAATGAAGTCAACAAACTCCTCAGCTTCCCCAGAGAGATCATTGATTTCGGTGTTTGCGATAGGGTGTCTGGACATGTAATCTGCTGGGTTGTCCTTTCCAGCACAGTGAACAACAGACATGTCATATGATAATAATAATAATAATATAGAGTATTTGTAATGCGCCAAATCCACCAAATTAAGGTGGTCAAGGCGCACGAGAGGTAATCGCCTCACACAGTAAAAAACAGATAAAGAACAATCACAGATAAGCCAAATTAAACGTCAGTTTTCAAACTAATCTTAAAAGTAACAACACTAGAAATATAACGAATTTGTTATGGTAAGTCGTTCCAGAGAGTGGGTCCAGCATGTGAAAATGACTGATCACCCCAATTTGTCTTACTCTTAGAAACATGTAACAAGCTAGTACATGTACATGTATTAGAAGATCGAAGAGATCGTACAGGAGTATAAGGTTTAACCAAAGAAACATTATTATAGGAGCGGAACCATGTATGCATCAGAAGATAAGCAACAAAAGTTTGAAAGCAATACGAGATTCAATGGGTAATAATAATAATAATAATAATAATAATAATGAAAACTTATAAAGCGCACAAATCCATCAAAGTGCTCATGGTGCTAAAATACAAATAGTAGCCAGTGAACATGGTGAAGTGACTTCAATACTGGTGTAATGTGAGTGTGTCGCCTGGTCATGTGTAAGTGTGACAATGCGAGCAGCTGCATTTTGTAATTTTTGTAGTTTAGAAAGTTGAGTTTGAGGTAAGTGAAAAAGAAGACCATTACCAAAATCTAATCGAGAAGAAATGAGTGCATGGACTATTTTCTCAGTGGCTGAACGAGTCAAGTATTTGCGAAAAAAGCCAACATTTCTCAACTGGTATCGAACAGATTTACACATATTGGATATTTGGGCTGACATTGACATTGCACAGTTTAATGTAATACCAAGATTTCTACAAGAATGAGATACTGGAATTACAGAATCAGCAATCTTGAAAGATATAACATTGATCTTTTTATAACTGAGCCTTTGAACCAAATAATAGAAACTCAGACTTTTCACAATTTACTTTAAGAGAGTTCAGACTCAACCAACTACAAATATCTTCCACACAAGATTCAAGATTTTGAATAGTACTTAGAGCCTGACTTTCATTTTAGTAATGTAGGGTCAATTTATGAAAAAATACACCTTAACCCCAAACAGATTGTAACAAAAGGTTTTTTAACGGATTATGGTAGTATTGACCATCAAGAATAACATATTAAAAATCTAAGAAATTCGGAGCAAAGAAAAGCTGTTATTTTCAAAATGGCGTCCAAGATGGCCGCCATTACAATAAAATGGCAATAAGTCATTTATTATTTACCCTAGAGTCATCATTTTGGTGTCTACATCCATGTTTTGGGGGTCAAGAATCCCATTTAGACCAATAAAAATGTCATTGAGTAATCAGGTAACCTAAAAATCCAAGATGGCGTCCAAGACGGCCGCCAATACTAAAAATACTATAAGTCTTTTACTTTTCAATTTAGGTGTCTACATCTATGTTTTATGGGTCAAGAAACACATTAAGACCAATGAAAAATTCATTGAGTAATCAGTTACTTCTCCGTGAGGCTGCCGGTCCGGTGGATGCCCCTCTCCCCGTGCATGGCAGTAGGTAGCGGGCCTGGCTTCTAAAGTGGATTTATCAATGAGGTTGCGGGGACATCCAGAGTCGATAATGACAGTCACCTTTATACCTTGAATAGAAATGGTTGCGTGAGGCTTTCGTGAGGTTGAATTAACTGCGAAAACGTATTCACCATCGGATGATGAAGAATTGTCCTAATCCACATTTCTGACGGTAAGAGGCTTGTATGATTTTTGTTGGCTTTGTGATGATCGGCAAACAGAAGAAAAATGGTTAAGCTTACCACAAGAGTTGCACTCCCTGCCTTTGGCTGGGCAGTCTTTATCATGTGGGTACTGTCCTCCACAGTTGCAGCATTGTTTTGGTTTGTCGTTCCATGGCTTGTATGCGTTTTCACGACTGGTAGGTTTGCCCTTGCTGGGAGTTTGACTAGGCGGTCTCTTCGAAATTGTGTGAACGGTTTAGTGACTTTCAGTGTGGTTTTCAACATCACCGGCTCTTTTTTCTGACAATTCAAGGGATCAGGCAAGCTCTAACAGCTCTTGTCGGCGAAGTTTTTTTGAAGAGCATCCTGTAATGATCTGTGTGAGCAGTTCACGATTGAGATCATAGAAGTCACATTTTTCTGCAGCTTTTTGAAGTCGAAAGCAAAACTGATCTGCACTTTCCTCAGGATTCTGAGTCAAACACCTTAAGAGGATGGTCTCATAGATGGGGTTCTGTTTTGGAACGAAGTGAGTTGTCAAAGCTTCTTTTGCCTTCTCATAATCATTCTCATCGCCTGTGTCAGAAAGTGTCAAAAACAGTCTGAAGTTGCTCACCTCCGTAATGCAGTAGTAATACTCGCTTTCTTTTAGCTCCAGTGATGTTAAATCCGACCATAGCTCCTTCAAAACGTTTCAGCAATTTTCCCCATTTGACACTGAAAACGGTGGGTTCATTTGTAGGGGTCAAACGTAGCCAAGGTTGGCATGTTAGATGCCATGGTTAGATTACACACGTGTAGCGGTGAATAACTGTTCAGGAGTGTGAAAGAAAAAACTTCAGGAAATCTCACTTTTGTTTATCGGGATCGCCTTGAAATTGGATCACTCGATGTGTATAGGTCACACTGTGTGTCTGAACAGATCCCGTGCTCGTCGCCAGTTTAATATTTTGGAACAAAGGCAAAGAAATATGGAGGTTCGAATACGAGTTGAAAGTTGCAATGTGAATCCAAGAAGAAGTTTGTTCTTTTATTGACCTCTGAACTTTAACCTTTGACATAACAATCTTGCATGGTAACTTGTAAACAGAGGGCGCTATACAGATGCTACAGACGTCAACTTAATTGTAAAACTTAAAGGATTTCGGCGGCAAGTGAGGAGAAAATGTGTAGGCCTAGGCCTACGTGCAACTCCACCAGGAGAACAAATAAACGGCATCGTAACAATACATCAAGCTGAAATCATGTTTAGTACTACAATGTACATGTACATGTAGGTGAGGTCAGTCACCTTCACACGAGTAAAAAAAACACTGCTAAATTCCTTTCTATGTGGCTAAAGTATTAAATTTCACTGCTAATTTGAGATAGCAGCAGAAATGTTCACTGCTAACTTTTGGACTGAGCAGCGAAAATAGCTAACTTTTGCTTTCATACGGTCAAAATAATTCGCTGTTAGCTAACACTTTTTTCACTGCGAAGTTAGCTACTCGTGTGAAAGCGTACCAATTTCTTTGAACCCGTTGATGTAACAAAAAGATGTAACAAAAATATGGATAAAAAGTGAGTCTATTTTTCTGTATTAAGGCACACGGAGCCTTGATTTTTCACCTCCAAAACGCAAAAAGCTGAGAGCTTTGCCCCTGGACCCCACCAGGGGCCGTACGGCCGGCCCCTGGACCCCATCCGTTAAATTTCTTTTGAGACCCCTAATACACAATCCCGGGTGTGCCATTGTGCCCCCCAGCTTAAAAAATCCTGGATCTGCGCCGGACTATAACATCATTGAAAACTATTGTGGTCACTAGTGATGGTACGAATACCAGTAGTAGTCCTCATAGTCTTGTTGCAAGTCATTCTTATGAAACCATGCAAACTCAGCATTGCATACTTGGTGTGACAATTCCAGCGATAGAGGGCTTTCACTAGAAGACGCACACAAGTTAGTAAGAAAATCTTGGGAAACTCATAAAACTGCCCGAAAAATTCTGGGCAAATGCCTTGCATACCTTTGACATGCCTGTGAAGTAGCTTCATTTGCATAATAAATTTCAGGATGGAGAACACATGATAAGTGTAGTACATGAACAACTGATTTGCTAAGGGAAGCACTGGCCTTTTGTCTGCAGCTCATTAAGTAGTATTATCAATGCACTTGCAGTTTTTTTGCTGTGACCTTTATTTGAATACATGCAGTGTATGGCTGAATTGTCTACATGTAGCTCCTTTAGGGACTGCTCACCGGTGCAACTGTGAAACACACTGTCACTGGTGATCCATGTACACATGTACATGGGCAGCTGTTTGCAGGTCAGCTTCGCACTCACAGGCCCATGACAGGTTGGACAAGCAATCAACCCAACCTTGAAAATGTTTGGTAGACTTTGACCAATGTTCTTCCCATTGAGGTATCACCCAGGAGTCCAGGGTATGACTGTCAGTCAGTTATAAGGAGGTTTTGTAGATGATTTGCAAGCAGCTTCTGAGACTTCAGTCTTAGATTCTGGATTTTTTCAGTGGTTAGATGGTGGAATCCCCCTTGTAAATGCTCTTAGGCCAAGTAGGTATCGTTGTTCTCGGCAGATGGTCAAAAGGTGTACATGTAGTTCAAATACACCCCGACATTATTGTTATTATTATTTTTTTCCTTTAAAAATGTAATCCGATCTACGTGCTATAGAGCCAGATCCAAACTATGGATCTAAGGCGCTAGAGGGAGATGTTGTTTAATAGAAAGTACGTGTGGGCTGTTTGGAGGAGTGCTACATGTATCTTCTAGACCAGTTAGGCTGATGTTAATGTTGCCTGACTTGCAAGTAAACATTGACTTTAAAAGGGTCATTTCAGAAGTGCAAATCGGTTTGAAAGGGCTACATTTTCGGTCACTATAAAAATATATATTTTATAACATACATGATACAGTCACATCTGCATATTCTTTCTGGTGACTTCAAGTATCAACAACTAACATTTTAGATATTATCCATTGCTTTATAGTCTGCCCAATATTCTCTGATCGAAATAAGTTTGTAACGACTGATGGCAGAAATTTCTATAATTGGCTAATTGCAAGTTGCAATTCACATTTTGATGGGGTTTGACTGCAGCAAGATCTGCTGACAGCCAGTTCACGCTCAGTGTGTCAATAAACTTGGAACAGAGGAAATCACTGATTCTTATCAGACAATTTGAGGATAATCCTTTGTGGGCCAATTAGTTGAAGATTTGGCAGAAGGCCAAGTCTGCAGTCTAGTTCAAACTAACATACCAAAGGCATTTTCTCATACTGTTAATTGTTATGCAATAATGGCCTACACTTAATTGTGCATGTACATGTACATGTAGTTTGGTATCTATAGAGTCTTTTGTTCAAAATTTGGCTAACTCTACAGACCCTTGGCAGGCGGTCATTAATGAGCACGTCCCTTATTCTTAAAATTGAGATGAAAAATAATACATTAACATTACCTTTAACAAACTGCAATCATTCAACCTCATTTCTTGACAAAGATTGTCACGATAGTGAATTGCGTCACCGAGTATGATATGGCTTGTAGTCTGCTGAGCTGCAGTACTAACACCACACTCAAGATTGTTTGCAAGATCAAAGTAATCCTACAATAATAAATAAAACAGCAAAGATCAGCAAAATTCATCCATCTACATGTAAAGCAAATCTTCTAACATAAATAAGTAGTTTAAAAAATTATAACTGGGAAAACAGGTCTGACACTTTATGATGCAAAATAAGGTCATGTTAAAATTGTTCGAACGTATAATTGTTATTTCACATACATGTACATGTAACTTACTTCTCTTGAACATGATGAATCAATAGTAAATGGGTCTGAGATGCCATCCCAGGTGGAATTGTTTTGAACACAAATATTTTAGCAGTTCATATATAAATATGTATCTTTCTTTCAACTTGAGCATCTTATTACATGTACATGTACTACATGTATCAATTAAAAGGTGAAATCTCAACTGTTCCATTTTAGGAGGTGAAGCCAAGTGGAATGGAAAAGCCAGAGTGATTATATCCTGCGATATGCATTAAATATTTGATACCTCACACATAGATCCTTGTCCTTTGAAACTTAAAAAAAAAAAAATAGACACAGTAATTCATCCACCCCTCCCCTCCCCTCCCTCTGAAAAATCTTTTAAAAACTTCTAATCAACATGGAAGAATCCCTGTTGACACCAACCTTGTCTGCTGTGAAACAACCTTGTCTGCTGTGAAACGACCTTGTAATGGCAAATAGGCGGGGAATTATTATTTTCTAACCAACCCTGCAAAGCGTCAAATAATTAACTATATTGGACTCCAATATTAAATTTTTGAGCATCGTGGCAGTAAACATGGCAAAATAAAGGATGACACACGACACATGTTCCACCAATCAAATAACAAGGATCTGCATATGTGTAGGTGTATAGAACAAAGGAATGTCCACACAGTGACTGCAACACAGAGCTAAGCGTGTGTGTGTGTGGGTAGGTATCCACATTCAAACCGTGGACCTATAACAAAATGGACAATAGGTCCACGGTTGCTATCACAAAGGAAAGCATTGTGGTCCACGGTTGCTATCACAAAGAGTTGAACAAAGGAGGGTCCACGATTGCCGGTATTTACACACGTGTGTGTGTGGGTGTGGTTGTGAGCGTGTCTATCCATTCAAACAGAGGACTTTAACAAAAGGGATCAGGGTGTTTGCCAGAGCGAGGACGTCCTCGCTTCGTTTTCGTGTACAAACCCAATGGGGACATCACTAAAAAAAACTATGTCTAAACAATGGGAGAACAAAGAGAAGTCCTCGGTAAGCGGGATTCACAAACGTGTGTGCTGGTGTGTGTGGTTTACATTTCATATCAGGCATCATATTTGGCTCTTGGAATACAGTAAGAAAATATTATTGAGTACATGGGTTGACCTACATGTATACATTTACATGGTATATGTTTTCAGGCTATTTAATACCAATTTTGCTGAATTTTTTGAGGAAAAAAAAAAAATGAAATCAGACTGAAGTAGGAAGAATATCATGCCTGGTAAATAGACATAAATGTAAGCTGTTGTGACTCACAGCATTACATGTACTCACAGCAGATACAACAGCATATTCATCCAGTAGTTTCTCCCATACCTTCACAAACAACTGGTGCTCATGTTTCCTGAAAATTAGAACCAAATAAACAACGATTAAGACTTTAAACAAGGATATTGACAAAATAGGGAGACTGCAACATAGGGCTAGATAGCTCAGTTGGTAGAGCGCTGGCATGTTATAATCCGGAGGTCGTTGGTTCAAATCCCGCTCTAGTCAATTTTTCTTGTTCAACCCAAAATCACTTTTAAAAAGGGACGAATACTTCATGTCTGTTTAAAGGCCCACATTGGTTTTATAACCCATGTTTACATAGCCAGGATTTATAACCCATGTTTACATAGCCAGGATTTATAACCCATGTTTACATAGCCAGGATTTATAACCCATGTTTACATAGCCAGGATTTATAACCCATGTTTACATAGCCAGGATTTATAACCCATGTTTACATAGCCAGGATTTATAACCCATGTTTACATAGCCAGGATTTATAACCCATGTTTACATAGCCAGGATTTATAACCCATGTTTACATAGCCAGGATTTATAACCCATGTTTACATAGCCAGGATTTATAACCCATGTTTACATAGCCAGGATTTATAACCCATGTTTACATAGCCAGGATTTATAACCCATGTTTACATAGCCAGGATTTATAACCCATGTTTACATAGCCAGGATTTATAACCCATGTTTACATAGCCAGGATTTATAACCCATGTTTACATAGCCAGGATTTATAACCCATGTTTACATAGCCAGGATTTATAACCCATGTTTACATAGCCAGGATTTATAACCCATGTTTACATAGCCAGGATTTATAACCCATGTTTACATAGCCAGGATTTATAACCCATGTTTACATAAGCCGTGTTCCCATTGGACTTATTTTTGCTAAAGTACCGCGACTTTTCTGTAGAATGACAAAATTAAATCCAATGGGAACGCATGGTAAACTGACCTCCCTGTCAACTTACCGCGGCCGTGATGTAAAACTAACAGGCCGAAGGAGGTCGCGGAAGACTTCCGCTCATCCACGGTAACTTAACAGGGCCGCTAAAAAGTCCAATGGGAACGCTCCACGCTGTAAACCTACCGCGACCACGGTGTAAAACGCTATACAAACAACACCACTTCCTGTTTACGACACAACTATACACAGAGGGCGCGCGAAAATGGTATGGTTCCCTGTTTCATTTGCACTGATGGCCGTGTGGTATGTAGCGTGTGTACATGCAATACAAAAATAACGCCTTTTCTATCTCGTCCAGCGGCAGCAAGTTTTTGCTTTACTGTGGTTAGAAACATGGCAGATTTGATCAATTTTGTGAGGAGTTTAATTGGGCTAGATAAACGTGAAAATGTGGATGAATTCAGTGCGAGAAAACTACGTCACAGTCACGTCATATCCTGCATAGGTCAAAGGTGACTGTGCACAGCGCCCGCAATGTGTACATTCTGCCAGTTTCGAACAGCGAGTTAACTGTTCCATCGCGGAATTTAAGTCCAGGTGGGAACGCACGGTAGAATTACATCTAATCCAGTCACGGTAAGTTTCCGCGTGGCCGCGGAAGAAAAAGTCCAATGGGAACACGGCTATAGCCAGGATTTATAACCCATGTTTACATAGCCAGGATTTATAACCCATGTTTACATAGCCAGGATTTATAACCCATGTTTACATAGCCAGGATTTATAACCCATGTTTACATAGCCAGGATTTATAACCCATGTTTACATAGCCAGGATTTATAACCCATGTTTACATAGCCAGGATTTATAACCCATGTTTACATAGCCAGGATTTATAACCCATGTTTACATAGCCAGGATTTATAACCCATGTTTACATAGCCAGGATTTATAACCCATGTTTACATAGCCAGGATTTATAACCCATGTTTACATAGCCAGGATTTATAACCCATGTTTACATAGCCAGGATTTGGAAACGCCTTGTGAGTGTTCAACTGAATTCAAATGATTTCTAAAATTCTGTTAACAAATGTTTACTTAAACAACACTTGTGCCCCCTATCAGGTAAAACAATAAATCGGCAGGAGTAAGCGAAGGTACAGTGTCGAGATTGTTTGTATGAATCATACTCAAATCCCATATCCAATATATTCCAACTAAAATCCCTCAAATTTACATCCAATACCCAATATATTCCAGCTCATGTCACTCACTCATACCCAATATATTCCAGCTCTTGTCACTCACCCATATCTAATACCCAATATATTCCAGCTCATGTCACTCACTCACATCTAATACCCAATATATTCCAGCCCGTCACTCACTCACATCTAATACCCAATGTATTCCAGCTCTTGTCACTCACTCATATCCAATACCCAATATATTCCAGCTCGATCACTCACTCACATCTAATACCCAATATATCCCAGCTCTTGTCAATCACTCATACCCAATACCCAATATATTCCAGCTCATGTCACTCACTCACATCCAATACCCAATATATTCCAGCTCATGTCACTCATTCATACCCAATACCCAATATATTCCAGCTCTTGTCACTCACTCATACCCAATACCCAATATATTCCAGCTCATGTCACTCACTCATACCCAATATATTCCAGCTCATGTCACTCACTCATATCCAATACCAATATATTCCAGCTCGTCACTCACTCACATCTAATACCCAATATATTCCAGCTCGTCACTCACTCATATCCAATACCCAATATATTCCAGCTCATGTCACTCACTGATACCCAATACCCAATATATTCCAGCTCATGTCACTCACTCATACCCAATACCCAATATATTCCAGCTCATGTCACTCACTCATATCCAATACCCAATATATTCCAGCTCGTCACTCACTCACTCACATCTACATGTAATACCCAATATATTCCAGCTCATGTCACTCACTCATACCCAATACCCAATATATTCCAGCTCTTGTCACTCACTCACATCTAATACCCAATATATTCCAGCTCTTGTCACTCACTCACATCCAATACCTAATATATTCCAGCTCATGTCACTCACTCATATCCAATACCCAATATATTCCAGCTCATGTCACTCACTCACATCTAATACCCAAGTAGAATCATCCCAGAATCATCGCAACATTACAAAGCCTGGCTGGCCACCCCCAGATGGGTCCCAGGATCTCATCAGTGATCCATTCACACTGTGTGTGTGCCGCGCCTTTTAGCAAGCAGCCCAGAGGTACGTGTCGGTAAAGTTTGTGATTCTAATTCACAAAACAAACGGTGTATGTCACACTTCCATGTAAAGCTATAATTTTGGGGCCAAGAATGCTCTACTATTTTAATTAAAAACAATATTTATAATAACCATGGAAGTACATGTATAACTCGGGGAACTTGACAAGTCTTTCCAATTAAACAGGAATATAATATTATAAACGAGACGGAATTTTCCACAAATAAAATTAGTGCAAATTGATCAGAATTAATATGACTTATTCATGTCAATTGTTCGATAAGCGTGTCAGAATATTACACCAAATGGCTTTTTTAAACAGTCCTGTCTATGGTCTGTCAGAGAGAAAAAAATAACCTGCCAAAATGACTGACAGCCCGTTCTCTGCCGACTTTTAATACCGTTGAAATGTATTACATACTCTCTCCTTTGTGCGCCGCCTTTCGCAACTTGATCCCGTCCTGGAGGCGGTGCCAACTTCAAGCACCTGAAAAAGGTGTTTTTATATCGTTGTTGGTTTTTAGAAAGAGTTTGTTTGCAACCTGCGAAGGGATAACAAAAACCGAGTAGACATTTTGTGTTGGGGGTTTATTTGGATGCGGCAATCAAAATAAAGGAGAACTGATTAATACGTGGTTTTCAGACTCAATCACTTAATTCTGCTTTATCATAAATTTAAAGAAGTGGTGCCATTCTTTTTTTTTTTTAGGGATCCTCACTCGAAATTTAAAAAGCAAAAAATTACATAGTAGGTTTCTTTGCTTGAAGTTTATGTGAACCATAACATTAATAAACACATGTATGTTGGACTTATATTTAATATTTATAACGCCAATACGGCTTAAATTGCAACACAAAATTATTAAAATCAATGTTCATTGACGAAAATAATATTAATGCTATGTTAAAAAGAATCCCCTTAAAAACACTACGGACAAACCGCCATATTATTAAAACGTGTGAATAAACATCGGAGCTTTACGTCGGTTTGCTTATTTCATTCTTTTAAGGTTAAATATTTTTAAGGAAACCTTGGGCAATGTTTTTATTATTTATAAAAAAACCTGGATATTCAAAGTGGTAAAGAAAACAGTGAACGTAACATTTCAAAAACAGTGAAACCGATCTCAAAGACACCATGCAAAATAGTATCCTGGATTACTTATAAGATTACTCGTTAAAAGCACTGGCAGTTGTACGTCTGAGATGAATCAACGGAGCTTAAAATACAAGTGTTGTAAATGAAATTACATGTAGTATGATTATTTTAATACCGAGATACCGATAGTACTCGGGCCTCGTTGTTTGCAGCAGTTATCACGTACGCTAAAGTGGGAGAATGAACTACTGTATTTAATATCCTCCTGCAAGGTTTATCTAATAAAAAAAGGGTAAATGAATGGCGTTGTTCAACAATCAAAACCAAAAATAGTTCCGTAAATTGTAACATTTTGTTTCTGTTCCTGTGTTATACAATGCCGTCTCACTTGTTTTGCCGGCCGGTAATATCACAGCGGACCGGGATCGCAGCAGCTCACAACGGAGATAATCATACTTTGAGATTCTTGTGGTTTTTGTATTGTATGGTTGGCCAACCCGCGGCGCGCCGCAAGGGAGCCGCTATCTTCACAAATGCGTTCAACTGTAAACATCCCCTTTGATCCTGAATATGCAATTACGCCCATTTTGAGGTTCGGCTCTTCGGGATTGCACGGCCCGCCGTGGCGCCGAGTATAATGTTTTTGGTGTCTTCCCTTAAACAATTGTGAATAATAACCTCCAGGTGGCTTCTACGTAAAATGTCCATTGATTTCACAGGTTGTGCACACATTTGATATTAGACCAGTTTATATTTGTTGAACACCATGCCAAACTTTCTTACTTAAACATGTTTGTATAAAGAGCCAGTAAACCAATTAACAAGGAATTAAACAATCATTGGTTTCAGAGAAAGTGTATACAATAATGAGTATGTACACATAAAGTACACATGTTATTTTTATTTTGAACAACACAATAACTATATTACCTACAGTTACAAGAATAACATTAATTGTAGCAACAACAAACAATCCCACTTCTTTTTTAAAATAATTGCTAAAGAGAAGGATTCCAAAGGACGTTGGGTTTTCGATCCCTTAATAATTGTTTATCGCCGGGTCAGGCAGTTCAATATTTTCCAAAATACATCAATCAATAAAACAAACAAATAAAATACAGACTTCATAAATGAATGATCGGAAAATCATTTGTATAAAAAGGACAAATTTCATAATATATACTACCAAAAAATGTTGCTACCTCACAACACTACATGTATGACACAAAATCAAGTGCAAACCGTAAGACTCCCTCCTAAATAACGTATAAATACAACAATAACAAAAAGGCTGAATGATCGAATCAATAAACAAGCAAATAAGTAAATTATGAAAATAAAACCAAAACCTATAACAAAATATAATGTACATACCGGCTGCATACAAAAGCAAAGTAAATAAAGTTACAGTTTTTCCCCAAACCCTTTATTCAAGACGATTTAATAACCTGTGACACGTCCCCCGTTTGTAATCACGGCAGGTACAACCTTTCTAAGGTTCAAAATGTACTTTCTGCATTTTGCCGGTGTCATTCTATTCCTCCAAAAGATAGAAAGGCCTTCAATTAATTCCGTCCTTCACCTTTGGCTTGCGAGTCTGCAAAATAAATAGTTCATATTATTAAAAGTTGTCCAATCAAACTGAGCACTAACCAGTGGCAATATGGCAAGTGCAATAAAGCGACTTGAATGATTTATACGTTTCCTCTTTTCTCAAATCACTTTACAATTTTTCTTATTGAAATCTTGGTAAAAGGGCTAATATTAAAATCACGAAGGGTTTAGGCTCCATGGAAAAAATTGTTTTTCAAAAAGTTGCTAATAAGAAGTTTTGAACAGATCCTGCAGGTGATTTTGATATTTATGACTCTTTTACATAATAATTAGTGGTTAATCTATGTTCTTACAGGATTTTTGGGGATCAAAAGATTAGGAATGACCGGGATTGTGTGAAGTACTGAGCCACTTCACGCCCATGAAATGTCCCATATGGTCTGCGCCTCCAACAGCCTCTCCTAGTCAAACTCCTACTGCCTGGCTTCACGTGCCGATCCCTGTTTAGAACCGTGGGCAGAGGTGTGCAGGCGGGTTTCTGGTGCCTTAAAACCAGATTGCTCCGGGCAGGTAGGGCTCGTAAGTCTTGGAAAACAGCCTACCTAGGAGAAGGTACTCTGATCTCAAACCCGGGCAGGTGGGGCTCGTAAGGGAGGCAGCCCACCTAGGAGAAGGGCAAACTCTTATTTCAAACCTTGCCTGCTTTGCTTAAAGCAACCCCTAGCGCTGGGCAGCAGCAGCGCTTCTGCAGGTATGCTGGCGGTCGCCTGGGAGACTCCTCCTTCCCTCCGGCAGCATTTCCACCCGGTGCCTACCAACGACCCTGAAGATTAACGCATGGGACTATGGCAGGGGCCAACTAGTCCTAGTTAGCTGGACACTGCGGGGCAACCATCACCTCTACCAACCGTCGAGCTTCTGCATTCCGTTGGAATTTTGGGGTGAAGGTCCAGAGAGTCAGCCTACTCCTGCGCAAGGTAGGCTGTTCTTAACTAATCACTGCGCAGGCAACGATATCGTAGTCAATGTCCAGAACACCGACAAATCCTTCAAAGTCTCATGGCGACAGGGTACCGCAGTACTGGCAGGCTTGAGTGGCTGGAGGCTGGTAGTGGGATCTCTGCACGTGAGCGGCCTGGGAGTGATGGTCGCATGCTTTGCCGATGATGACAGCAGTGTGAGGTCCTTCCTAGGATGTCCAGGCGGCCCTATTTAGGGATGCCCAGCCTGCCCCACATTGGGGAAGCCCCTAGAAAAGGTGGGGTAAAAAAGGCTCGTCAGTTAATATCCTGGCTGGCACCCCATGGTCAGCGGGACTCCATTTTCATGTGGGCGAAATCAAGATCGACAAAAAACAAAAACAAAAACAAAAACCAGACTTGTCCTTGGAAGCTGGAATGTCAGGTCTCTCCTTGACACAAATGCCAACTGTGCACGAAGGCGCACTGCACTGGTGGCAAAGGAACTTTTTCGATACAACATCGATGTTGCTGCTCTGTCAGAAATGAGGTTTGCAGATGCTGGAGCAGTCCAGGAGAAGAATTTCACCTTCTACTGTTCACGCTGGTCTGACACCTGGAAGGGAACTTCAGGCGTTTCGCTGTTGCCAATGACATTGCCAGAAGCCTTACAGAATTCCCAAAAGCCATGTCAGATCGCATTATGACTCTTCGGATGCCACTCAGCAACACAACCTATGTGACACTTGTCAGCGTGTATGCACCAACCTTGCCAAGCAGCTTAGAAGCAAAGGAGATGTTCTATGAGGAGTTGAGCAAGGTCCTTCAATCAGTGCCGCCAGCCACAGACAAACTGGTGGTTCTGGGTGATCTCAATGCGCGTGTTGGTGATGACCACAGAACCTGGGGCCATGTGTTGGGCAAGTTCGGGAGAGGTAATTGTAATGCAAACGGCGAGTTACTGCTCTCAATCTGTGCGGATTTCGATCTTGCAGTAACAAACAGTTTCTTCAACATGTCCGATAATTGGTACTTTTCCTGGCAGCATCCCAGATCAAAGAGGTGGCATCTCCTGGACTACATCATCACACGAAGAAAACATCTTTCAGATGTCTGTATCACCCGTGCAATGCGTGGTGCTGACTGTTCAACAGACCATAAGCTCATCAGGTGCATTCTGAAGCTGGACTTTCATGTGCCGCATATTTGTCGACCCCCTAAGGATAAGCGCAGACCCAACATCGCCAAACTGAACTCCAAAGAGGGGAAAATCTCTCTATGCGTGGCCTTGCACAATGCTCTGGAGACTGCATCACCGGCAGCTGGAGATTCAGCCAATGATCAGTGGGCCAGATTCTGCTCAGCTGTCTACTCTGCTTCAGTCAAATCACTTGGTCATCAACTTCGAAAGAACTCTGACTGGTTTGTGGAAAATGACCCAGAGATAGAGGAACTGCTTTCCATCAACCGCACAGCCCTCCATGCCCGACTTAACAGCCCTTCCTCACCTGCTGCAATCCAACAGCATGCACAAGCAAGGTCAAACAAGCAAGAGGAACGTATGGAAGATAATTGGTGGGCAAAAAAAGCCAATGAGGTCCAAGCTCTAGCAGACATAGGCGACTCTCGAGGCGTCTTTCAGTCGCTCAAGGGAATTTATGGCCCACGCCATTCAACTGCAAGCCCAGTTCTCTCCTCTGATGGCAGCAAATTAATGACTGACAAACCGGAGATCAGAGCTCGCTGGAAAGAACACTACTCTCTGCTGCTCAACCGACCCTCCACTGTAGATGAGGATGTTCTTGAGTCAATCTCCCAGCAGCCCTTACGCTTGGAGCTCAATGTGGCCCCAACAATGGTTGAACTTAGACGTGCTGTGGCTGGTATGGCAAACAACAAAGCTGCTGGTCAAGATGGAATCCCCGCAGAAGTCTATAAGCATGGTGGTGAGACACTTCTCAAGGCGCTACTCAATATGTTTCAGCTCTTTTGGGAGCGCAGGGAGCTTCTGCAAGATTTCAAAGATGCTTTGATTGTCAACATATACAAGAAGAAGGGTAACCGTCAAGACTGTGACAACTACCGTGGTATTTCACTCCTTGCAATCGCTGGCAAACTTTCTGGGAAGATCATGCTCAAGCGACTTCAATCTGAAGCACAGTGCGGATTCCGTGCAGGCCGAGGAACAGTAGACATGATTTTTACACTGCGTCAGCTTCAGGAAAAGTCTTTTGAGCAGAAAATGCCTCTGTACATCGTCTTTGTTGATTTTTCAAAGGCATTCGACTCAGTCAGCCGTATGTGCCTCTGGCGTCTTTTATCAAAATATGGCTGCCCAGAAAAATTTGTTGGCATTCTTCGAGGCTTCCATGACGGCATGCAGGCACAAGTTCTTGTTGATGGTGAAGCTTCAGACCCTTTCTCTGTTGCACAGGGCGTGAGACAGGGCTGTGTCCTGGCCCCTACTTTGTTCACCCTCTTCCTGACCGCTGTACTGGATGTTACAAACCAGGATGTTACTGAGGGCGTCTATCTAACAACTCGAACTGAGGGCAAGCTCTTTAACACAAGACGTCTGAAAGCCAAGACAAAGGTCCATCAGTGGTGTGCACGTGATCTGCTCTACGCTGACGACACTGGCCTCGTCTCACACTCTGCGCAGGACCTGCAGAAGATTCTGGACAAGTTTGCTGCAGCATCTGCTTCCTTCGGGCTGACTATCAACATCAGAAAAACTGAGGTACTCTACCAACCAGCTCCTGGAACTCCATACATTGAGCCAAACATCGTGCTAAATGGCGAGCCACTCAAGATCGTGGACTCCTTCGTGTACCTTGGTAGCACCATTTCCAGTGACTGCAGTCTGGAGAAGGAGCTGTCCATGCGAATCCGCTCAGCCTGTGCTGCCTTCGGCCGCCTGCGTGACCGGCTGTGGAGTAGGCACAGCATTACCAGAACAACAAAGTGCAAGGTCTACAGAGCCGTTGTACTATCCTGCCTCCTGTACAGATCAGAGTCCTACACGCTCTACCGTAGACACATTCACCGCCTGTCCAGGGTCTTCCTACGGCACCTGCGAACCATCCTTGGTGTAAAGTGGTCTGAACATGTGACAAACAACAAGGTTGTACTACAGCTGGCCGGACTACCCAGCATCGAGGCAATGCTCCTGAAGCGACAGCTTTCTTGGACCGGTCATGTGGTCAGAATGGAGAATGACAGAATGCCAAAAGCTGTGATGTACAGCGAGCTATCTAACGGTAAATGCAATGTTGGGCGACCAAGACTCCGCTACTCTGACTGCATGAAAAGACACCTCAAGGCTGCTGGTATTGATGTCCATTGGGTCCTCTCGCAAGGGGTCAGGCCGTGGCTCGGGTCGGCGGGGTGGTCAGGCTCTGGCTCGGGGTCAGCAGAGTAGTCAGGCTCTGGGTCAGGACTGTTGGGGTTGTCAGAGCGCTCAGGCTGTGGCTCGGGGTCGGCGAGGTGTTGGCTTCTAAAGTGTCTTTTACGGTTGTCCCGCCTTGAGAAGAATTTGTCTTTTTTCGGTGGTGGCAGTGTCTAAGGTTGATTGGGGGGCCTGGTCAACAACAGAAACTTCAACGGAGGCATGGCTGTGACTTTTCTCATGCCTCCACATGTTAAAACAGCACTGAAACCTCTTTGCGCAGACGCTGTAGCTGCATCGAGGATCGGATGAAACTGCATGCGTCTGCTTACTGCTCGAATGAGGTTAAATTTTCTGGAGAACTTCTTGCCTCACAGCAGACAAGAAAACTTGCAAACTCGGCTGCTGGAAGCAACCTCTTGTTGACTTGCTTGGGGTGTGTCACATTACCTCCTGCTTGACTGATGGCCTATAAAGAAAGAAACGAAGATGAAGGGGGGGATTTCAATCACACAAAAAACAACAACAAAAAACAACAACAAACAAACAAACAAACAAACAAACAAAAACAAACAAACGCAAATAAGAAAGTCGTTCACTTGACATTTTTATCAAAGGGACGCAGTGATGGTGTCTACCTAATAAAAATTAATTCTATATCTTATGTAATAAGAGTGAAAAATACATGTATGTTGACATCTTACCAGATTGGTCTGGATGTCCATATTTGGCTCCAACCAAACATTCACATTCTGAAAGAGAAATGAATTCATGTTGTACTTTAAAGTTGTCTATAGTTACATGTTAATCATTATAAGAAATGACTACATTTCAAACAGACTTTTTATTTAATTCAAACAAAATGTACGCCCATGTTACAAACAACATATTGAATGTCTGTCCATGTTACGAACATAACATCTTAAATGTCTGTCCATGTTAGAAACCAAATTTATGAGAAAATTCAGGCCCTTATAATTTCTTAAAAATCAAACGGAATATCCTAATGTGATAGGCACATTACCCAATACGTAATTGACAAATTAATAAATAAACTAACAAATAACTAAATAAAATAGAAACAACATTAACAACAGCAACTGTACACGCAAAATAGTAGGGTGGATGCCCATGTCGTGTGCACGTGTGTGTCTTCACTTAGTGTTTCCCAACACGTACATGTACATGACATACATGTACATGTACATGTATACATGAAATAATAAAACTGTGAAAATTCAGGCTTACATTAATTGGTCTTCAAAGTTGCAAGAAAATAATTAAAGAAAAAATCATCGTTGTTGCATAGATTATGTGCTTTCACAAGCGAATTAAACACTACTAACATCTATTAAACTACTTACAAACTATCGTTTTATTAGATTCAAGTTTCGGGGTAACAATAAAAGTACTTTACTTCAAAGGGTGTCGTTTCTCATGATGTTTTATACTACACTGTACCAACAACTCTCTAATTCTTCCCATTATATAAGTTTTTATGGACCTTAATTTCAAAGTAATTACAAATGATGTAACTGCCCTTTAAACCTGCTGTTCAGGTGAGCTAATGATTCTAAAAACGCACCATGGCGACAGATCAAAACACTGACAAAGCAAAAATACTCATATCTAGTGAGGTTTGTGAAGACACCATTGACATGTACATAACCTCTTCTAAAAGTTGTGGTGGTTATAGTTCTGAAAAGAACCGAGATCGAGAATAGTCTCAACTTTTCGATCAGTATTCTCTGATTGTCTTCAGGAAACAAACCAAAAAACAGAAAGAAAAAAAAATAATAATAACTAGAGCTGTGTGTTCGTTTGCGAACGAAACACAGAGCTACATGTACTCCACCTTTAAGGCGACGCATGTGACATTTGATGTGTCATAACAGGATCTCAAATTTCTGATGTAATGCATCCTGGTTTCAGTTTGATTGGGCATTTATTTCTGTACATATAAATATCTCATAAAACTGCCCCTTTAAGATGACGTCATGTGACGCTTGATGATGAAATCGTGATGCGACCTCAAAATCTAGACGTACATGTAATACACCTCGACTTGATAACATACAAGGTTTTAGCTCGATCGAAATTTGTTTTCTGTATACATCGATCTTGTACAACTGCACCTTTAAGGTACATGTACATGTAACGTCACATGATGCTTGATGATGCAATCGCGATGCAACCTCAAATTGCATGTAACACATCCCGACTTGAATACATACGAGGTTTCAGCTCGATCGCGCATTTTTTCCTGTATACAGATCTTGTATTACTGCACCTTTAAGGTGGCATCACATGACACTTGATGACGTCATTAGAACAGGACCATAAAATTGTGATGGTCCACATCCCCCTTGCATACATGCAAAGTTTCAGCTTGAGTGCGCTTATTTTAGTGTAAATATAAATCCATGAATGTTGCACCTTTAAGATGACGTCATGTGATGCTTGATGTGGTCATGCGATGACGTTATTGTAATATGAACAAGGCCTCGTCAAGGTCTTAACATGGTGCAGATTTGAAGTTGATCCAATGTACAGAAGTTGGGATTTTGCCCCAGAAATCAAATTTTTGAAGAAGAAGGAAAAAGGTCATACGATTTTGGCGCTAACTTGTCAAATGTTGCCCCAGTCTCGATCTATCAAATGCCCAATTATGAACATCATAGCTGTAAAATTCAATGAGATACAGCGATTAGCAAATGCTCATTTTAAAAACTTAAATGGCGTGTAACTTGATACCCGATGACGCATTGTTATAAATGCACTACTAGGTCTAATCAAGGTCTTAACATGATAGACATATGAAGTTGATGCATTGTTAAGAAGTTTGCTTTTAGGCGTGTAGAAAGAATTGCAAGAAGAAGAAAAAAAAATTATAATAATAACAATAATAATAAATAGAAGAACAAATTTTAACAAAAACATTAGCTGTTCCAGCTATGTAAGCTGCGGTTGCTGGAACAGCTAATAATAAACATTCTTACCTTCTGGAATGAACACTCATGCAGTGGTGTCTCGGGAATTGATACCAGTTCAGAAGAAGCAGGTGTACTTGCCAATTGGTTCGTCCTCCATCCTACCGATCAGTTCAAGTTGTGAATTTGTCAGGTCCGGTGAATACGGACCAAACGGATCGTCATTATTGGAGTGATCAGACATTGTAACAATGCACAAGAAGAAAACTCAAATTGACTCTGAAGCTCGTTGAGACGGTTTTGGATACAACACCTCAGGCCGGCCAGGTTTTATACCCCAGTATAGTATGTACCTTACGAAACAATAGATTCCTGAACAAGTGGTGACCCGATTGACCACCGGTGGAAAGAATAAGACTCTTCCCTAAAGGGTGAATTTTTTTATATACTTTTTAAAATGTTTTTTTAAAAGAGACTTTGACGAGCGGATGACATGACTCTAAACAACCGCATCATTTGTTAAGAATGAAAATTAAGAACTTGACAAATGTGTGACAGGACTCTAAACATTAAGCGCGGACCCGTCATAAAGATCCTATCCTTCTTCTCCTTCCTTTAGACAATACGTTGATGAGCTCGAGACAGGTCCGTAAACAAGTGGAGACTTGTAACAAAGATTCAAGGGGTCCGGTGTTCGCACTTGAAATTAGGTGGGGTGACAGAATTAAGAACGTGCCGAGGGGGTGACAACTGTTGACAAAGATTCAAGGGGTTCGGTGTTCACACTTGGAATTAAGTGGGGTGAAAAAATTAAGAATGTGATGAGAGGGTGACAGGACTCTAAGCGCAGACTCGTTTCAATAGACTTAATCTCTGTTAATTGTACATACATGTACGTATTGTGGGACCGATTGGATGGGACCGATTGTACTTGATTGGTGCAATGCACACAATCACAATACGTATTGTGTAAGCAATCACAATACGTCAACATAGGATATGTTTAAAAAATCAAAGTCGCAAAAAGAACAAAACTATTTAGGTCAATAATAACCAGGTCGAGCACTATTTTTTAGTACAAGGCAATAATGACAATGGATATTCATGTACGTACACCATACTGATAGAGGCTGAATCTTTTGAAACAGGAAGAGGTGACCAGGGGTTATTAGGTCAGGCAGGTCAGGAGAAATGGTTCAATGAACATGCATAGAATGTCAGCCCATCCTAGAACTTTTGGTTCATAAATCAGTCAAATATTGGTATTAGTAAGTTTATTCTGTTGGTTCATGCACTTACTGTGTTTTCATGAACTGTAACGTGAGTATTTTTGGTGATTCAAATAACATTATAGATTCTAGAAGATTTGTTTAACTTGATTATTGTTTGTGCCCCCATGGCATAGTCTTTTATCAAGTTAAAAGAAATTTGCAAAGGTTGTTTGTATTTTGAGGAGACTTTTTGGTAAAGCATTTTGGTTTTTTATGCAATGTCAGAAAATGTAACGTGAGTAACCAATTTTGTGTGTCTTGTATAATATATATCATGTACTACATACATGTATACATGTAACACATTTTTCTGGATGTCATCTTTGGTGCCTTAGAAGTACATGTAGGTCTACGTATACCAGTGGGGATAACAGTTATTAAACCTTTTCAATAAGGTAATTACAGCCTTAGAAGGAAACTCAAAAGTACACCAAAAACGTAGCGTGAGTAACCATGGAATTGCCCACGTGATAAACCTTACATTGATCTACATACATGTACTCTATGTTCAAGTTTGTGTCATCTCAGGCTACATATGACACAATTTCATGCCAGTTGTCACATCTGACCATCAACTGTAATGTAAGATACTGAACATTATCAGGTGGCAGCAATGCGACAGAATCTTGAAGTACATGGTCCTCTATATGTAGGGAGGTTTTCACACATGAGCCCCTTTCACACTACACTTTAATCCGGAGAATCTTGGTGTTAAGGAAAATTTTAACACAGAGATTCTCCGGATTAAGAGGAGCGTTCACACTACACCTTTTAGGGCTAAATATTCTCCAGATTAACGGACCCAAAACTGGCTTAATCCGGGTAAAACTTAACCCTGCCCAGGACTAGGGTTAACCCACCAATCTCGGTGTTAAAAGACGACTCACCGCAAATTCTCCGGATTAAATTTCAAGTATGAACGCGGCTGGGTTATTTGTTGTGACGGCGACTGGTTGAGACTTGTCAACACCCTCTTGTTACATAAGACCAAGACAGACTCCCTTGTTTTACAGGTTTCTGGTTGTATGATATAGCAAGAGTTATACTATTATCGCTGCGGTAATATTCCAATCACTCCAGTTTATTCGCTTTCAATTTTGCTATCACGATGTCGACCGCTGCAAAACACACCAAAAACTGGTGTTTCAAACAAACACTCCACATCCGAACGACGTGATAAAAGTTATCACAGTGACTGTTTGCCGCCGCATCACACACACATGAAGCGTTAGCAAAGCTGCGGAACCAGTCTCTACAAAAGCAACTGTAGAATGTACATATGCTGTACAATGTGCCTTAAGGTGCCTTGTGTCTCTGTGCTACACGTGTCAGTGTAGGCAAATCCTGTATGAGATAGATTATGGGATTGGTTCCTAAATGTAGGACAAATTCGCGTGCGAATTTGTTGCCATCATCTTCACTCTTAACCACGCGGCAGTGAACATTTAAAGTTTTTATTTTATCATGAAACATTTATTTGTAACTACATTTACACTGGGCGACGCTTGTTTATCTTTTTTAATTGAAGTAGTATCGTAGCAGCGTATTCACTGCTCAAATTCGTACGTCGAGCGCCATGTTTGGCGACGATGTAATAATAATAATAATAATGTAGATTTATAATGCGCACAGCTCCACCTGCAGGTGCTCGAGGCGCGATACAAAAGAAACAACAAAAAATACATAAAATAATCAATTAATTGATAAACGTAATAAACAGTAAAAAGTAAGGAGAACAACAATTATGAGAACGCTTGTGACATGAGATGAGTCTTAAGAGCAACTTTAAATTGAGATAGTGATGAACATAATTTGACCTGCAAAGGTAGTGTATTCCAGAGACGTGGAGCTGCAACTTTAGAGAGCGCGCTATGCAGTGGGTATTTTCGGTCACTGGTAAAAAATTCTCCGTATTAAAAATTTGTTGTGTGAACACGTGCTACGCTGCTCCATGTTAGTGTGGAACTGGGTTAACTTATTCTCTGGGTTAAATATTGTAGTGTGAAAGGAAACTCTGGATCAGTTTTAATCCGTGTAGCAAACTTTGACACGGGTCGTCACTTACACGGATCGAAGGTAGGTAGTGTGAAAAGGGCTTAACTACATGTATGAGCTTCTTTTGGCAGCACTGACTATCTGATGGCACTGTCTGCAGTGCAAGAAGATTTTGAGCTTAAAGGCACCTGGCAGTGGTATTTTGTCAAAATAAAGCTTTTGTCATTAATACATTTTTATGAGTGGAATGTGAATAAACAATTAACTAAGGTTAAAAAATAGGCCCCCCCCTTTACATAGCGCTGTTCGTGACGTCAATCGAGGCAGGAGAAAATGTGTAGTCTGGCCCCGTACATTACGCATGGGTACCTGATCAGTATGATGCGTTTTCGTATTCGGACGTCACCACCCAATGCAATCCTAGGACAGTGTACAGTCGACTAATACGAGACGGCAGTTTTTTCACCAGTCTCGAACTGTCCCATGCGCGTTTCTGTCTTAAAAACGGAAGATACGAGCATGGTCATAACGAGAACACGGATAATACGAGGTATTGTTTTTCCTACTTTGCCAAACTATTTATCGGATCGGCGTGCCGCGGCGTCGTGGCATACAGCTCAAGTCGATCCGAACACCAGAAACATTTCGCTGGTAACCTAAGCTTCACTGCAACTTCCCTTGGCACACTACTACATGTACCAACGAAAAAATCCCCGGTATCCAAGCACGACGGGGTATCCAAGTGTTCGCTGCATAGCGCTGAAAACGACGTCGGACCGGACCACTTTGCCCTCGTTAGCCCGACTTTCGATGCCCGTAACTGCCTATATTTGGGATCTGCAGGAATAAAATGCTGGCTGACCCCATCTTTAGTCGTTTTGCTGCATCCAGCAGCAATTTTTGCCGGAAAAATGCAAGAAAAATCCCCTTTTTGGATTTCCCAAACGAAACGTACAATCTCACTACTTGCACGTGTATAATACAACGTAAATGCAGGCAAGTTCAAGGGGGTCGATGTTCGATCGAGGCGAAGTCTTCCTCGATTGACGTCACAAAAAGGGATGGGCGGAGTCGCCCCCAAACAACTTTATCTATTTTGTTTACATATAAATACTGACAAACAATTACTCAAAAAATTGTTTTATTGTTAATAATACTCTTATATTAAAAAAAAATAATAATCTATTTCCTTGTGACTTTAAATGTATACCCCATAACAGGCTACAAAATTACCTCACACGTCTGTGCTTAATCTTCCATATTTTTAAATGTAGAAACATGCAGCAACAGTCTGAGAACAGCAAACCACTTGTATCAATTGGGGTTTTGTAACATCAAGCTCCTATGAATGAATCGACTGTACAGGTCATGCCATTAAACTTACAATTGACTGATCTAGTAAGTAATACAAGGAAAATAATGATGTTGACTTACCCATCTCTGATAACTGCTTGTTCCCTGAATGATTCTACTAATGACTGCAGACTAATGGCCAAGTTCTCATACATTAAAGCAACTTGCTTGGAGAACTCTGAAACTGTACAAACAAAGCCAAACAAAAATTGACATTTAAATTCTCAAGATAAGCTTTGGTCACATTGTTGCTTGCCAGTTGAATGTCGTTTATCAAGTGAAAACATAAAAACAATTAAAATAGTTTGTGTCAAGGTGTCACAATGTACATGTAGATTGAATTGTACTTTTAATTGTACAACCTGTGGATAAAATGTTTCAGTCCTTTGTTCAACTTACCTTTTAACAAACTTAATAGAACAGTCTTATTAGCATGCCTCGACCTTGTTTAGATACACCAGTCAATCAGGCCATGGATTGTCAAATGCACTACAATACAGTGTGGTATGTTTCTTTTGTTGAAGTTAGCCTTTGTTGTATACCTGCAGTTACTTTGGTCATATACATAACATGTACTGAACCGTTCCTTTAAACCTTTTAGCCAGTGTTTCAATAGGCTTAATGTTGCAGTAATGGAGTATAGATGTGACAATAAAGTTGTACATGTAGCTTGAACATTCAGCTACATAACTCAGATTGTATGTGTCCTTTCACTTTCAGCTTAGGAGTAGATTAAATAGTAGTATAATAAAAGGAATATTGAGTATGGGTGTGGTTAAGTACAAAGAGAGTGAATGAAAAGGAACCAGTGTGGAAATCATTGAAGGCAGTAGGAATATGTGAATGTCAGTTGACATCAAAACCTGAGAGAGGGTGTGTGTGTGTGGTACTGCTCTAGCCACCAGCCAGTGTCTTCAAGCAGATTTGTGCATCAGTTGGCATACAACTACATACTGTATGCCAAAGCCAAAGCTCAGTGGATTCAGCTACTGGGGCAAATCATATATTTTTAAAAGCTTGAAAGCGGTATTCAGGCCGCCCACCACATGTACATGTACATGTATGAGGGCAAGCAGACCCAACCGGCACAACCCAAGAGTACAACGCATTTGAAATCCATAAGTTTTGTGAATTCTATTTACTCAAAATCCTACATTGTCAACTTAAGATGTTCTGCTAACTAAATTGTGAATGTACATGTAGCCTAATTCATGTTAGCCCACTATTTCAGAAGTGTTCAAGAGAAAGAATTGAAGTAAACTCTGTTTTCTGATAACATTGAAATTCCTAAAACTGCATGGAAAGTATCGCTGATAGTTATTTGAGTCTCTTCACCATGTTGGGACTAAGTGATAGTTTTGTTGTTATTGCAGATAATTGGAAAGTTATATATATATATGTGTCTAGTTTCCCATGTTTCAATAGTTTTGGTTGACTGTTTCTTATATTAGATGGCCTTTGGTACGGGTTGGAGTTTTGACGGTGAATTACATTAAATGAGGTCGAGAAATGGTGACTGTTGGACGGGGCTACTAAAGCCAATGCAGAGGGTCCAGAGACTGGCAGTGCATGCAAGAGACAGAAGAGATATGTATTTATATATCCCCAACATAGCACCTTAAACTCAACCAAACCGACATCATTGACGGCCAAATCCGAGTATCATTTCATTTAGTATAATTTTCAAGATGAACAGTTAATTGTGAAACCTGGTGGAAGATACACCAAAACTTATTTTGTATTTAAAGAGAGATTGGAAGACAGCCACTGCAAGTGAATTGGTCTGTTGTTGTAAAGCTAAAAGTGTTTATTGATAATGTTAAAGTCCCAACGGACAGAATTGTAACATTAATTGCAAGTTAGCAAATAAGGCCGTTCCAATTTTATTAGTTGGTTTACGGATTGCGGCGACGCGTTTTGTTGAAAAAACAAAAAAAATAAAAATTTGAAAATCCATTCATTTTTAATTTTTATTTTTTTCCGGCTTCGAATATTCAAACTTTGGTCAGATTATTTAAAATAATTAGTCGACTTTTTATTGAGAAAAAGCTCATGAAAAAAAAACCCAAAACATCGTGTTACGTTTCGATCACGCATTGCGTTGGGTGATCATGGTCCGATGGATACAGCGCTTCGCGGCCCGCGGCAGCGCACGGCACAGAGAGCATGGAGCTATGCTCCATTGTAAGAGCTAGCTACATGTAACTCTGTGCCTCCCTCATGTTTTGATATCAAATACACACAGCGCATGGGGCTGTGCTTAATAGAGAAAACAGCCCATGTGGACCATTCGGTAGATCAGTGTATGCAATACCAGCGGCTCTGGGGTTGGGTGTTAGACGGGAAGTGTAATACGCGATGTAAACGAAATAGTCTGATACTTAATGATGTAAACAAAATGCTATGTCGCATGTGATCAAGTGCACGATTCAGCGTTCTGTCAAAGTTTGGTGGATCCAAATCACGATGGCAAGCGCGAGCAAAAAATACTTGTTCAGTGACTGTAAAAGAGGGAGGAAAGCTGGATAAACCCCTTATTGATTGCTGTCTCACTGGATTAAATGATCGGTTCGTTGACCAATGCAACGGGTGTCAGTAAAAAGTCCCTTCAGAACTTCAGGTACAATTTTACTGCAACAAGTGCCGTCGACATGACGACTACCTCCGACTGCGGAACGGCTATTTAGTATTTAGCGTGGAAATTAATTCAGTTGAGTGACAATTGTGTGACAACTGCTCCAAAATCCATCAAAGACCTGTATAAAATACTTTAAACTCACCAGAGGAACACAGGAGATGTTGCTGTTAACATGGTGGTAGGATTGTGTCAGGTACATTTCTCGAAAAGAAAAACAAAATTCGGCTAAAAATGTGAACCAATGTGAACTCAAAATTTCTGTTGTGAGTCTTTACTTGTTTAGCACATTCTTTAGATAGCGCACAATATGAGATTGAACTGCTTAACCTTCACAGTGCAATCTTCAGGATGTGCAAATCCCAAGAATGCGCTTCTCGAGGAACGACGCACAAAGCCGATTTGTTATTTTTATTTTTTATTTATTTATTTTTTTTGGGGGGGGGGATAAATGTATCTTACACACAACGTACCACCATATTAAAGTATTTTACACAGGTCTTTCATGGATTTTGGGGCAGTTCTTTGTCACTTTCTGTTTGGGGGTTGTGAATCTTGTTGTAGGGCATCTGACAGTGCAACAAACACATGAGCATTCACTTCGACCCTACATTACATACGCCAGATAATGTCCAAAATGTTAGGAAGCAATTTAAAATTAAGCAGCAGTTAAATTCATTTTTGTTCTTAATATACAGTCCAGAACCATTTATCTTCATTTTATAAATTTGGGTGGGTAGTCCAGAGTTTTTAAGTGTCAAATAAAATTTTCTCACAACCAAAAAGCACCTTTTGTATCCATTCATGTGTTCGGTGGCAGAATAATAAATAAATCTCACAAAGAGATTAAAAAAAAAAATAATAATTATGGTATTAAACAGAAATTTAAAAGATGCAAAATACTTTAATAGGCTTATTGGACCTGACATGGAATAGCGAGATGGATATGGAAGCACATCCCAGTATTAAGCAGATCTTTGGTTGTTGGCCAACGGATTTCGACACTTATCTGTTATCATCATCATTTTATTTTTTATTTTTTTCCTGTCTGACGACTTTTTTCAACACCTAAAAAATCCGTAAACCAACTAATAAAATTGGAATGGCCTAAGGTGAAAGCTACACCACAGTTGAGCAAAAAAAATTGATTGCATAAGAAGCTTCTTGAATTCAAACGAAGAAACAATGTCAATTATTATTTGCTGAATTCTTATTTTGATCTAAATGCCCATGAATAATTTTGAATGTTAAATAAAATCTGTACAGTTTAAGTGGATAAGAAAACTAAAGGATTCTGGTTTTACTTGGGACTTATTTCTGTATGTTTTGAATCTGGTTCTGATACAAGGCTGTTTAATAATCTTTTTGCAGGGAAGCTATCTTGGCCTGTTTTAAAAGTATGCAAGAATTTGGAAGGGGTTTATCAGATTAACAAGTTTTATCTTTCTTAACATATTTCAACCATACTCTACAATTTCTCCTTGGGTTTTTTTCACCGCTTTTCCATCCATACATTTTGTATAATACATGAAGCTGCCCCGATTGCCCTAACAGTAACACTACAACTTCCCCATCATTTTTAACACCAAATTGTTACACTCAGGAGAGCTACTTTTGTGCAGTCCTTTAAAATTGCAACTTCAATTAATAAAGCTGTCTTTGTCATGGTTCATTGCTGTTTTGTCATAAACATGCTCATTTCAAACTCACTAAAAAAAGAATTCCTTCCCTTTTCCACATCTTTATATAATTTCTCACATTACTTACATAAAAACAACTACAAAGTATTACTTTGTCCATACAGTGCACAAAACTTGACATAAACTGACCCCGTTTTGTTAGGTTTGTTTTTTACATGTTTTTTAATGCCAATATTTTCTCCATGTCCTTGTTTGTGCCTGTTTTCCTTGATCTAGTTCACCATGTTTTCCAATCCTACAATTTCCAATGTTTTTGGTCTTGAAATGATTTTACATGTACATCCATGGATTTACATGTAGGTTTCACGAACCACATGTTTCACAAACCACAGGTTTCAAACAACTTGCCATAACTCTACAATGTCCCCATCTTTTCTTTCACCAATTCACTACACTCAGAGAAGCTAGTTCAGATCTTTCAATCAAAACAATTTCAGGGGACACAGAGCCTGTCTTCAATCATGCTTCAATAGACTGTGCAAATCTCGCGCACATTCGAACTTCCGGGACCATAGTGGTCCCAACCATATGGAGTTTTACGTGGGCGAGATTTTGTTTCGTCAATTATTTTAGTTTAACGTAGTTTATGACATAGAAAATTATACATGTTGTTGGGAATGTAATACTACATGTAAGTGATAACAAAATATGAAAGTAAAACCAATCCAACAATATAACAAAGAAAACCCGAGAATTAAACTTGACCTCAGCTTCCGGTTATTGCAAAAAATTTAGAATTTTGTGCTCACCTCCGATCACAAAACTTATGTAAACGCTTGTTTTTTATGCGCGATTATAATCACCAGATGCTGTAATTGCAAAGCGAACACTTTTCATTGCATTCTATGGTTGTTGAGGCGTCAGCATCCTCTTTAAACTGCGACACGGGTCAATTTTAAACCTGTTTAACCATCACGGATCCGCGTAAGGGGTTTCTAAAAAGTTGACATCAAAAAAGCATCCTTGTCCCAGAGTTTTAATTTTTTTTCCAATAATAATTAACACACTTTTGTGTATTTTTTTCAAAAGCTTAAACTAATTTCATAAAATTGTAATGATTTATTTTTGTTGTTCAGATTTTGTCCTGAGATATAATTTTAAACAAAGATTTGATTTCAGAAATAAAAATGTTGTTCGTTTGACGTGTTTTCTCGTTCGGATATGCGCGAGACTTGCACAGTCTATCCTCAGAGGGGCTAAAAATATATCCTAAAAGAGCCCAACAAACAAAACTTTTTCTGCATGCCATGAAGCATTTGCAACCCTACATGTATACATCCCATGTAATGGATTTTTTTCCAGTACAAACAAACTTTTGCACCTTTTTGATACCAATCAAATTACACTTCGGTCCCATTCACCACCCAGAGCTGTTATTTTACTTTTGACAAAGGACAAAAATGCAGAGTTTGGAAACAAAAAATGCTGGAAAGTAAACACAGCAGTCTCACATGCCTGTCATCAGGTTTCCAATAGGTCTGTATAATTAGAAATGATTTACTTGTTTTTTTACCTCTACAGAAATAGTTAATTACAATTTATGCAGACTTCATTCCAGAGATCTGTTGTAAAACACCAAACAAAAATATGCATTGACATGACCCCAATTTGACCTTGTCTTCCAGTCCAAAACAGAAGATGAAGTAGACAAATATTCTCCAGTTCAATTTTGAGATACTGCAGTTCATACAATGTATAAAAGAGCCTCAGATGGTTTCTGTGTATGAAATGAAAATTGACCCTTGGCCTTATCAAAAATAATTTAAATGTTGACATAAATTTACACAGCACTCTCTGGTACTAGTTTTTTAATGTTTTATAAAATCTTAACTCCTCAACTATTTATTACACAATCATAAAAACCCACGACAGTTCATCCATTCTGATTAGTTGAGAGGAAAACATGTGGCTATGTTTAAAAGCGCGAAACAAATTGAGGAGTGTTAAACATAACCTGAGGAGATTGAGTCAAAAGAGGGCGCTATCAGATGATTGCACAAGGCGCGCAAATTTCACAGCCCATTTTGAGTTGGTACATGTAGGTGGCCAACCTCAATTTCCAGTGATGTGCGATCTCTCTGTTTGTTTCAACCCAAGTCAAAGTTACACGTAGTCTTGTTCGAGTCTGATGGTGGTTTTTAGTCTGCCTGAAATAGCGCCCTCTTCTGGATTAACTTGCTCGTCCTACAATGTACATGTAAGATGCGGACAATCTACATGTAAGCGTAATCTCAGACTTGAAACAGAAGGCTAGAAATAGATGGCTCACCGATCACCCATGTCTATTTTTGTTGCTTGATGTTGATTGGTTCATGGAGACTTTCCATCTCAATGATTGGCAGTAGTCTACAATTCTTGACAAAGCCTACCTACATGTATATAAGGACCATCTGAAGGAATTATAATTATGAAACAGTAACCTATCAGCCCTCTGATCAGACATGAGAGATTAAGAATCAGACAGCAGGGACTCAGCTACTGCACCGCCACGCACAACTGTGGGTATTGAGAACAAAAATTAGAGAATTCTCAACCAATGTACTATCGCTGAAAACTAAACCAGTTCACTTTCCCATTACCAGTGCAGGGTTTTTTTCTGTCAAAAGCAACCTTTTTTCTAGCCATTACAAGTTGTTTTGTCAATGAAACTAAGATTGGACACCAATACATTTATTATGCTTTCACATTGATATTGCAAATTTTAATGGCTCGTATTTTTTCATGATCGTGTTTCTGAAGAACAATCAGGCTGTTGGAAAGTCTTTATGTAATGGCTAATCATTGACCATGCATGCCCAGTCAACTCAGCAGACAGCATCCCAGAGGAGAGATTAATAGTCGGCAGGCCAAGACCAGGAAATATGCTTAAGAAAACTTTTGATGGCATTCTTTGTTCAAAGCTGGCAACCGGGCTAGAAAGTATCAGTATAGCCTAGGCTTTCAGAATCACCCGGTTGCCAAAATGGCATTTGACCTTGAAGGTCAAATTTGGGGGTCAAAAGGTCAAATGAGGTCAAATTATCAATTTTCTTTAATTTGTCTTCTACCTTCGTATAACATTGAGTTAGGCATGATTAATTGAATATTTAATGAGTTATAAGGGATTTAACATCTCAGATAATAGGTAGATGTGAAGAAATCTTCGAAAGAAAATGCCAAATTCTCCTTAATGTGTTGCTTTTTGTGAAATTTTATAATACTCGTTTAATGATGCTTTTTCCCCTTTACTTTTTAGATTTACACACAGGAATGATTATGTGCTTCATTTCCCAATACCCTTTAGTATTATTGACCTAATTAGCATAATGCATCTCAATTACAGGAGGTCAAGAGGTCAAGGAGCTAAAGCTACAACACATCACAAATTATCAATTTCTTTCTGCTTCACTTTCCAGGACAGCATGTATATTTAATAGCACATAACTTTTACATTCTTTTAATAGTCAAAAGCTTAAAGGTGAGTACTACAGGGTGGGCCAGAAAAAGTGTCCCTGCCATCAGCTTGGCAGCGCGGACCTCCTCCTCCTAGAACCCCTGTTAAACGTGTGCATGGACGAGAAAAGGCTTTGAGAAAGGAGACTGTCGAAAAGTTGCATGATGTTGATGCCCCCAAACTACCCATTGGCACAAGAGTTGAACCTAGGATTCCGAATGCTTCTAGCATTGAACCGAACGACTGGTTCAAAAGTAGTCCATGTATGAAGGCAGCAACACGAATGACGCAGGTCTGGGTAATCTCGAGGATGGACACCAGCAATGGCTGTGATGTTCCTCCATGGGCAGCATTTAATGAGTGTGTGAGTACAGTAGATCCACCACTGACGACTGTGGGGATGGCACCGATCCTCAATGCTGTTGCGGATGAATATGGGACCATCACAACTATCATAAACCGATTTGTCTTGCTCAGCAGATACCTTGGACAGCGCCATACCATCGTTTGCTTCGATCAACCTCTCTATGCCAAAGCAAAGGAGATCGTGTGGGCTTCTGAAGAGTACAGCAACGTAGTTATCCTGCTTGGTGGTCTCCATATAAGCTTCAACTTCCTTCGGGCCATTGGTCAGCAAATGGAAAGTGCAGGCCTAGATGATGTGTGGGTGGAGTCTGGAATATTTGGACAAAATGCTGCCAAGTCAATGATGGATGGGAAACACTATTACCGGGCTATTCAGGGTCATATCTGGGCCTATGAAGCACTTAGTCGGATCAAGTTTGAAGCTTTCTTGGATTGGCTACGCAGCAGCACAATCCTGAACTCCACGAGGCACTGATTGTGCATCGATCAGCAGTATCGGCATTGTTCAAGAAATATGGTGCGAGAACCCGAGATGAAGGTCTGTTGAATGCTGTGACTGAACTGAATGAGCTCCTGGACCGTACAGAATATGTACAGAAAGCTGACGAATTCCACACCATGCTAAAGCAGAATCCAAACAATGCCTTCTGGTTGCAGTATCTCGAGATGGTTGAAATACTCTTCTCATTCGTCCGCGCTAATCGAGATGGGGATTGGTTGCTCCATCTTGATTCATTTGCCGCAATGCTACCATGGCTGACCATATATAATCATGTCAACTATGCAAGATGGGGTCCTGTTTACCTCGCTGACATGAGAGGACTCGCACAGACCACACCAGAAGTCCACGAAGAATTCCTGACAGGGAATTTCGTAGTGAAACGACACGCAGGGAGATTTAACCAAGTTCCAATAGATCAAGCCACTGAATGGGTTAACAAGATATGCAAGCTCTCAAATGGCATAATTGGCATCACACGGAATGACACAGCAAGAGACAGGTTCTGCACAACTTGGTCTGAAAGGTCCCAGATATCAGAGGACACCCTGCATCTATTCGGTCTTCGCAAAGACGATTCTGAGGAAGATTTCTCAACTCGTAAAGATGGTCTTCCATCCAAAATGACACGGGATTTGGATGCGGTGTCCAAGCTTGAGGCTCAGTTCCGACGATTTAGGGCGTTCACAACGTCCGATCAAGACGACGCACACCCCACAATTACACAGCTGAAATCACTAACTACCAACGACATTGCCACCGAAGAGATAGCTGCAGACCTCCTCACTGCCTACGAAAGAGGGAAAGATGTCGTGTTGAAGAAAGTGAAGGAGAGATTAGTGGAGAAGTCTGTACCTTTCTTCGATCGACAGAAACGCCTGAAATCGAAAACGTTTGCAACCCTCTATGAGACACAGGTGCAAGATAGGAAGCAGAAGGTCACCAAGACCATCAAAGCGGACAGGCAACTGATGCAGAGGTTGTTCAATGCGTCACAAGCTGGGCGAGTAGTAGATCTTCACAATGTACTGAAGCATGAGTTGTCGGTTGTTCCACTTAGTTTGGCGAATACGGACAAAAATATGAACAGTACCCAAAAGTCTGCAATGCTCCCCCTGCTAACCACGGGTCTTGGCATAGAGAAAGTCAAAGGGGCCCCGGAAACCACAGGAAAAACCTGTATCATAATCGATGGCCATGCATTGATACAGTCCCTAGGGAAGCCGCCGAATTGCAAGACGTTTGGTGACTATGCCAAAACCTTCCAGAAGAACGTGGTGAAGCAGTTCTCTGGTACAGTGTCCAGGATCGATGTCGTATTTGATCAGTATAGACTGCTATCGATCAAGTCAACTACACGAAGCAAGAGAGCTGCGCAAACGAGACCAATCCGTAAGGTGATCAACCGGGATGACCTTCCGCTTCCGCAAGCATGGAAGAACTTCATCGCCTTAGGTGAAAACAAGGAGGACCTTGCACTGTTCCTCAGTGGCAAACTGGCAACGTACAACGACACCGTCAACGAAGTAGTAGTTGGTGGCAGCAAACCAAACGGCTTTTCAACTACAAGGGGAGTCATCCCATCACTGAATGCGAACCACGAGGAAGCTGACACACGGATCATCCTCCATGCCCTTGAAGCCATTGATGCTGGCTATGAAAACATAATTGTGAAGTGCCGTGACACAGATGTCCTGCTCTTGCTCATTCACTTCACCAGGGACAAACTCTGCCATGTGTGGATGATGAGTGGCACGTCCAAGGAGCAAGAGTGTTTCCCAGTCCACCTCATCAATGAGGTCCTCCCTACGGCGGTTGTGGAAAATGTTCTTGGGTTCCATGCCCTAACAGGTTGTGATACTGTGTCATCATTCGCTGGTCATGGCAAGAAATCATGCTGGCAGCTCTACTTGCAACACCCGGAACTGTTGCATGGCGTTGGCCGAGATGGGAAATTGAGCGATGTCGAGGAGTTCGTATGTATGCTTTACAAATCTCCACACGCTAGTTCAGGTGTCGACGGAGCTAGGCATGACCTCTTCCAGAAAGGGAAGAAGGCACTTGAAATGCTGCCACCAACAAGTGATGCTCTCGCATTGCACATGTCGCGTGCCAACTACCAGACGAAAGTATGGCTGCAGTCAAACAAAGCTGATGTAGTTGTCCCTGACCCTGAGGAGACTGGAGGTTGGCAGGTAACTGCCAGAGGATTAGAAGTGGTGTGGCTGCGGACACCTTCCGTTCCAAGCAGCTGTTTGGAACTAGTTACGTGTGGATGTAAAAGCAAGTGTCGCACACAAGCTTGCCGTTGCCACAAGATTGGGCAACCATGCATACCTGCATGTGGCTGTGATGCTGACGGATGCATGAACACGGCAGGGGGTGAAGCTTGAAGAGTTGTGTCTTCAAATGTACATACGTTGGTTTCCTTTATACCGCTGTCCCCTTATAAAGAGGAACAAAGTTGATTTGATACGAAAGTAAAATTTGATATTTCTACCTTGGAATTTGACCTTGAATGTGGAAAACGATTCTCTCAAAAATGGGTAGTTTGTGAACAAACAACGAGTGACACATATGTGACACATACAGGAGAATACAGGAGAGTAATATCACGAATAAGGTGGCTTCCAGCCACTGTGGTGCCTTCTGGATGAAGAAACAAGTGGGTACTTTTTGCTAAAAGTGACTTCAAAATAAATGCATCAATAAATAGTCGGCAGGCCAAGACCCTCAAAGAAACTTTTGATGGCATTCTTTGTTCAAAATAAATGCATCAATAAAGGAGTAAAACGCATTTATATTCATGAATCCCTTCACATCTACCTATTATCTGAGATGTTAAATCCCTTATAACTCATTAAATATTCAATTAATCATGTCAAACTCAATGTTATACGAAGGTAGAAGACAAATTAAAGAAAATTGAAAATTTGACCTCATTTGACCTTTTGACCCCCAAATTTGACCTTCAAGGTCAAATGCCATTTTGGCAACCGGGTGATTCTGAAAGCCTAGGCTATACTGATACTTTCTAGCCCGGTTGCCAGCTTTGAACAAAGAATGCCATCAAAATTTTCTTTGAGGGTCTTGGCCTGCCGACTATAAAGGCCTTACAGCCAAATCCGTTTTTGTTACAAAATATTGTCTTGCATGAAAGAAACAGGTCTTTTGGAAAAGGCATTTAGGCACAAATCCTTCCAAAGAATGAATAATGTCATTGTTTGCAGTGCCCTTTGACCGGGGCCACCTAACCATGACCACCTGGACCCAGTAAGACAGCAATGTAGTGTACCACAATCTTCTGCAGTGCCTCAACACAGTTGGCATGTTGACATGTAGTTACTCTAAATGAGCAAATATAGCAACTCTAGTATGCATGTGTTTATAAGACCCCAGCTGAATGTTGCATAAGAGTTTTGCGCATTATTGTGTCCTACACTCAAATTAATTTTTATTGTGATGTACTGTAGGCCTGACATAGATTTTACATGTAAGTGGTCAATAATAACGTTAGTTTTGTGTTGTTATTATTTCATCCCCCTACATTTTATATTCAGTATAAATCGGGAGCATTTCAACAATTTACATAATAAGTTGGTAAAACAAGATGGCACAAATAGCATTTTCACTCACTGTCAGATGATCAGAAATAAACATGAAATACATGTATGTTTTGGTTAATATTATTTAATTGATTATTTGAGGTTTGAACTAAAAATTACAAAATGAAAGTATTTTGTAATTTTAACCCTGTTGTCACTTTTGTGACCCTACTTCATGGAATGACCCAGTTACTAAAAACAGTGCCAACTTTCAAAGTTGTGCTTACGAATTATTTTGATTACATTTAGATTTTGTTTTGTAAAATCAGATAAATGGTTTGTGATTTTTTTTTCTTTTTCTCTAATGATACCAGAACAATTTTAAATGATGTACACCTGTACAGTGGTTGTACTGTGTACAATATTTATTTTAAAAAGTAAAGGTCACATTTAACATTTCTAGAGAGTGAATCATGTCCTAGCCCCACACTATTCTTGTAGTGCATACAATGTACATGTCCACAACTGTTTTGAATAATTTTGAAGGTCTAAACAGCTGTAGCAATTATGACTCTATCCCTTGACTCCTTGACATTTAAATGGTAATCAAGACCACATAGCAGCTCCATACCTTTACATGGCTTTATATGCAGTCTGCATAAAAACTACAACACATACATACGTACAAGTACATGTACACACAAGTACATGTATACAACCTAATATGTAGTAATAGATACAGTGTGCACAACACATTGTAGAATGCCCTAAAGGGTCAAACAGTGTAGAGAATTAATCAAAATAGAAGAGCCATAAATGGCAAAACTTGTTTTCACATGTAACACAATTTACATGTTTGTAGATTTGCATCAATGGTCATTATCTGCAACTGTGGCTTTTGGAGATACACAATGTATACAATGTAGCAAAATGGTCAAATAATATTTCCTACAACATGTAATCTGCAGTTTACCCATACAAATAACATACACTTGGCTACAACAATTAAAGTAACCATATAGTGCATTCCAGTGCATTTCTTGGCAGGCGAGATGCTGTACTATATAAAATAATATGAGCTCAGAAATAACAAGACCCAGGTCATAACTTTTCTACCAATCCCAAACTGTCCAACAATGTACGAAGGATACGAGCATGGTAAATGGTCGATTGACACATTGTAATTTTGCAGATCAAAACATTGGAATCCATGCTTGGGAATCTGTTTTGATTGACAATCAACAGAGGTTACCAGGGTTACCAATTAGATTTAAATTTATCAAGTTTAAAATGTTACAAAGGGGTTAAAAAGGAGTTACATGGCGTGTATAACAGTATGACAAAATGTAATTTGACAGCTAATAAATGTCATTGAGATGCCAAAACAGTACAAAACAAGGTGTTCCACATTAGCAGAACTGGTGAAAAGTATCAAACAAATTTGGTAAGTTTACAAGTCTTCATACATAAGCCAAAATGGTGACTGATGAAGTGCAGCTTATAAGGCCAAGTAAAAAAACAAAGAGTTTCTCGTCCCCGCCCGCCTCCTTTTGAAAACTATTTACTATTTTCAGAAAGAAAATTTTTTTAATAAATACCAAAAAAAAATGGGGGAAAAAAAAAATCTTAAATTAGATTTTTTAGAAGATTTAAAGCTGAAATCATATTTTTTTGATAAACTGAGTGGCATCTCTGATATTTTAAATCCAGTGAATCCAATGATGGGCCAAAATAGCAGCTTTGCCTCAAGAATTCCCAACTTTCTCATAAAATATATTATCATCAGTGTCTTGGCACCAAACCCAGCTGGGCGTTCTTTTCAGAGCGGACAGCAACTGTTGTCGAAGGTGATGGTGCTGCGATTCTGCAGTGAAGGGTCTTACAATCATTTGTTTTGTCATAAATTGCATCAGTATACTCAAATAGCACAATATCTATGAATAAAATACCTTGGCCAGCCATATTTAGCATGGCGGCCATCTTGGAAAAAATTGCTAAAAATTGAAAAATAGTAAATAGTAACGCCCTGCCTCCTCCATTTTTTTGAAAAAATTCCGGATTTTTTTACTTGGCCTAAAACGCACAGAAAATATGTTTTGGGCCCTTCCATTACTTGGCCTAAAACGCACAGAAAATATGTTTGGCTGAACACGTTTGGTAATTACTCAAAATATATATTAGCATAAAAACTTACTTGGTAACCAGCAACGGAGAGCTGTTGATAGTATAAAACATTGTGAGAAACCACTCCCTCTGAAGTAACGTAGTTTTTGAGAAAGAGGTAACTTCTCACTAAAATAATAAAAGACTTCATGCATGAAGCCTTTTATTAGCATCTGAAAGCACACAAATTGTGCAACAAGGGTGTTTTTTCTTTCTTTATTTTCTTGCAACTTCGATGACCGATTCAGCCCAAATTTTCACAGGTTTGTTATTTTATGCATATGTTGGGATACACCGAGTGACAATACTGGTCTTTGATAATTACCAAACATGTTCAGTGCCTTTAAAGGTACAAACAAAAGTGGCTCAACATATTATCACCGGATAAAAGTTCTTTTTAGTGAGTTCCAACCCCTTCCCCATCCAAACAAAAACCCCTCCCCTTTCTCTAACCCCCCCCCCCACACCCCCCCCCCCCCCAATCTTTCTTCCAGTGATGATGCATAAAAACATCCAAGATTAGGTCTGTTTTTAACCATCGCCTTGATTATTTGGAAAACGGAGACATCTCCCACCAAAAACAACATCCAAACAGTCAGTGGATGATTTATTACCAGAGACCACACAGAAAACATGTGTTTTCTTTTTCACAACCTCTCTCTGCCCATTTATTTTTTGCTACCACCGGAATTAAAAGTTTCAAATTTCCCGCTCCACCCGAATCACAGTGCTATTTTGCTTATTAAAAGTTTAATTGGGCAGTCTCCTTTTTTCTCACACCCTCCTTCCTATCCAAACCCCACCCCCAACCAACACCTGTTCCCCTTGTGCCTTTGCCCTCTAACTTCCCCCCATCCCTATTAAGAACTATACACATGACACCTCATACATTTTTTAAAGCCTTAGTTTCCATACATGATTCTCCATCAACATGGGAAGAATTATTATAAATATTTAACCTAAAGCTTTTTGAACACTTTGAGTGCGGTCCGGTCCTACTATTTTTTTTGCGTGTCCTTAGAAAATCTAAAACACTCTATATGATGCATCATATCTAATACCATCAAAATGTTTTGTGGTCACACCAGTCTCATCTTATGGTCTGTTTTACCAGCCGTTGCAAGTGTCAAATTCACAGGATTTTGCTACGCAATGTTGCAAGTAGACTGGTGCTCTCTTTATGTAATGTTTTACTAAGGCAATGCATGAGGATCCAGTCTACATGTACCCATCCAGCTCAAAGGTGTGTATGAACATACCAACACAGGCCCCGAAACGCTGAGATCTTTTAAACAGCGAATCCGATCAGCGAGGTGTACCGACTGACAAACCAGCAATTACAAAAATGTACTTGGTGGTCTGGCTCCCTACCTCTCACACATTGTTTATGAGCTCCCAGGTACAGCTATCTCGTGTCGCCTGTCTGGCATGTTGTACACAGCCAGATGAGTATTCGACCCACCTTACGCATGCACAAACCCAGCAGATACACTTTTCTCTGTTTGAACCCGGCTTTGGAAATGGCCAAAAATATACATTCCCTCTCTTGTCAGGGTATCGGAAGTCAGACTTACAATTAGGATACGAACACCGCTTGACCATGGTTAAGGATAAAAATCAAGTTTATAAAAGAATTGCCTTGAACAAATGACACAAAAGCAAATTCAACGAAACGTGTGTAGTAAATAATACAAACAAATCAGAATTTTGTCGGACAAAATGGCGGCAATTTGTCGGACCTTAAATCACGCGTTGTGAGTGGTCAATTTGTCAAGGGGCGTGGCCTACTGGATCGGTGTATTTTCTTAAGGGAACTTGATTGTCACAACGTTTTGAACTGTGTTAAAAATTAATCATTGTAAATTTACGAAAAACCAGGGTGTCTGGGAAAAGAAGCGTTTTAATTGAAGACTTTTGGTGACACTACTACAATAAGGTGGCAGCAGACTTACCAGGTAAATCTATTGTTCTCAAAAATGTGCGCATGCTCAGAACGAAACAATGGAAATTTACCTGTTAAATCTGCTGCCACCTAGCGTTCCAAATTGTCCCATTGTCTTTAAGGAAAATATGTAAGACTGAAATAAGTCTAAGAAAGCTTACATGGTCTGGAAAAGAAGTATTTTATAATTTTAGCTGTCACATTGTGAGCCTATGTTTCTGTGATCTGTGAATGGCTTGGAAAAGATTGATGAATTCCTCTTGTTTTCACCATTTTTAAGTGTGTTTTAAAAATGAATAATGTAAAATTGCTTTAGTCAGAGTAAAAACCATGTCTACCATATGTATCTTTGCTCTTTAATTCTCAGCTCCATGCCTCCATTATTTTGCAGGAATACATGTAGAGTGGTGGAGACATTGTCCTCCAAAATACTGCAAAATAATACAGCAGCAAAACAAAGGCGTGATGTCGCAGGTAGAGGTGTTGTGTGTTGTTGTAGTGATCACTTTCACAGGCACATAACAATAAAGCAAATAAAAAGACTTGTCAGACCATCTTTATGGATGTCGTGGCCGAGTGGATAAGAACACCGAACTCAAGCTCTGGTGTTTCTGTTCAGCAGAGTGTGGGTTCGAGTCCCGGTCGTGACACTTGTGTCCCTGAGCAAGACACTTAACTATAATTGCTTCTCTCCACCCAGGGGTAATATGGGTACCTGTGAGGGCAGAGGTGGTTCTTGTGATTGATTTAGCCTAGTAGCGCATATTTGTTGCACAGGCTGTATACTCCCCGGGGAGCTGAGATGGTTTAAGGAATGAAATAATGGCCCAGTGACCAGGGGTAATAATGTTGGAAGCGCTTTGGGACGCCCCCTTCGGGTGTGAAAAGCGCTATATAAAAATTGGTTATTATTATTATTTATTATTATCTTACAAACTTTCAAATAACTTTTCTATTAGATTTTACCACCGTACCCCTTATTTATTGTGACATAAACAAGGAACATTTTTGTCCACGCCCAGCAGACTACAAGGGAACATTTTCACAAATCCACTGCTGTATCCAACCCTGTCTTCCGAGTATGTGATACATGTATGAACATTTTGCACTTTCTGATGTGGCTTACACATGTATATTCTGAGCGGCTTATACACTGACCTCTGAACAAATTTTCAGAGATTTTCGAGTGCTGCGGCTTACATGTATATTCCAGGCGTCCTAAAGTCAAAAAATTACAATATCCTACATTACACGTCCTAAGATTTCAACTTTTTTGACTAGAAGTAAAGATCACACAGGGTCACACTTCTTGAAAGAATTTTACAATACTTCAAGAGCTTTCATATGGTGCAAAAATCTGGTACAATGTAAAGTAAATGATTATGGTTTATGATTTTTTGAAATAGTAATCAACTATTTCAAGTTTAGCCTACATAAGTACATGTATGACATTCCTTTAAAACATTTCCCCTGGCATTCAAAACATGCCAAATGTTGAACAACTTTAAGTCCCCTTCACAAAACCACACTGGTTGTTGTGAATTAGATTTGGGACAACACTATTAATTTTAGAATAAAACACTTTTGAGGCAATTTTATAATAAACATTTAAAGGGAAGGTACATAGTGTACGTGTTTGGTAATTACTCTTAAAATTAATGACAATACAAACTTACTTGGTTAGAAGTACAGCAGCTTTTGATAGTATAAAGCATTTTGAGAATCATTTCACTTGGAGGTGATGTGGTCATAGAAAAAGATATCAGTTTTATCCCAAACAAATTTGAATCTGAGAAATATTTCTGTCATAATTGTGTGTTCCAATAGCGGATTATTTTTCCTCCGTGGACAATTGCTTGTGACAGTTACATGTACAATGTATTCGATGATATCTGAAAAACGCTACCACCATTCGAAATGAAATTTTCACAGGTTAGTTTTATTGTATATATACCTAATGTATCAGGAACAATCGAACGGTTCCTAATACCAAACAAAATTGGTCTCCAGTTTTTAAATTTACAATTTAATTTTTTTCTTTACACTCATTTTTAATCAATGTGATACATGTCTGCCCGTCTTTGTGACGACAACGTCCATGAGTGAGACCAATTTAAAACAACAAGAAAATTACCACTCTGGAGGACAACCAATCACTATCAGTGCTTTTATTGTGTGTAGGACATGTTCTTTTTAAAGCATAAATAACACTACATTGGTAAGGTGTCCTTCACAAAGCGAGGTGTCCTCACTGAGCGCAGGAATACTATTACCTTAAAAAAAATCATTCTCAATCTTAGTATTTTCATCAAGACTGAACACTAGCGCTGGACGATATCACGATAATATCGTCACGATACGATACTTAAGACGATATCGACAGTATCAACTTTGATTTTAAAAATATCGAAATATCGTGACCCAGACGATATTCTCAAGATATAGTCGATATTTAACAAAATGTATCAAAACTGCTTGCACAGACGGCACAAACAAAAGAAACACTTTTTCAATCAAATTAGGACTTAAAAGTTATTGTCAATGGATCGAGACCATGCCAGAGTAGCCATACCAAGGCCATAAAATCTTATCTGTTCGGGCTGCGGTTTACGGTGTAACAAACTCCCTGTGTGATTGTCGGCAAGCGTGCGCTGTCATGTCAAAGACTTTCTTATCTGATCATGAACTCACTCAACTTGAAGGCGCCACACGCAATGGTTCCCGAACGCAGCCCTATAATGTCAATCAATACGTCCTGCTTCTTGGGTTTTCTTGAGAGGTAACTTGCAGTGGCTGTTCCAAACTTTTTGTTTTCGAAAAGATTTTCAGGGAAGAGAACAACTTCGGAAGGATTTGGGAAGAGAAATAAGCAGCACTTTGATGGTTAGGACACTACCCTTTGTATACATGTAACAATGTTTACAGAAAGTAGTTTGTTATAGCTAAGAAATAAGAATGATAAATAGTGATAGTCAAAGAGATTTAGTGAGGGATGTGCCTGTTTTGTACAATATGTCACTATCTTCAGATTTTTTTTGTGTGGGAAAAGTACGCTTAGAAAATAGTCATAATAGTCATGAATGTTCCATATCAAATTGAGTGTAGTCGGCCCAAGGCTATAGTATTGCGGCAGTGACGGTTTGAGGGGAATAAGAGGGCTACAAAAAACACGGAACGATAATTATGAAAAAAAAGACACAACAAATCTCTGGCGCCCACTGACTTATCCTCCATCCTTCCAGTATCAATCAAATTTCCTCCTTGTTTATTTCATAATCTTCGCCTGTATAAAGCAGTACATTTAGCGTTGGAATTTTATTGTCTTCATGGTTGTTCAACCTTTAAGTTCGCTCTGAGATCGTTGACTCTTCAAGAGAATTTCTCCTTTCGTGTATAAATTTAAAGATACCGTTGACAAACTTTTGACTTTCAACAAGAATTTCTCTGTGCTCCGAGACGCAATGCTAAACCAACTGGATCCTGAACTGGAGGGAGGGTCAGACTCGGACAGTGACACTCCCGGCCCATCTTCTAGCTCCAGTCACGGCCGATCAAGAGCTCCCAATCTTGTGTCAAAGCAAAGCACGTCAGCAGCAGTTTGGGCTCATTTTGGATTCATTCCGGATGCTGATGGGGAAAAACCAGCCAACGAAAACCAGGTAATCTGCCGAATTTGCCGACGTGAAGTAAAAGTACGCCAGGGTAACACAAGTAACCTGCTCCCACTGAAGAGCCAACCATCCACCACAATTCAAGTCTGTAGCCCCCCATGGTAAATCGAAGCAACCGCAAACATCTCAAGAAGCACCCCGACAATCTACCATCCAGGAGTCCTTCTTGAAGCACACAAAATATGACCGCAAGAGCAAGATTTGGAAGAAATATACAGATGCGGTCAAATACTACATTGGTAAAGATACATGCTTCCCTTCAGCTGAGGGGTTCAGGCACCTCCTGCGAGAGTTGCCGAAGAAGTCGCGAAAGTATATTTTTTTTTCTGCAACTTCGGACTTGTGGTCCGGAGACCACCTTCAGCCCTACCTGAGCTACACAGTGCCCTTCGTAGATGAGCAGTGGTCCCTCCAAAGCAGGTGTCTTCAAACATCCTATATGCCAGAAAACCACACCGCAGAGAGTGTTACACCGGCTATGAAGGACACATTAAGCTCATGGGGTCTGAGTCAAGAGAAGCAGATTTGCCTAACAACGGACAACGGGACAAACATGATAGCGGCAGCAGAGGCCAATAAATGGACCAGACTTTCGTGCTTTGGACACAACTTGATGTAACTCTATGAAGAACGACAGAAGGATTGATCGTGCAGTGGCTGTTTGTAAAAACATCGTCGCTGCATTCTCACACTCGTGGAACAGAAGAAGGGACCTCGTCAAAGAACAGACGGCACTCAATCTCCCTAAGCACTGTCTTGTCTCGGTATGTACACTCACGTTAAAAGTTTTGTTTAATGAACAACGCACAAATTTTACGCAACTACATGAACTAAACTAGAAAAAATGCTTTATCAGTAACACAAGTACAAAAAGGTCACAACAAAAGCACCTTTTTCTATACATTGTACCTAAAAATAAAGTTTTCGTTACACATTTTGCAGTATTACCTTTTTTTCTAAATTTATATATTTTTGGGGCGAAAATACTCCTGATTAAATTTGTATACAATTTTGAAAACTGGTGGGTAGTGAGTGGGTACATTTTCCTTTTTCTATTTCAAAAACAAAACAACGTAAAACTTTTCCCTATCAGTATTTTTTTAATTTAGTATATTTATTTAGGATTTTGGTTTTAATCTCTTTTTTAGGAAGTACATGTATACACGATGGGGATCTCGCCACAAGATGGTTAGCCGTTTCCTTGAGCAGAAGGCCGCCGTACAGCGTGTGTTGATGGCCAATCGTGTCACCGCTCCACTGGTCCCGAAGTGGCAAGATGTAGACGTTCTCGAGGCAATCAAGACCCCCTGGCACCGGTTGCAGACTTCACGGACATTCTTTCCGCCGAAGAATACGTCACAGTGTCGTCGGTTGTCCCCTTGATGCAACTTCTGTCCACTGAGATAATGGCGCCAAAGGAGGATGACGTAGAATTGACGACAGATATCAAGACCCGGATCGTAGAATACATGGAGGGGAAATACCAGGACGAGACGGGAATGGCCACCAATGTGCTGCTCCTTCAAGTCACTACCCTCCTGGATCCTCGATTTAAGGGAGAATATTCGACCGAACTTCTGCAAGCCAAGTCAATCGACATGGTTTGCCTCGAAGCAGTTGCATGCATTGAGTACACCCAGGGACAGGAACAACTACATGATTGGAGGCACTTTCCGAAAGTTTTGCGGCTGACGCCGAACCCAGCTCCCAGTCCCCAGTCCCCCCACCCGCCAAGAAAAGACTAACTCTTGGTATGTAGTTTGTTTAAGGGAAGGGGAATCAACAACAGAGACCGGAGAAAACACCCGAGGAAACCGTCAAAGTACAACTAGAGTCATATTTATCCATGCCCTGTATCGATAGTGATGACGATCCTCTTAAATGGTGGAAGCAGAACGAATTCCAATTCCCAACGATTGCACGGATCACACGGACCTCTGTATTTGTGCAACCAGCTCCTCATCAGAGAGACTTTTCAGTACGGCTGGGAAAATATTCACGCAAACACGGTCTTCTCTCAACCCTGAAAAGGTTGACATGCTGGTTTTCCTTGCGAAGAACTTGGAAGTGATTGCCTTCAACCACCAGCACTGAACTGGGACTTATAATTCGTTCGGGGTTCTTAGTTCTACATGTATACCCAAAAGCAGATCGCAGCATTCAGATTTATTATAAAGTCTTCTAAAATTAACAAATCTGACTTTAGCTACTTGACTTGTTTTGATGCGTTTTGGTTGTTGTTTTTTCTTTCCTTTTCATGTTTTGATTTTAGATTCACTATTTTAATTATGCACACTTAAAATTAATGTTTTTTGATACAACACTTTGAGACCTAATTTGGCATTTGGTATTTTTTGACTTAAAAAAAACAACCCCTCACAAACAAATGGAATAAAAACGTAACGTAAACGTATATTTCTACCTCAATTAGTGAAACTCAAGTGAAGCGTGACAAGAGAGCTGACGTTTCTACAAACTAAATATTGATGTGCTTTGTTAGTTAAACCAAACACTGTCGTTGATTCAATTTGTCATTTGTAAATAAACATATTGTTTTATTCTGGATAAATTTGGTTGCCTGTGTTACATTAGTGACTGCCGCCTGTTCACGTCATGTTTAATATTACTATTAAACTAACGGCATTTAGTTAATTAGTTAGTGTTCAAAAGGTGTTAGAAATGCATTGTCCGTTAAACATAAAAAGGCTCACTCCGGCCATCTTAAATAGTTCAGAAGAAAAAAAGATCTCCGTTGTAAACCGATATCGAAACCTTGCAATGGCTACATTCTAACAAAGATGCTTTCGTCGAAGTGCATCATTTTATAACTTTGTCCCTCCCAAGCTTGACTTATCCCCAGCCAAGCCCATAGAAAAAATAACCATTCCGCGATCACATCACTGACTCCCAAGGTCCGAGAATGATTGACAGTCCAATTTGCAGACACCCCCCCCCCACACCACAAAAAGTGGCAAACGTTGCTTTAAGGAGCGCCTACAGTACCGACCAGGCGGAATTCACAAAGTAAAAAGTATTACATTATTGTGAGATAAGCCTCCAACTGATCAGTCATGGACCAATAAGATTTGGCAGTTAGGTTTTGTTCAACCACCACCACAACATTTCTTCCAAGGAACGCCCAGTTCGTTGCCCTCGTTGAAAATTTGCCAATCAGATTAATCTATCTTTGTGCAATAAAACCGCAAGTGTCCCCTCTGACTTGATCGGCGGCTGGAATTTAGTGGAAGGCTACAAAGCATTTTAACAATCGCGTCTATTTTTAGCAACCAATCTGTTTATTTATTTTTCTTTTATAGACTTTTAAATCTTCCAGGAATCGTCACAGTTCACACATGTCGTCGGCAGCATTTATTTGACAGCTCCTTTGAGTTATTTAAAAGCATTAAGAGTCACTGCCTGTAAGAATGTACCAAATTAGGGGGGGGGGGGGGGGGTGTGATTCATGGGTTCTCAGATCTTCTTCTAAAAAATCAGAGTGATACAACATCATACCAAACTAATATATCCAAAATTTTAGCTTGCTGACTGTTTCGGTTTAGGCGTAATAAATTATCAAAGTTTCAGCCAAAAAACCCTCGTAAAACGAATAGTACATTCCCAGTAAACAAAAAAACGTGCGCCAAGCTTGTCCCAACCAAAGTAAAACATTTTTTTAAACCTCCAGTTGGGCACATAACAGAAGTAAAAAAAAATATTTGGGATCTCTTTGGCGCATCATGTTATGCTGACCTGAACCTTTGACGAACAGCGCCCTCGTGCCATTTTCAAGGCGTCATAACTCGATACGCCTATAAGATCCCATGAAATAAATAAGTTCAGATGAAAGAACTCGCAGCCCTTAAACAAATTTAAGTGCAAAGTGGGTGGGATCTTGTTGGCGCAGATAGATAATTGAGGTCAAAGGTCAAATTTTATCAATTTCTTGCGTTTTCGCACCTCCGTAACCTTGCGCGCCAACATCAAAAAACTTTTTAAATGACAACCATAATACCCGCGCCAACAAGATCCCATCAATGGTTTTTTGTATTTGGTTTAGTTTAGTGTTCCTAAACAGGTTTAAATGGAAAAATAATTGGGATCATGTTGGCGCACAAACATAATAAAGGTCAAAGGTCATACGTAACTACACATTTTTACTATTTCGCCCAATTTTGCGTCGTCAAGAAATACACGCGCCAATATGATCCCATTAAATTGTCAGCATTTTATGGTTATATAGGTTCTCAGCAACACATCAAAAGCAAAAAACAAATGGGATTTGTATGGCGCTAAAAAATATTACAGGTCAAAGGTTACAACAGCATGTGTTGTTGCTTCGTGTAAATCATGCAATGTTGTACACTTTTTAACATTAATTTCCAAGTATAACAATTCTGTCAGACATTTCAATCAATGTAGACCCCTTCTATCAATGTTCTCTTGTATTGTTATTCATCTCCTGCACAAAGTTTTCATCTTCTACATGTACATGTTCTTAGTAAGAAGTATGTGTACATACCTGTGTGAAGTGGCCATTGGGAGCCAGATATTTTCCCCTGTACTGAGCGAACACGTACATGTAGCTGGTCACTAACTGTGCTTCCACGACGTGACCCTCTGCCATTTGAATTACTAGCAACTGAAGACATCTTCCCAAATGAGTTGCTCATCCTTTACATATTGAACCTACAGAGCATGTCCAGATGGACAAAACAAACAATCGTTTGATTAGTACATGTATTTAATCTACCTTTGTATACATGTAGCAGCAGGCCCTATGCTCAATGAGTATTTGAGATCGTTCCTAAATAAAGCCTTGTTGACAGTTTTCAGCTGGTCTTCAATATTATTGTCAGTCCAGTCTCCAGTTTGCTGAAATTACCTTCAAAAGATTTTATTTTGCACTTATCTCTGTTCCTCTTGTAATTTTTTGAATGTTTATTACTTTCAAATGTTTTCTCTCATAATCCTAAAATAAGTTCACAGCTATAATGGGAACCCGTTCATAGGCCGTATAATACGAATTGGCCGCAACAGCCACGGCTACATTGAAAGACTGTGCAAGTCTCGCGCGCATTCGAACTTCGCGCGCATTGTCGTCCCAACCATTATGGAGTTTTACGTGGGCAAGATTTTATTTCGTCAACTATTTTAGTTTTAACCTAGTTTACATATTGACCCTAAAAATTGTATGTTGTTGGGAATGTACATGTAGTACTAAGTGATAAAAAATTTGAAAGCAAAACCAATTCAAAAAAAACCCTGAAGAAAACCATAATTAAACTTGACTTCAGCTTCCGGTTATTGCAAAAAAAATAAAAATTTGTGCTCACCTCCGATCACAAAACTTATGTAAACGCTTGTTTTGGATGCACAATGATAATCGCCAGATGCTGTACAAATTTGCATTGCGAATCTTTTTCATTGCAGTCTATAGTTGTTGAGGTGTCAGCGTCCTCTATTTGAGTCTGACACACTACTACACTGTAACTTGATTTGCCATTTCTAAAAAAGGATGCACCAATCATACGGAAATAAGATGCACACCATATCAGCCTCAAGCAACCTTGAGTAAAGGATGATGGGTAAAAAATAGTGTGCCGAGATCGAGGTTAAGTCCTGCATACACCTACACAATGTACTGGACTTGCGAATGGAGCGTTTCTTTACATTAATCTTGATGCATCAAACAAGAAAGAAAGGACCAGACTGAAAATTCATTTGTGCACAGTTACGTGTTGCGACAGTATGGTCCGAGATTATTACTTTTGTGAAACCATGAATTTGTCAAAGGATATTATATTATGTTATGATATTGACTATAGATTTTGATTGTAACCCACCAAATCCGTGTTCTTAGATTGTGTCATGATTTTCGAATAAAAATTTGGCAAATCTGGTGACTAGCCCAGGCCTGATACTTCACGAAGGCAACGATGCCTCGATGCCTCGATGCCCCCTGGTCATTGCCTTGGTGCCCTTGAAATGCTCCAATAGAAATTTACAATTTCCTCATAAGGTGCCCTTTACCAAGGAGCGAATGCCTTGGTGCCCTTTCCCTTTCTAGAACGAAGCATACAGGCCTGCGTAGTCTGGCAACAATTTTCGTATTTGCGAGTACATGTATGGAGAATCGTTACGTTAGTTGTCTCGTAACCCTCCAGTCTCCGAGTCCTGCGGGAGGATGGTTCAGTAACTAGCCCGCAGGACTAGCTTGCTGGCCATTTTACTAGTCCACACTTTTTCGCTGATCCTTATTTTACGGTTTCTTGTATAAACACTGTCATATTTGTGTGGAACTTGAGTTTGAAAATCATGAACATTCCAAGCAGGCAGTGGTTTTTACAGAACACATGGCTCTGGGAAGCAATAAACTATGCTCCTCCAGCATAGAGTTACCACTTGGACAGATTACGAGTCATATGACTGGCGCGCAGCATTACCAGGAGGAAAATTTCAACGGCGGCCATTTTGTTAACGGAAGGCGAGGATTCTGAAAACGGTGAGAATTTATCACTTTTTGCAACTTTTGTTTTGCGGAGTGGATTTTCTGGACCCAACCCGAGCTCGATGAGAGTATAAGGAACACATACAGCCTAATTTTGGCGAGATCCGGTTTGGGAAATTAACTGTAGGTGCAGAAACGTGAAGGGGAAAAAAGTTTCGAATAGGATTTTGTACATGTCACTCTATGACTATGAGGGTACATGTAATGGAGACGATAGCGGAATGAACCTCATACTTAAGTTCTAGGAGTAGGAGTAGGAGTCCGGCACCCTTTCAGGTTTTTTCATAGGAACCCCACAAGTTTGCTACCATAGAAAGATAATTTCAAAAGAAATCCAATGGTGTAAAGTTATGTATTTAAAGCCTCAACAAATAGCATAGGCGTTTTCTGTCCGTAAATCTTTTACCTACGCAGGGTATAACATGTATGTTCATAATCATATCACAAATTCTGCTGTAGCCATTAATGTAGCAGTGACAACATATATCCAGGTTTATTCTGTGATTATACTTTAATTGTCTTAAATTTTATTTGCAGGAGCAGATGATTCAAAATGCTGGAGAGTTGTAGCGTCAGTAGAGCGAGATGTTAATTAATCAACCACATTCTCAAATAATTTCCAACTCCCCCTGCTAACGTGCCGATGTACTCGTTTCATTGCCCCCCAAAAAAAATATATATATAATAATAATAATAATAATAATATTAATAATAACACTTACAGTTAAGTTACACTTTACACTTAATTACTATGATATAATTGATATCCCAATGACTGAGTGATAGTGTTTACTGTTCTGTTGTATTGTATTAGCATGCTGTTAAAAACTGTTTAGGCACTTACAAAAATCATACATGACTTAGTACTTCGGACATGAATATCGGAATTGTAATAATCAAAGCTACAAACAACACCAATAAATAGTATTACATTACAAAACAGTTAAACTGAAATCATAGATCAGTAATGAATAATTCACTTACGCGCAACCGACATTTAAAGAAATCTATCGGTACGCCGGTCATCCACTGCGCACAATTGTTGTGGAATCTCAGCAGCCTGACCATCGAACTATAGTGTAGAGTGTACGGACATACGGACGTGACAGGCTGTCATATTCAAGCATGCAAGCCGTGTCCGATGCGTGCGCGTGTGGGTGTACGACTCGTGTGCGTGTGTACTTCGTGTGTGATGTGGCGCCCAACCAAACATCACATCACTGAACGGCAACGAGATTTTTCCTCTCTGGGGCCCATCTGGTTATCCCATGGGCATTACCTGGGATTCGTATGGGCATTCTGGGCCAAAATGAGGGTCCCATGTGGGTAGCGTACATATGGGGCCCATGTGGGGCCCATATGGGCCAGCCCAGATAGCCTTATAATATATTCAATTAATTATTTAATGTTAATGATAAGTCTAATTATATGAACGATTAAATGTATAATAATCTACAATACCACTAAATACAAACTATATCATTTATAATATGGCGTATAAGTATATACCTTTACCTACTGGGCATGTATTATATATATAGTCCACAAACTGAAGACCTACAGTCATGGTTAACAGTTTTTTAATTAAAAATGTCATTATTTGAATTAGCTTGTTTTAATGAAAGCGTCTAATTGTAAATTTTATGTATGTATTTTTCTTATAGACGAATATCTTACAAAAAGTACAAAAACAACTTTACAGAGCTAAATTTCACTAAATTGTTTTTAAAAATTATTAAAAACACACTACTTCAATGCCCTGTCCCATAAATTTGCATATTGCAAATATGGGTTTGCCCAGGTCTTACCCATATCGTACCCATATGGGTCTTTGCATATTCTAACCCCAAAGTTTGCTCAGGTCGTGCTTATAGGATAACCAATAATCAATGCACACAAGGGACTGCTTAAAGGTAATTCCTATTCTTATGTGGGCCTTTCCATAAATGTTTCATCCAAGTTTGTCCGGAGAAAATTACAAAATCCATTGGAAGGGTCATAAACCCTTGGGCTTGCTAAACTAGACAATTATATTCTAAACTATATAATATTAACCCCGTAATGGCCGAGGTCTTTCTTTGTATTATCTTTGCCCAGGTCTTTTTAATACCACCCAAGTGAGCCTTACTGCCTGTATGGGATTGTCCATATTTTTCCATAATGGTCTTTTGAATCTTCAGCCCATATGGGAATTAAATGCCCATGTTTTCCCATATGATAACCACACAGGACAATGCATATTTTGCCCATATGGGCTAGCACATGTTTTCCCCACACGAAACCCATATGGGCCCCTTCATATTCTGCCCATATGGGCTAGCCCATGTTTTCCCCATATGATACCCATATGGGCCACTTCATATTCTGCCCATATGAGATTGCCCACATTTTCCCCATATGATACCCATATGGGCCCTTGCATATTCTGCCCATATGGGAATGCCCATGTTCTCCCTTATAATACCCATATGGGACAATGCATATTTTGCACATGGGCTAGCCCACGTTTTCCCCATATGATACCCATATGGGCCACTGCATATTCTGCCCATATGGGATTGCCCATGTTCTCCCCATATGATACCCATATGGGACACTGCATATTTTGCCCATATGGGCTAGCCCATGTTTTTTCCATATGGGCCCCATATGGGAATATTCCCCATAACCCACACCCATAAGGGCCCATATGGGTACCATGTGGGTTGGCCCAGGTCCATATGGCCCAGATATTTCCCATATGGGTCCCATATGGGCTTGCTACCTGGGTATATTTCGACGCAATGCATTTCAAATGAATCATGTTTTTATATGGTCATCCAAAACTGCATACGGTTAAATCATAGAGAAAGGACAAATGTATCACAAGATTGAAAATAATTAGAGGGGGCCATTTGCTATATGACTTGTGCGTCCTTTGACAGCGCGCTCTGCGTAGTCTCTAACACAGAATAGATCAACCACAGAACTAATTAAAATATCCAATATATTTGGATATTTCAAAGTCACACTTCCAGGCCAGGGGGGGATATGATCGAGCGATGCATTCTGGGAAGGAAAGTGACAACTTGGCGCGGCGAGATCGTACACCACTAGTGGAACGAGGCTGACTGACCCCCTCTCATTCTTTTTCGATCTGGTGATACATCTAACTGTATGCAGTTTAAGGTGACCATATAAAAACATCTATATACTATTAGTAGGGTCAATATACAGTTTTACCCAAAAAAAATTGTAACAAAAGGTTTTCCAACGGTTTCAGGTACTATTGGACATCAAAAATAACATATTAAAAATCTAAGAAAATCAGAGTACCGGAAAGCCGTTTTTTCAAAATGGCGTCCAAGATGGCCGCTATACTATCCTAAAATGACTATAAGTCAATCATTATTCACCCTACAGACGTAATGTTGGTGCCTATCCCCAGGTTTTAGGGGCCAGAGAACTCATTGAAACCAACAAAAGAAGCATTGAGTAATCAGGTAACATAAAATTCCAAGATGGCGTCCAAAATGGCCGCCAATACACTAAAAAGGCTATAAGTCATTTAATATTCACCTTGGGAGTTTAATTTTTGGTGTCTACATCTATCTTGTATGGATCAAGAAACCCACTAAGACCAATAACAATTTAGTGAGTAATCAGGTAACCTAAAAATCCAAGATGGCGTCCAAAATGGCTGTCTAGTTTGTTAAAAGCTATTTGCTGAGAGTTTATTTTGTTGTGTCTAATCCTGTGTTATAGATGCCCGGGTAGGGGGTTGGGGGAAGTTCTTGCATCGCGGTTCAACCTGGGCGCTGCGAATGTGTCTGCGGACTCCGGCACGGTGATTTATTTCTGTGCTTACGACCCTCCGGCGGACAAGGCCCGGGCCACGTGCGACCCGGGCCGCCATGTGCGTTCGAAAGGCCGATGATCACTGCATTCTGCAATTCACACTGATTCACGCAGCTGGCTGCCTTCTTCTTCGAGTGATCGACCGCCAAGAATATTGTATAACTCTTGGATTTCACTCTCGGTTACCGTCGGTTCCATCACCAAATGATGGGCTCTGCCGCGCCCCGTGGTCTCGGGCGCAGATGATTTGGGTCAAGATCTTGCGGGGCGTTCGATATATCTGCGGCTGCTGGCACCAGACTTGCCCTTCAATAGAACCTCGTTAAGGATTTAAAGTGTGCCCATATATTCCAATAACAGGGCCTCGAAAGAGTCCTACTACCTCCCCGTGTCGGGAGTGGGTAATTTGCGCGTCTGCTGCCTTCCTTGGATGTGGTAAGCGTATAACGTCCAGGCGGTGGTCGCACCAGTGGTCCGGTCCTGTCGCCCTCGAAGCCACTCTCTCTCTCTCTCCATCCCTTCTCTCATTCTAATCGCCGGGGAAAAAGAACAAATCAACTGGGGCGTGTGTCGTCCGCCTCCGTCCCCCATCATTCGCCCGGGTTGGGTGAGCCGTGGAAGCTCGCCCGGCCCGTCTGGTTGCCAGGGGTTGGGCAAGGGCTCAACAAATGCTTCGACGTATCCCGGAGGGATGGCAATCAGGATGCAAGAGGGGGTCCCACTAGCGCAGAGCTGAATGAGGCCGGGCTCGACAAAAGGTCTCGGTAAACTCACGCTCTCGCGCCCATGCGGGCTTCACGAATTGCCATTGGGTCCGGGATCCGCCCCGCCCCGGGGCGAGACGGCACTGCCACTCCCGCTGCGGGAAGAGGCAGCACGGTCCAACACCCCGCTCACTGCGTCGGACCAGTCCGGTCGTGCCGTCAGGGCCCCCCGGGGGTCACTTAAGAAGCCAGGCCCGCTACCTACTGCCATGCACGGGGGAGGGGCATCCACCGGACCGGCAGCCTCACGGAGAAGTAACTGGTTGTTTTGGACGCCATCTTGGATTTTCAGGACCTGATTACTCTATGAATTTATCATTGGTCTTAATGTGTTTCTTGACCCATAAAACATAGATGTAGACACCTAAATTGAAATTCTAAGGTGAAAAGTAAAAGACATAGTATTTTTAGTGTATTTTAGTGTATTGGCAGCCGTCTTGGACGCCATCTTGGATTTTCAGGACCTGATTACTCAATGAATTTATCATTGGTCTTAATGTGTTTCTTGACCCATAAAACATAGATGTAGACACCTAAATTGAAATTCTAAGGTGAAAAGTAAAAGACTTATAGTATTTTTAGTGTATTTTAGTGTATTGGCGGCCGTCTTGGACGCCATCTTGGATTTTTAGGTTACCTGATTACTCAATGACATTTTTATTGGTCTAAATGGGATTCTTGACCCCCAAAACATGGATGTAGACACCAAAATGATGACTCTAGGGTAAATAATGAATGACTTATTGCCATTTTATTGTAATGGCGGCCATCTTGGACGGCATTTTGAAGATAACAGCTTTTCTTTGCTCCGAACTTCTTAGATTTTTAATATGTTATTCTTGATGGTCAATACTACCATAATCCGTTAAAAAACCTTTTGTTACAATTTGTTTGGGGTTAAGGTGTATTTTTTCATAAATTGACCCTACTATATAGAGTTTCTTTTGCAACGTCACAGCCCGAGTTTTTGCCAACTTGAACCCAGGTTGGGAAAAAAAGTGTGGAAAGCCATAACTGCAAATCAAAAACAGATTGCCACAGTTTGTAGCAGTGTTACACAAAATAATATTCAAAAATAGTGTTGAATTTGTTGGAAACAAATCAGCCAATCATGGAAGGTATTTCCGTTCATGAATCTTTACAGAAAATGTTGAATTTGGTCACAACATTTTTTAACACGATTGAATGTTTTGCTAACATTCGGCCGTCAAAAGAAAGGTCTATTAGCAACGACTCGTGTGTTTTCACAAGATAGTCGGACACCTCAATGTTTACCCAACACCGCATTCAGTTCGAAGTAAGGAGCAATTGACCATTTTGCCTAGCGTTTTCTTGCGACGTTTCGACCCCACTTGACATATCTTTTGCATGCTCAAAATTTTATCAAAAGACAACACAACATTATTGCGTACCGATTTCCACTAACATTACCGAGCTAATTTTACCCCCCCCCCACCCCCCACCCCACCCCACCCCGCCCACTTTACCCCACATTACATTTGCGTCATTTTATGCACAAGAATCGCTCCCATCTAGCGGGTGCCGTGCGATAATCCTAATTTATACGGATACTGCATATTTTCTGTTAAATTTGAAAAGTATTGCGTGGAAACACGTGCATTTTTTACACGTGCGTACTAAGCGCCCAACAAGCGCCTACAACAAGCGATCGGAAGTTTTTAACAAGCGTGTACACGTAGACTTGTGGACAAGTCGTTAAATGTCTGTCGCGGTGATAGCGGAACGGCTTTCTCGCAATATCCCGCGAGAGGGCTGCTTCTCTCAAGACTGGTCACGAAGAGTCGGCAGCCAGCAACTTCTTGCGAGAGCAGTGATCTCGTGAGAGCATTATTTATTACGCTACAGCTAGCGCCACACGCGACTCGACCCACCGCGACCATCACATTAACGACTTGTCTAGCTCCCGTCGGGCGCATGCGCACAAGCCTCGAAGTGTGACGTCAGAGGTTCCGAGAAGATCATCAGAGGGCGCTATTATTTCAGGCAAGACCGATATGTCATAAAATGTCGATTCCCGAATTTATAGCTAGTTCTCAAGATGAAAACTGTATTGGGAATGCTGTTTCCGCAGATAAGGTAAATTTTTTTGGGGGTCACTTAAACATGGTTGATGGAATATTTCCCTGATCCATGCCAATGTAGTACGTGTAGAACTTTGTTTTGTATTTATTAACAATAACATACCATGGTCCATGTACTTGTCATGTTATTGTTAGTTGTTTACGTTACTAAGGCCAAGGGGCAAGGGTAGCCGCCCAGGTTGGACTCCTCCGTTGCATACAATTAAACGCGACGGAGTCCAAGGTATAAAGGTGCTCTGTCATTGCGAAAAAATTTATGATAAATTTTTTTCACATTTTTACCTTTTTGAGGAAGCTGAAACTTGACTCACATATTCCTTGTGTCCTGAACTTTACGCCTGCTCTATTCAGAATTGTAAATTTTTTCCTTGGATGACATTATTGTGAAAATAAAATGGAAATTGACGCATTCGTTGCGACAGCCTAAACTGACAGCTTGTGAACCGCTTGAGAATGCTTATGCGCGCGCATGCGCGGTTTTTGTAGTACGCTATGCATATTGCGCATGCGCACGCGCACGCGCACGCGCACATGAGCCTTAACAGTCAATTGGTACACGATGGTCACATCGCTAGTGCACAACTCAGACTTATTTTCGGAAATAATGTCATCCATGGATGTATTTGTTAGTTGTGAACTCATCAAAAGTGTAGTTATGGACACCAAGAATATATGAATGGAGTTTCAGCTTCTCAAATCTGGTAAAAATATGAAAAATTTTTACCTAAAATTGTGTTCGTATTGTAGTTGTACACAGGATCTTTATTTAATTATAGTACCCAGGACGTCAGTGCAGTGGCACTGACTGACGTCCTAACCAGGCAGGGCTAAGGCCAAGGGCTAATCCACTTCGTATCCATCATGTCCATGGCGCTATTTCTAAGTTACTGCGCAGCTGCAATCCCTCATCACTGACTTTCTCTGCATTTTTACTCTTCCTAACTACTTCTAGAAACTTAGCCCACTAGAAACTATAAATAAAGCTAACCCGTGAGCTTTTATACTATAGGGGTCTAATAATTAGGGAATAACACTTTTAACAGTGTGGGTAGCTGGTCTTCACTGCGTGGTAATGACCGGGGTGGTGGCTGGCTGCTGTTAATGGACCGAGCCGAAGGCGAGATAACAGCGGCCAGCCACCAACCAAGGTCATTACCACGCAGTGAAGACCGGCTACTCACACTGTTATTGCCATTAATAAATACCTTTAACGAAGAAAAAGGGTAGTAATCATCAGAATTTGTGATTTTTCTTTCGGCGTAAATTTTGGAAATAATCCACTCATGTTCAGGGGCCATTCTTTTGGCTGTTCAACTTTTGCGTGGCTCCTAGTCCCCTGCACTTAATTAACTATATCAGAAATGTGCATATTTTGAAGAACCAGACTTTTAAAGTAACAGCACTATAAATAGAAACACTTTGGTTGGGCGCGTGGTATGCACGAACACGCGTGGTATGCGCGTACACGCGGCACCATCCTGTCCTCGTAAAAATAACCAAAAACAATACGCGCAAAGAAACAGATTTGATAGTTTCCGCACAGCAAGCACGGTGCAAAACGAACTTTTACACAACATTGTGCTTGTTTAGGGGCCATTTATTTGCTAGTTTACAGAGCCGGTCTATTATCACATGTTAATACACCCCCACGTGACCAGTCCTCGACCAATCAGAATGCACAAACTATCCGAGGTATGTATTAATATATGATAATAGACCCAGTATCAGTAACTGGGGCGCTACTCCTTTTTTCGAAATTTTGACATCATCGGTCGTATCTAGCGTCCCAGGTTATTATTGTATGTGACCATGCTCTCAGCATGGTCGACGGGTGCCCTGCCTCAAACCGCGTAATCGTGTCCCCGGGTAAAAAAAAAATGGAAAAAGAAAATGGGGAAAAAAATAGGAAAAAAGGGGGAAGAGAAGCCAGAGGAAAGGTGAGAAGCGTGTAAGAGTAATTTTGTTCTTCCTACATATTTTAGTGTATTTTTTTGTTTTTTACTATTCACTGCCTGTCAAGTTAGCCTACAGGCAGCCGATTGTCTTAAGATAATATTACTTCAAACAGAAACGCTTGCCGACGATGTACAGTGTAGATTCAGTTTATTGTCTACAAGAGGGAGGAGCATCACAGTGAAAGACAGCAATACAGACTCAACAGAGTCTCGCGTTGATGTTACCGGAAATTTTCCAGTAAAATAAGACGATTGATATGGATCAGAAGTGCTTAGAGAGCGTTTCTTTTCCTCTGTATTTACATATGTAGGCATAAGGAGGCTTGATTTTTCGACCCCAAAACGCCAAAAGCTCAGAGCTCCAGGGGGCTTCGCCCCCTGAAACCCCACCAGGGCTTCGCCCCTGGACTCCACCAGGGGTCGTACGGCCGGCCCCTGGACCCCACCCCTAAATTTATTTGAGCCTACAGAATCCTGGGTGCACCTTTGTGCCCCCCGGTTAAAAAAATCCTGGATCCGCGCCTGTAGATAGGGGTTGATTCAATACAAAGGATGACTTTTTTCAAGAATGAGCTAGTTTAGCTCCATTTATTACACAAACAGTAAACCAGATAATTGCCAGTATGCATGCAACTAAAACTGAAGAAATCTTAAAAGTTGAAAACGTAGGTTTGACTCACTGTGTACAATACATTATTCTTAGAGAAGAGTCGATGAAAGACCTCTTTCGTCTGGTATTTTGTCTTCCCCCTCAGCATAATGGTGATGAATTTTTCAGATTTCTCTTATGATACAAATATCAGGGTGTAAGGCCCTTTGATCCATCCCACGCCAGCCTGTTGAACACTCCAAATGGTTTTGAACAATAAGCACCAATATCAAAACAACATCCTCTACATGTACATACATGTATGTCGTCTTTGCCCCCCTTTATTTTGTCTGTTGCAATCATTCAGACAGAAAGTGAAAGTATCTTTTAATAAAATTTGATGATAAATCATCTTAAGTCAAGATGATTCTTATAATGCTTTGTGAGTATCCTGGTGCTCATATACACATCGGTGTAAGGGTAAAGCAAAAAAGTTATATCACAGATACAAGGATTATAACTATACTTATTATGCATGACAGTAACCCTAGCCTAGATACAGACTAAGTTGTCTAAAACAATGAATGAGAACTTCTGTAATTTGGCATCGGGGATAAAGAATATATTGATATTGGTATTGGTATAATTTGGTTTTTACAAAAATAAAATTTTCACAAAACTCTTGAAAGTACTGAGTATCTTGTGCTTAATACACATCGATGTACATGTAGTTAAGGGTTAAAACCGTACAAAGTAGGCTCTATATCGCTATACAAAACAAGAGTTATCCTGCAATAATAAACAACATTCTCTTCAACACTCACAAACAATGTGTGTAAACCTGTAAAGTAGGACAAATAAAAAGCATACATTGGGCGAAATTGCAACGATGAAACACGCGAATACTTTCTTTTTGCCAGAGATGAGCGACAAAATTTAGAGAGACATAGTGTCCAGAGAGGCGTGGAAGCAGAAATAGTCTGACGAACACAAAAAATCTGAACTTGCTGTGAAAAGTGTATAAGCTTTGCCTGCAAGAGGATGTCGAACCGAGGCACGGAAAAGTATGAAGGAACTAGGAAGAAAGCTTGATGATGGTGTCAAAATGTTACAAATAAAAGATTAGGAAATGATTATACAATTTGGGCTTTACAAAGTTCACTCAGAACAGCTACATTATTATTTATGCTTGCCGCCTTGCCCTGATATTTATGAGCAACAATTGGAAAAAGCAGAAGCGTTTATTCTTTTATTACATGTATCTTGACCATCGCCACACAAATCTACCGATGAAACTCTTAATAGGGTGTGAATCCTAAGCCAGACACACCTACTGATTCTTAAAAAGAATATTCTTTGTGAGTTTGCATCACACACTCCCCCCTTCACTGCCTCAGTGTACATGTACCTCTTTGCTGCAAAGAAACGCCTGATCTTTAGAAACTCTTGAACTATACTTTCCTCAACAACGACACACAGAGGTTTTCCATTCTTTCGTCACTATCAAACATGTGATCCAACAGTTCTGGAAAAACATCCTGTCGGTCAATAAACCTCTCCATGATAGCAACTTCAAGCTTTAGCCCCCAGTTTTCATTTCGCATCTTCAAGTTAGATAAATTGACGGAACACCTGAGCATTGTCTCACAAGTACTTACAACTGTGCGTAGACTTTCTGATGGACATATGAGACCACCTCGGGATTTAATGTTCAGCAGCAGAGTAAACAAAGTATCATCTTGTGCATGAGAAATGAAAGCCACTTTACACTGTACATTTGTCGCAGGCAAGTTTAGCAACAACTGAGTTTCCTTGCCACAAAGCCAGCTATATATGTGATGAAATTTTCACAAAATACTGTAAGAGACCCACCGCCAAATGCGTATGAATGATCTTCTAAGTGTGAAGTATCTCCGACTGAGGAAGTGCTTCAGTGGTCTCAGTTGCTACATCATTTATTCTATTTTGATTGACATCCAGAAGGTCTGTATTTTCAATTGGTGTTACATTACCTCCAGATCCTGGCTGAAAATCGACCGGGAAAGCAGCTTTCGGTAGGTTGCACTGAACTGCTTACAAGTGGGGTTGTTATTGTGACCTCCAGCGGCTCTGACAGCACCAAAATACAACTCAAGATGGTCTTGACTGAATTTGTATGGCATCAACTAATATGAGGGTTTTGCAAGGAAGATACATGTAGTGCTATCTATCCATGAGAAGGCCTACAACTCCCATTAGACATACAGAGGATATCCCTTTACAATATCTCCAAGTGATTTAAGCTCCTCTTTTGCCTGAGCAAGGAACCAAAAGGAAACTCCAACTTTTCCTCTACAATTTCTGGAGTTTAAAATATCAAAAACTCTGTCAATCGTGCGGATAAACTGAACAGTTGCCTCACAACCTTGGAATTGTACCTTTCCAATTCTCTGTGCAAACTCCAGTGCATCTGCCACCGATACACTCAATACCTGGACAGCAAGGTTAAAAAATTTCATTTTGGAAATTAACATGTCTGCCATTTACTTTATTTCCTGCCGATAGCTTTTCACTTTTCTGAAGCTCTACATGTAGGAGGTGCTCTATAATACTTCAATTTAACTGTTCCTGTCCCAGGCATTACGAACTGCTGATATGAACTGTTCCTGTCCCAGGCATTACGAACTGCTGATATGAACTGTTCCTGTCCCAGGCATTACGAACTGCTGATATGAACTGTTCCTGTCCCAGGCATTACGAACTGCTGATATGAACTGTTCCTGTCCCAGGCATTACGAACTGCTGATATGAACTGTTCCTGTCCCAGGCATTACGAACTGCTGATATGAACTGTTCCTGTCCCAGGCATTACGAACTGCTGATATGAACTGTTCCTGTCCCAGGCATTACGAACTGCTGATATGAACTGTTCCTGTCCCAGGCATTACGAACTGCTGATATGAACTGTTCCTGTCCCAGGCATTACGAACTGCTGATATGAACTGTTCCTGTCCCAGGCATTACGAACTGCTGATATGAACTGTTCCTGTCCCAGGCATTACGAACTGCTGATATGAACTGTTCCTGTCCCAGGCATTACGAACTGCTGATATGAACTGTTCCTGTCCCAGGCTACAAACTGCTGATATGAACTGTTCCTGTCCCAGGCATTACGAACTGCTGATATGAACTGTTCCTGTCCCAGGCATTACGAACTGCTGATATGAACTGTTCCTGTCCCAGGCATTACGAACTGCTGATATGAACTGTTCCTGTCCCAGGCATTACGAACTGCTGATATGAACTGTTCCTGTCCCAGGCATTACGAACTGCTGATATGAACTGTTCCTGTCCCAGGCTACAAACTGCTGATATGAACTGTTCCTGTCCCAGGCATTACGAACTGCTGATATGAACTGTTCCTGTCCCAGGCATTACGAACTGCTGATATGAACTGTTCCTGTCCCAGGCATTACGAACTGCTGATATGAACTCATCATATTTCGTACTAATTTTATCATATGCATCAAAAATAAATGCAACATTGATCTTTTTGTCAGAAGGGTGAGGGAAAGTAGATTGCATAGAATGTGGTTGTAGTCTGCATCAAAGTGAGTACGCCATCTGTTGGTTGTACATTGTAGCTTGTACCATCTGCAGAAAAATACAGAAACTGCAATAACACCCGACTCATGAGTTCTGCCTGTGTGTTACCTGTAATACATGTACATGTACCATGAATAATAAAAAAACCAAGGGGGGCTTTCCATCTCCCAAGTACATGTATGCCAACTGCCATTATTACCAAAATTTATGTTGCTTCTGGCACTGTGTCGTCTTGATCTTGCCCCATTCCCATACAAAACCAACCATCTTTTGGGTAACTTGATCCCATTCTACCGACTTTCTTACACTCATCCCATCAATCATTACACTACAGTATTTGTACTTGGCGTCCCCTTCTGGATCTTGGATGATAGAGTTTCAAAAATTTGATCACTGAATCTTGGTTGACCATTGATCCCCGAGTACCATCTGTGATAAGAGTTAATAATAATGTTAACCCTCCTACTGTTCGCAACATTTTCAAGTGAGTTGACCAACCATTTGAAACCATTCAACTGCCAAAGTTGTGTATGGTGCCACAACTGTGCACAGAACTAACTGTGTACTGTGTACCAGTACATGCATTCCCTCATGGTATCATATTGCAAGGCTGGCATAGCTTATCTATCATTCAAAACCACAGTGAATGGTATTGAATGGTCAGACAGCAAGCAAGAGGGTTAACAAAGTATAAAATGGGTTAGGGGCAAATTTGACTTAGCAGGGTCAAATGATGAGATAATTTCATAAATTTATTACACATCAACTTTTTCTAATTTTAAATAAGTTTTTTACTTTCTAAGAGTTCTAGGGTGAGGCAGAGAATAGTGTTTTCTCACAAACTCATACATGTGTAGGCTTTTGGGGAAGAGAGTTGTTGCGAACTCATGCACTTCTTCTGAGAACTGCACTCCCTGGTGGGAACGGATCGGTCCACACATGTCTAACTGGATCTCTGTTTTAAAGTAAAGATGCATGCAATATTAACTGTTATTGATCAAGTGAAGATTCAGCAGGTTTCTAAAAAACAAGTGAATTGTCAAATATCCTTGTATACACGTAATTTGTCCTTTTACCATCAAATAGTATAATCGTTAATTAATATCTTGACATGTCAACATACATGTACCACATCGACAAATGAAACAAAAAATGCATAAAGCCACTCACTGGAGAATGTGTCTGTCATCAAGACTCTCTGGTCTTGTGTGATCAGCATCATGTTTGCCAATTTTTGTGTCAAGTTTGCAACTGAATCTTCTCGTCTCTTGAGTTTTTGTTTTGTATGCTCAGCAAGCTGTTGTTTAGCTGCTTTCAGCTCCTTCTTCAATTTGGCATGATCCGATTGCATTGTTGGCTTGGCATAGTCATGCTCTTTAGTAAAAAATAATATGCTTTATTGATTAATGTAAATTTTAAGGAAAATAAATGAGGGTGCTTCTCAATAAAACCAAATCATTAATAACGCTTTAAAATCTTAAGTTTACAACCAGCAAATTCAAAAGTTGAAGAATAAACCCGCTTGGTTTATGTTAACAATGGCTATTTAAAAATGTTATTTTAATTCACAAAATTATACCTTTTGTACGTTCAGTTTCATTTGCTGTGTCGCTGGTTGCCAATCTAGAAGTGGAGTCGCTGCTATGATGGACGTCAACGTGCTTCTAGTTTGTTTTACCAGATTTTACAAAATACGTTTCATGAAGTAAGATTAGTTTGTCAAATCTCGTCTTCATAATCAAAAGATTTGTGGGCTTCCCCAAACAAATTTTAATAAAGTTTTCAGTCAATTTTAGTAATCGCCTGGCTTTATTCAATTGAAATAAAAAAAGATCACGCACATTGTCATTCAACAATAACAAAAAACATCATCTTTCACACTTCGAAATCATCTTAAAAGCGGCATTCAAATTAAAAATAAAGCTATGCTCATTCAGTTTCGTCTTATAGGTTGATTGTGTAATAGATTGATTGTAATTGAATACCCCAAACGAAAAAGAAACTTCAATTTTGATTTATGTGTTTATGATACTCGCGGAATTGAATGGTCAATCATGAAAAGGGAAATTGGCTGATTTCGACGCGATACGTACATTTCAAATGAATGTTTTTTTTTTATACAGCTCAGTTCTTTTCCTTCCTCCATGGTTAAACTACCTCCATGGTTAAATGAATCACAAGATTGAAAAAGAGTGACAGGTGGGGGGGGGCAGTTGCTCAACCTCGTTCCCAGTGGTATACGATCTCGCCGCACCGTGTTGTTTTCTTTCCCAGAATGCATCGCTCGATAGTATTCCCCTGAGTATTCTTCCTGAGATTTATTTTTGTAGGAAACCTGAAATAATAAAGACAAACGACCTTAGTTTTTCTTAAAAACTGTCGGACATTGAGCATTAAAGTTTACACCTAAAAAGAAAAACAGAACAAAACAAAAGGTGTTCGCCCTTTTTGGACCGAGCCCCTAAACAAATATTGAAGTTTGTAAACAAAATATATATTATGCAGGCCTAAAATACTATTTTGAAAACGGCATGACCAAATCAAACGCAAACCTTAATAAATGTACGTGTCAGTGTTTGTTTGGTGTGGGTTTTTTTTGCAGACTACAGCACTTACATATGAAAGGAAATCCTATTTTCTCGTCCGTTTGAATCTCCAGAAGAATGGCAACCCACCACAGGACAAACCTTTACCATTTTTGGAAATTACAACTTGTATTTCACTACTTTGTCATCCTTGTTTTATTTTAAAGAAATCGTCAAATATGGGGAAAAACGGAGTCAGATTTTTCCATGACCCCAAAAAATAATTTATTTGTGTTGCTTGCAGACTCGTGCGCCGCCTCGCCGTTTAAATTCAAACTCTCCTCTCGCAAACGCCCGCGTTTGCCGTTTTTGTACGCAGTTGTCCTATCCAGTCACTATAATGGAGATCAATATTTGTACTAGTTTGTACTACACAACTAAAACTTTCCCAACACACTTATATCGTAGGACCTGATCCTGTATACAAGTCAACCCTGAAATCAAGGCAAATCTTTTATGTCACTGCGCGCGATGTTAACAGTCCCTAGATATTTTTTTTTTTTTACTTGCCAAACATCGAGTCTCCTCTCAGTTGACCAAATCTTAGAAACATGTTAGGCTCCACTTGTTAGTTGCACTTATGCAAAGAGTTGTGGTATAATTTCTACAAGATACAAAAATATGTCATACTGTCAGGGCCATAACAAAAATTGTGCCCACCGAAAAAGTTTTATCAAGCACTATTTCTATTCACAATTCTCGATGATCAAATCATGTGACTCAACTTTCAGCTGAGCATTCTGGGAGAAAAAATACAGGGGCCTAAAGAAGCCATGTGCCTGATATCATTTTCTCATAGTCTGGAAAAAATTAGTGTAATCCTCATATTATTATTATTATAAAATATGTTATAACAATTAAATTAAAACATCAGCTTGTGGATTCAATTATCACTGTTTATTTATGTTTTATTATAAATGTTTAAAAGAAACATAAAAAGACACACAACAAAATAAAAACAGAGTTGAAACCTAAGAATCATTTACACACATTTTGTTTGTTTATTTTTTTTAGTTAAAGTTTTTGCAGATCACCATGGTAATTTTTAAAATTAAAGAAAAAATATTTTGAACTAGACATTAAGTGTTTGTCGACAAACACAAAGCTGTTCCGTGTTTTTTGCTTCGATTAAGTGCTTCAAAGCTTTAAAGTTGGTCTGATTTAAAGATAGAAGACTCTTGACCTTTTTGACAGGCCCTTTTTCACTTAAGTGTGCCTAAAAACCTAAACCTGGTCTTCATTCTGATACTGATTCGAAAGGAGCTTTAAACCAGAAATAAAGGTCAACATGGGGTCATAGTAACCCTTATCTAACATTTAATGCTCAAAGGGTTTTATAACTGAAAAGAAATTGAATATCGGTTGTGTAGTTCTTGAGATAATGGTCCCACTTCCGGTTGACCCAGAAGTAAAGGTCAACATGGGGTCACGGTTACCCAAGGCTAATCTCCAATGCCCAAGGAGTCTAAAACTGAAAAAAGTTTCTAAAATCGGCTGTGTTATTCTTGAGATATGGTCCCACTTCCGGTTGACCCATAGGTAAAAGTCAACATGGGGTCACGGTTACCCAAGGCTAATCTCCAATGCCCAAGGAGTCTATAACTAAAAAAAGTTTGAAAATCGGTTTTGTAGTTCTTGAGATATGGTCCCACTTCCGGTTGACCCAGAAGTAAAGGTCAACATGGGGTCACGCTTACCCAAGGCTAATTTCCAATGCCCAAGGAGTCTATAACTGAAAAAAGTTTGACGATCGGTTGTATACTTTTCGAGATACAGTGGTCTCAAGATTGGCTAATTAAATATTCACCTCGCTGTAAATGGGCTAATTAATTAAGAATTAAAAAAAAAAATTACATTGAGAGTTAAGTTTATGTACTAAGCTTCAATTTGATATAGAATCTAACTCTTTCATATTTTTACGCTTTAGGATATTAGGTCACATGCACGGTTGTGTAAACAGGTTTTTTTACTTGAAATTTTGTTTATGAAACTGCTGTTACACGGGTCACCAACTGTTTCAGAAACGGTATGTTGATAAAAAATAACCGTGAATGCTCAGGCTTATACGTAAACCTGTGACGGTTACACGGTTAAGTGACAGATCTTACGGTTAAACGTTAAACGTTAATTTGTACGGTTCGGATAAACGTTGAAAAATTCACTTAAAAAGTGCCTCGTAATGCTGACCATAATAACTGTGATCACAATTTTCACAGCACAATATCCCATAAAACACACACACATTCATATCATTCCCAATTTACAGACTCGTAGTCTTTGTTATTCCAATACAACTGTGCGTGCAGCAATATATTTGTGAGAAACATTGAACGCTCCCTTACAAAAATATCGTGTGGTATTCCTGTGGTATTCCTGTGGTACTGCATAATACCACAGAAAATACCACAGGGATAATGAAGTACCACACAAAGTCCTGTGGTACTGCAGAAGTGTAGCCTGTGGTACTCATGTGGTACTAAAAATACCATAGGAAATACCACAGAAAAAAAATTATACCACAAAATACCACACAGCAGTGCTGTGGTACTTGTATGGTACATTGTAATACCACAGAAAATACCACAAGGGTTAAAACCCCACACAGATTCCTGTGGTACTGCAGAGGTGTAGCCTGTGGTACTCATGTGGTACTAAAAATACCATAGGAAATACCACAGAGAAAAATTATACCACAAAACTACCACACAGCAGTGCTGTGGTACTTGTATGGTACATTGTAATACCACAGAAAATACCACACGGGTTAAAACCCCACACAGATTCCTGTGGTACTGCAGAGGTGTAGCCTGTGGTACTCATGTGGTACTAAAAATACCATAGGAAATACCACAGAAAAAAAATTATACCACAAAATACCACACAGCAGTGCTGTGGTACTTGTATGGTACATTGTAATACCACAGAAAATACCACACGGGTTAAAACCCCACACAGATTCCTGTGGTACTGCAGAGGTGTAGCCTGTGGTACTCATGTGGTACTAAAAATACCATAGGAAATACCACAGAGAAAAATTATACCACAAAACTACCACACAGCAGTGCTGTGGTACTTGTATGGTACATTGTAATACCACAGCAAATACCACAAGGGTTAAAACCCCACACAGATTCCTGTGGTACTGCAGAGGTGTAGCCTGTGGTACTCATGTGGTACTAAAAATACCATAGGAAATACCACAGAGAAAAATTATACCACAAAACTACCACACAGCAGTGCTGTGGTACTTGTATGGTACATTGTAATAATACCACACGGGTTAAAACCCCACACAGATTCCTGTGGTACTGCAGAGGTGTAGCCTGTGGTACTCATGTGGTACTAAAAATACCATAGGAAATACCACAGAAAAAAAATTATACCACAAAATACCACACAGCAGTGCTGTGGTACTTGTATGGTACATTGTAATACCACAGAATACCACACGGGTTAAAACCCCACACAGATTCCTGTGGTACTGCAGAGGTGTAGCCTGTGGTACTCATGTGGTACTAAAAATACCATAGGAAATACCACAGAAAAAAAATTATACCACAAAATACCACACAGCAGTGCTGTGGTACTTGTATGGTACATTGTAATACCACAGAAAATACCACACGGGTTAAAACCCCACACAGATTCCTGTGGTACTGCAGAGGTGTAGCCTGTGGTACTCATGTGGTACTAAAAAATACCATAGGAAATACCACAGAGAAAAATTATACCACAAAAATACTATACAGCACTGCTGTTGTACTGGTACAAATGGTAGTGTAGCACAGAAAATACCACAGGAATATTAAGTACCACAGGAACTCATGTGGTAATGTCAACGGGCTGGCTGTGGTAAAGATGATATTTCCTGTGGTACCTGATGTTACCACACAAAATACCACAGGAATATTAAGTACCACAGGAACTCATGTGGTAATGTCAACGGGCTGGCTGTGGTAAAGATGATATTTCCTGTGGTACCTGATGTTACCACACAAAATACCACAGGAATATAAGTACCACAGGAACTCTTGAGGGTATACATCGCTTACTCTTGTGATGTCAACAGGCTGGCTGTGTAGTCCTGTGGTACCTTGCGTGTGGTAATCCTGTGGTAACTGGCATGTGGTTTTTATTGTAATATCACTGTAATACTCAAATTACTTTGTAATATTCCTGTATTTGATGTTGCATTACCATTCTTTACTTAGTCACTGCAGTTTCACTACTCCAAACTTAAAGAACACAGTTGTAAACACTGGTTTTAATACAGACAAATTTGTGCTAAAACGAAAGACTGCAGAATTATAATTTATAGTGAGCATCGATCAGTGCGAGTTTAAGTTTTACTTTACAAAGTAACTTGTCATAACGACTGAAGTGTAAACTTATAACAGGATGTCACCTTATTTACCCTTGAGTTGTTATAATGCATACTATAAAAACAAAGCAATTTGAGTAAAAGAAAAAATATTCTACACTTGGATATGGTAATAACTATGCAGTCACTAGATTGCATATCTAAAGCAGTAAAAGGACTGCGCAAGTTTATTTAAGACAAATGTCACATAGTGCTGCCACAAGAGGGCGCTATACCACTTGATCACCACCCTGACTTCGCGTATGTAAAATGAACACATTTGTGGTTAGAGCCCCTTCTCTTCCATGATGAGTCATCAGTTTGAAATCAAAACTCAACAGTTCCAGCCGACGGTTGAAATGTACTGACTTGTTGATGTTTTAGTGTAAATTATTAAAGCTTCCCATTTTAAAGTCGAAGGTTTTTGCAGTACAATTTAATTTTAAAAGCAGATAGTTTGAAACTGATATGCTGATAGGATGTGAATTAAACAGTAAAACACAAGAAAAATAAAGAATCATCGGTGATCAGCACAGCATCACCAGGGATCACTTAGATCGGGAAGTTGTGCCTGCAGCAGAACTACAGCCTACACTTACAGAACTAGCACTCAGTAGCAATATTTAGCATGATTTTGGTAAGTGTTTTGTTGAAAACGTGATTTTAATTATAATTTTCTTGTAGAAGTGCACATGTGTACAAGTACTTTTGGTGTTTCACTGTCAGTCAGGTTGGGGTATGTAGTTTTCTAGTCTACCAAATACCAGTGAGTGTTATTTTTTCTTGATGGAAAATCCTGGGTTTTATTCATGTTATTGGGAAGTGCAGTCATCCACTAAAACCCCTTAACTGATTAGCGCAACATTTATAATTTTTGATTGCTACTCTTAAGTAACATGACTGGGTTTAATTAAACTTAACAGTTGGGTCTTTCAAATTTAATTATAATTTATATTCAATCAATAACTTCATGGTGGTTTGGGCTTGTTACTGGTAAGTCTCTATGGTTATACTGCCATGCTTGTACATATATTAATACCATCGCAGACCGCAGAGTTGTGCAAACCATATAGTTTTGGCAAATGTTAACAATTTTTCTAACACACATTTCCCAATTTTTTTCTTTTACAGTTCTTTGTGCTTCTCTCTCTGAGGAAGGTGACTAAATCATCATCAACAGAAACCTAGAAATGGAGCATGGTGGCATTTCTCACAGGACCAGCATTGGGTTTGGGCTAGCTACTTACCCAAGATAAATATTCCAAAAAGAGATTAATCCTGTGGTGTTGTTATTTCCAAGACTTACTGTCCAATACAAAAAAAACTATGTTTTTTCCTAAGTTTAAAACGTAAATGAAACTGCAGGACAATTGCACTTGTATCATAGTAAAATGAGTTTAAAAACAACATATTTTTTAATTGCCGTGTGGTTATCCTTGTGGTAACTGGCTGTGGTATTCCTGTGGAAACTGGCATGTGGTATTCCTGTGGTAACTGGCGTAGTAATCCTGTGGTAATGTCCCCAAAAACCACAGGAATACCACAGGTAACTGGCATGTGGTATTCCTGAGGTAACTGGCCTGTGGTATTCCTGTGGTAACTGGCCTGTGGTAACTGGCCTGTGGTATTCCTGTGGTAACTGGCCTGTGGTATTCCTGTGGTAACTGGCGTGTGGTATTCCTGTGGTAACTGGCCTGTGGTATTCCTGTGGTAACTGGCGTGTGGTATTCCTGTGGTAACTGGCGTGTGGTATTCCTGTGGTAACTGGCGTGTGGTATTCCTGTGGTAACTGGCGTGTGGTAATCCTGTGGTAACTGTCCTGTGGTAATGTCCCAAAAAAACCACAGGAATACCACAGGAATGTTCCTGTGGTAATTTGTGTGGTAATTTGTGTGGTAATTTTATGTGGTAATACCACAGGACATTTTTGTAAGGGTAAACTCAAATCGGAAATTTGTTTCATTTATTTCTCATCAAATATGGCATTTCAGACAGAAATATTTCAAGGGATGTTTTCTACTATCATCATCATTAGACCGTGTAAGTTTTATGTTAATCTGTGATCTTATAGTATATTTTGTCTTACCAATTCTGTAATGTTCCTTTAAGTTCATTCCATGCCTTTACTCTAGTGAAACATTGAAGGAAATGTTTACCAGCTTTGACACATTTTCGCCCTTTTAGACCAATTATGCTCCAGTCGTATCTTACAGTCTTTTTCTCTTCAACAGGGGGTTTACTCAGTAACCACTCATAAACGAAGATAATAGTACCAACTTGCAATTTCTGCTTGTTCCCACGCTCAAATGTGGTATTGCTGTGGTATTGCTGTGTGGTACTGCTGTGTGGTATCGCTGTGGTACTGCTGTGTGGTATTGCTGTGGTACTGCTGTGTGGTATTGCTGTGTGGTACTGCTGTGGTACTGCTGTGTGGTATTGCTGTGGTACTGCTGTGTGGTATTGCTGTGGTACTGCTGTGTGGTATTGCTGTGTGGTACTGCTGTGTGGTATTGCTGTGGTACTGCTGTGTGGTATTGCTGTGTGGTATTGCTGTGTGGTATTGCTGTGGTACTGCTGTGTGGTATTGCTGTGGTACTGCTGTGTGGTATTTCTGTGTGGTATTGCTGTGGTACTGCTGTGTGGTATTTCTGTGTGGTACTGCTGTGGTACTGCTGTGTGGTATTGCTGTGGTATTGCTGTGTGGTATTGCTGTGTGGTACTATTGTGTGGTACTGCTGTGTGGTATTGCTGTGGTATTGCTGTGTGGTATTGCTGTGTGGTATTGCTGTGTGGTATTGCTGTGTGGTATTGCTGTGGTATTGCTGTGTGGTAATGCTGTGTGGTATTGCTGCTATGTGGTACTGTTGTGTGGTAATGATGTGTGGTATTGCTGTGTGGTACTGATGTGTGGTATTGCTGTGTGGTACTCCTGTGTGGTAATTTCTGTGTGGTATTGTCCTGTGGTAATGGGCCAAAAAACCACAGGATTATTTTGTGGTATTTTCCTGTGGTATTTTTCCTGTGGTATTTTCCTGTGGTATTTTCTATGGTATTTCCTGTGGTACAACTGTGTGGTATACCACAGGAATACCACATGATATTTTTGTAAGGGCTATAGGGGGCGTTCCACAACAATTCGATTGCGCATGCTCGCTTTTGCAGGGTGATTGCGCAAAGTCAAAATGCTGCAATGAAGAATGAAGACACATTGTTTTTGATCACATGCCGGTTGTGTAAACAGGTTTTTTACTTGAAATGTTGTTTATGAAACTGCTGTTACACAGGTCACCAACTGTTTTAGAAACGGTTACACATTTAAAAAAAATAACCGTGAATGCGCAGGCTTATACGTAAGCCTGTGACGGTTACACGGTTAAGTGACAGATCTTACGGTTAAACGTTTACATTTGTACGGTTCAGATAAACGTTGAAAAGTGTTTTGTTAGTATATTATAGTCCGTAGGGGGGAAAAAACGCTTTGAAAAGTAACAATTCTATGGCACATCATTTCAGGGCCCAATTTCATGGCTCCCCTTAATGCTGAATTCTGCGCTTGGGGTCACCATTCTGCGCTAGCTGTGTAAGCGTAGAACGCCTATACATGGACTACGCAAGCACACAAAATTCCATGCTAACCCGTGTAATACGCTTGACATAAGCGCGGAATTACCTGCTTCCATAAGCGCTGATCCTTTGCCTACGGTAAGCAGAGCCATGAAATTGGGCCCTGTATTTAGATTGATATAAATAAATTTGAAATGTAAATGTTGGTTGTTTCAGAAAGTGTTTACCTTATATGCAGTTTTTTATATAAAATATACTAAACCCTTTTTGAAATTTTGTTCACGGAACTAATGGTTTTAACTTGTGTAACCGACCGTTTCAAAAACAGTTACTACACGCTTACAAAAAATAACCGTAAATGCGCAGGCTAATACGTAAGCGCAGGCTATAAAACTTGGTCAATGCTGAATTAAAATCGTAATTGTAACAAATTGTGTGCCCTTTAATACCGATCGAGTATGTTAGGCTAAAAACGTAAATTTATATGGGATATGAATTGATTGCTATTTTTGGCTTTCAGCCCAAATCCAACACTGGCCTGTAGCCCATGGAAAAAGGTAATTTCTCTTCACCTTTCCCCAATTTATTGCCGTATTGCCATGAATTTTGGTTTGTGCCACATTGTGATTTTTCGAAGTAATGCGTTTGCATTTGGAACCTTAAAAATGTGGTTTTCCAGCGAACGGGTTTCCCAGCGCAAAGAAGTTGCACCCGCTGATTGTCCAAAAACCTAGGCGGTTTTTGTCTATACGTTCACGCTGAATCTGAATAACGACCCGAGCGGTTTTCCTTTTGACGCGCTGAAGAAAAATATTCTTCTCGATTCTTGTGAATGAACGTAAACTTGTGTCAGTCGGCGACAGTAATGAATCTCTATGTATATTCTAAAAAAAACGCAACAACACGGGTCATAAATGGGTTGCGGACTTGAACGAGTTAATTAGAATTTGATTCCATTCCGTAAATAAACACATATCAAATTCTAGGCAGGGTACACATGGCGTTAAATTTGCTTGGGAATTTGGGAGTTTTTTCTACTGACAATGTTTTAATAAGTTTTTATGCTTTTAAACTGACCGTCAATAAAATCTTTCTCGTTTTAAGAAACATTTGTGTAATCTAGGACGTTAAATTTGAGCTTAATTGAAAAATTATGTTTCTAGAAGTCGGATTTGTTTTCACTATCTCCATTTGTTTTGTACACGGGCGAAAATGCGCAATAAATGACGTCATTGTGACGTCGTCCGTAATTTCAGGCCGAGATGCACATATATCAGTATTCCAGGAGTCTAAAACTGAAAAAAGTTTGACGATCGGGGGTATACTTTTTGAGATTTGGTGCACACAAGGTTGGCTAATTAAATATTCACATCGCTGTAAAGTGGCTAATTAATTAATAATTTTAACATTTATTACATTTAGAGTTAAGTTCATGTACTAAGCTTCAATTTGATATAATGATCTCACTCTTTCGTATTACGCTCTAGGATATTAGCTGTATACAAAAAACGTGTGCAAATGCTATGGGATTTAGGTGGAAACAAATGTATAAGAAAAATAATAAAAATCTCAACGAAAACAATAGCTGTTCCGACAGCTAGGTCGGAACAGCTAATAAAATAACGACAACTGCTGGCTGTAGAGTCATACAGAGTCTCACGTAACACTTGTAGTCACTGCAGATGTTTCTTCCACGTATGGCTTCATACAGGTAAAACTCCAAACAAATGGGACGCTATTGAATTAGGCATCAAAGATCGGTGCATGGTGTGAAAGTACAATGTCCATCCAGTTTTAATATTTGTTTGCATACTTCTATTTAACAAAGGAAGGTAATTAGGGCATCAGTTGATATATTGTATCAGTTTATTTTTTTCAATTCAAAGAACTTGGCATGGTGACTTGAAAACCGGATAGTGGAGGATTCACAATGCTTGTGAGGCCTTTTTGCCGAGTTACATGCAAAAATATCTTTAAAAAATTAAATTTACCACGCAATACTCACGGTTGTTTTGCTCTTCAGCGCGGCACACAGGCGCCGTTCACGCATTGCGCACAAATAAAGACAGCGCGGTGTGCGCGGAGCCATAAAGACAGTGTGGTGTGCGCCGGAAGCCTTATCAGAACGTCAGGCCAACTCGTACGCACACCAACTCGTTAACGGACCAACTCGGTCAAAAGTGCTCAATTTTCGTGAAGCTGACCAGCACACGAACGAGCGCATGTGTGTGTGTGAGTACATGTAGGTATACGGGACCTATAACAAAAGAGGACAATAGGTCCACGGTTCGGGAAAGGTCCACGGTTGAAAAACGTGTACAAAACCAATGGGAGCTGTTGCAAAAAAGTTAAAGTATATAAACAAAAGAGGGACAATAGGAGGTCCACGATTGCAGGCGTACCATTCCCGGTGCACACAGCTTTGTGGGGACTTCCTATTGTTGTTCTATTATTCCCTTTTCTATTGAATCTGGTGTGGGGACCCAGTTTAACAAAGAAAACGTTGTGGGGACCTTTTGTTCCATTGTATAAAAGTCCCCACAGCTCTGGGTATGCCTACCTATACACACTTGCGTGTGTGGGTACGACAGGACCGAGCAACAGCGAGCATGTGTTGGGAAAACTGGTTTCCACACAATGTAATTAACGTTTAATATTCTATGCGTGTCAAGTACCAGCAGTATTTTCATACATGCAACAGGTTTGAATTATTTACACACCAACAAACGCACGTCGTCACAGCCTTTTCATCACAGTAAGGACATGATTATATGTATTTTGTATTTGAATAATTGGTGATTTGCAAAATGACGGCGGTCAGAATGGTTTTTCTTTGGTCTGATTGTAGCAGGCAGTCCGGCCAAGATCCTGATGTCTTCTCCAAAGGAAGGTTACGGTGATATTGAAGAACTATCCCACCAGGCTACATGTATATTTTGGGGGATACTTGGTGGCCAGGAGATATTTTCACTGGTTAATACCACTTTAAATAATATTTTATACGAAGTAACTGAGTGTAAGCCAGGTATACAGTTTAGTGAAGCTTCAAGTGCTTCCTAATTTTGCACGAATAAAGTTCAATTTCACAAATTTGCCTTTCACCATCTTCACGTGGCCTCCTACATGTATGTCCCTTTTATTATTTCTTTCATAAATTGTTAATTGCTTACTCGTTGCCTGATACCAACAAAATTAATCCAGACAACAATATAGTAGTCATGGCCTGCATTCGTGGCAGTAGGCCTAAGTACAACCAATAGTTTATAAGCAATAAAGAAACAAAGGCATAGGAAAAACAAGAAATAACGACACAATAAAATAAAGGGAAAAGGGACAAAAATAAAGCCTCCTCCAAACAAACATATTGATCAAACAAATAAAATACAGACAGAAAGGCACAAATAAAGGCTTTAGTAGGAAACGCACAAATTATTTTTATTTTATTTTTGATTTTAATTTTTAAATCTTGAGACATACGATGATTAAAATTTGATCTGGATCTGTCAAGTGTCAACGAAAATATACAAAAGTTTACAAAACTCTCCCCAACAAAATGTGACAACCACTCACACCCCTGTAACAATACAAATATTATTGTCAACAACTTACACAATCTAGAAGAATGAAATAAGGAAGCAAACAAATCCACAAATAAAGAAATAAAAAAACACAGAAATAGTTACACAACATCAAGAAATAAACTTTAACATAGTGACATAAAAGCATTAAAAAACTAGACATATTTACATCAGCAGAGCTGTTTCGCTAATAATATTTTCATATTACTCAAGTGAATATGAAAGTTTGTTCGGTGTACATAATCAAGTTAATAATACAATATTTAAAGCCTTGTGAGATCCAATTCATTGTCTATATATCTTGTAAAACTGTACCTTTAAGATATTATAACCTGACAAATGATGACGTCATGATGATGTCAATTATTTTTGGAATCAGTTATGACATATCAAGCCTGATAAAAAAAGAATTTGGATTAAAGCAAGTTCCGTTAGCAATTTATGACTTAAAGAGGCAAAAAATGAAAAAATCATAACAAATCGTGTGATGACGTCATCATGACGTCATTACAAGTTTAACAGGAACTTGCCATTATCTAACGACTTGCCAAGTTTCAACGTAATCAGACCTATACTTTTGGAGATATACGACTTCAAATAGTGCACCTTTAATGTCACGTCACGTGACCCCTGATGACGTAATCAATCTAAAACTTCATACGTATGTTGGCTGCCTGACGTTTATCATGTGTATCAATTTTGAAGCGATTACAAAAAACTTCGCCACACACATCTTCTCAAAGTGCATTTTGAACAGTTTTCCAACTGCCACTAGAGGGCGCTCTTTAATATTATTACGTCATTGGTATTTTTTTTTTTAAGTACATCTTAGCTGCACACTAACATCGTTAAAAGCAACTTCATAACTTTTGTCACTTTTGAATTACGAGGGCACTTCCGGTTTTGACCGGTTTCGACCGGAAGTAGAGGTCACGTGAGGTCACGCACACTGAATAAAATGAAGCCCTAATTAATCCCCACCCAATCCTGTAAACAGAATCCTATGGTCTCTTGTGGCTGATTTGATACGGATTTTCAAATATTTAAAATATAAAACTTTAAGATGACGTCACGTATGTGTCAGTTGATGACGTCATCATGACGAATTTGTTTTAGGACCTTCCTTGCCCCAATGCCTTTCATCACTGAAAGTTTCATTGCAATTGCTCTTTAGGAACTACATGTATGCAAAAGACCGCTTAGAACGAATTGTGCGTTATTTCAATTACTTCCGGAAGTCTGAAACATTAAAATAAAAACAACACTTGAGCTTAATTACATTTGTGCACAAATGCAGAGCTGTTTCGCTGATAACAGTTTCAAATTACTCAAGTGAATATGAAAGTCTTTTTGTATTCTAAGCAGTTATAATGTATCAAGCCTGTTTAAAAAAGAATTTTGATTATAGCATGCTCCGTTAGCAATTTATGACTTAAAGGGGCAAAAAATGAAAAAAATCATAAGAAATCGTGTGATGACGTCATCATGACGTAATTAAAGGTTTAACAGGAACTTGCCATTATCTAACGACTTGCCAAGTTTCAACATAATCAGACCTATACTTTTGGAGATATACATGTACGACTTCAAATAGTGCACCTTTAAAGTCACGTCACGTGACCCCTGATGACGTAATCATATTTTTGGAATCAGTTATGACACATCAAGCCTGTTTAAAAAAGAATTTGGATTAAAGCATGTTCCGTTACCAATTTCTGATTTAAAGGGGCATAAAATGAAAAAAATCATAACAAATCGTGTGATGACTTCATCATGACGTCATTACAAGTTTAACAGGAACTTGCCATTATCTAACGACTTGCCAAGTTTCAACGTAATCAGACCTATACTTTTGGAGATATACGACTTCAAAAAGTGCACCTTTAATGTCACATCACGTGACCCTTGATGACGTAATCAATCTAAAACTTCATACAGCTGCCTGACGTTTATCATGTGTATCAATTTCGAAGCGATTACAGAAAACTTCGCAACACACATCTTCTCAAAGTGCATTTTGAACAGTTTTCCAACTGCCGCTAGAGGGCGCTCTTGTGTTTCGTGACGTCATCGGTATTTTTTTTTAACTGCACACCCATGCCGGACACTAACATCGTTGAAAGCATTTTCATAACATTTAGCACTTTTGAATTACAAGGCACTTCCGGTTTCGACAGGAAGTAGAGGTCATAATGAGGTCAAATGATGACATCATGATGACGTCAATTTTTTTTCGAATCAGTTATGACGTATCAAGCCTGTTTAAAAAAGAATTTGAATTAAAGCATGTTCCGTTACCAATTTCTGATTTAAAGGGGCATAAAATGAAAAAAATCATAACAAATCGTGTGATGACTTCATCATGACGTCATTACAGGTTTAATAGGAACTCGACATTATCTAACGACTTGCCAAGTTTCAACGTGATCAGACCTATACTTTTGGAGATACATGTATACGACTTCAAATAGTGCACCTTTAATGTCATGTCACGTGACCCCTGATGACGTAATCAATCTAAAACTTTGTACATATGTTGGCTGCCTGACGGTCATCATGTGTATCAATTTTGAAGCGATTACACAAAACTTCGCAACACACATCTTCTCAAAGTGCATTTTGAACAGTTTTCCAACTGCCGCTAGAGTGCGCTCTTGTGTATCGTGACGTCATCGGTATTTCTTTTTAACTGCACACTATTGCCGGACACTAACATCGTTGAAAGCATTTTCATAACATTTAGCACTTTTGAATTACGAAGGCACTTCCGGTTTCGACCGGAAGTAGAGGTCGCGTGAGGTCAGCACACTGAATAAAATGAAGACCTAATTTATCCCTACCCAATCCCACAAACAGAAACCTACGGTCTCTTGTGGCTGATTTGATACAGATTTTCAAATATTTAAAATAGAAACCTTTAAGATGACGTCACGTGACAGGTGATGACGTCATCATGACGAATTTGTTTTAGGACCTTCCTTGCACCAATGCCTTTCATCACTGAAAGTTTCATTGCAATTGCTCTTTAGGAACTATGCAAAAGGCCGCTTAGAACGAATTGTGCGTTATTTCAATGACTTCCGGAAGTCTGAAACAGACAAATTTAAAAAACTAGACTTATTTGCATTTGTGAACAAATGCAGAGCTGTTTCGCTAATAATATTTTCAAATTACTCAAGTGAATATGAAAGGTTGTAGTGTGTACATAATCAAGTTAATATTACAATATTTTACGCCTTGTGAGATCGAATTCATTGTCTATATATCTTGTAAAACTGTACCTTTAAGGTAATATAACCTGACAAATGATGACGTCATGATGACGTCAATTATTTTTCGAATCAGTTATGACATATCAAGCCTGATAAAAAAAGAATTTAGATTAAAGCATGTTCCGTTAGTAATTTCTGACTTAAAGGGGTAAAAAATGAAAAAAATCATAACAAATCGTGTGATGACGTCATCATGACGTCATTACAAGTTTAACAGGTACTTGCCATTATCTAACGACCCGCCAAGTTTCAACTTAATCAGACCTATACTTTTGGAGATATACGACTTCAAAAAGTGCACCTTTAATGTCACGTCACGTGACCCCTGATGACGTAATCAATCTAAAACTTCATACATATGTTGGCTGCCTGACGGTCATCATGTGTATCAATTTTGAAGCGATTACAAAAAACTTCGCAACACACATCTTCTCAAAGTGCATTTTGAACAGTTTTCCAACTGCCGCTAGAGGGCGCTCTTTAATATTATTACGTCATTGGTATTTTTTTTTAAAAGTACATCTTAGCTGCACACTAACATTGTTAAAAGCAACTTCATAACTTTTGTCACTTTTGAATTACGAGGGCACTTCCGGTTTTGACCGGTTTCGACCGGAAGTAGAGGTCACGTGAGGTCACGCACACTGAATAAAATGAAGCCCTAATTAATCCCTACCCAATCCTGTAAACAGAATCCTACGGTCTCTTGTGGCTGATTTGATACGGATTTTCAAATATTTAAAATATAAAACTTTAAGATGACGTCACGTGTCAGTTGATGACGTCATTATGACGAATTTGTTTTAGGACCTTCCTTGCCCCAATGCCTTTCATCACTGAAAGTTTCATTGCAATTGCTTATCGGGAACTATGAAAAAAGGTGCTTGGAACGAATTGTGCGTTATTTCAATGACTTCCGGAAGTCTGAAAAATACAAATAAAAAGAAAAACAACAAAAACTCCAAGTAAAACAAGAGCTGTTTCGCTGCAAAGCGAAACAGCTAATTACAAGTTTACCAGGAACTTGCCATTATCTAACGACTTGCCAAGTTTCAACGTGATCAGACCTATACTTTTGGAGATATACGACTTCAAAAAGTGCACCTTTAATGTCACGTCACGTGACCCCTGATGACGTAATCAATCTAAAACTTCATACATATGTTGGCTGCCTGACGGTCATCATGTGTATCAATTTTGAAGCGATTACACAAAACTTCGCAACACACATCTTCTCAAAGTGCATTTTGAACAGTTTTCCAACTGCCGCTAGAGGGCGCTCTTGTGTATCGTGACGTCATCGGTATATTTTTTTTAACTGCACACTATTGCCGGACACTAACATCGTTGAAAGCATTTTCATAACATTTAGCACTTTTGAATTACGAAGGCACTTCCGGTTTCGACCGGAAGTAGAGGTCGCGTGAGGTCACGCACACTGAATAAAATGAAGACCTAATTTATCCCTACCCAATCCCGCAAACAGAAACCTACGGTCTCTTGTGGCTGATTTGATACAGATTTTCAAATATTAAAAATAGAAACCTTTAAGATGACGTCACGTGACAGGTGATGACGTCATCATGACGAATTTGTTTTAGGACCTTCCTTGCACCAATGCCTTTCATCACTGAAAGTTTCATTGCAATTGCTCTTTAGGAACTATGCAAAAGGCCGCTTAGAACGAATTGTGCGTTATTTCAATGACTTCCGGAAGTCTGAAACAGACAAATTAAAAAAAACACAATAAAAACAAAAACTCTAACAAAAACAATAGCTGTTTCGCTGCGCTTGCCGCGAAACAGCTAAAAACTAGAGCTTATTTGCATTTGTGAACAAATGCAGAGCTGTTTCGCTAATAATATTTTCAAATTACTCAAGTGAATATGAAAGTTTGTAGTGTGTACATAATCAAGTTAATAAATGCAATATTGAATGCCTTGTGAGATCCAATTTATTGTCTATGTATCTTGTAAAACTGTACCTTTAAGATAATATAACCTGACGAATGATGACGTCATGATGACGTCAATTATTTTTCGAATCAGTTATGACATATCAAGCCTGTTTAAAAAAAGAATTTGGATTAAATCATGTTCCGTTAGCAATTTCTGACTTAAAGGGGCAAAAAATGAAAAAATCATAACAAATCGTGTGATGACGTCATCATGACGTCATTACAAGTTTGACAGGAACTTGCCATTATCTAACGACTGGCCAAGTTTCAACGTGATCAGACCTATACTTTTGGAGATATACGACTTCAAAAAGTGCACCTTTAATGTCACCTCACGTGACCCCTGATGACGTCATCAATCTAAAACTTCATACATATGTTGGCTGCCTGACGGTCATCATGTGTATCAATTTTGAAGCGATTACACAAAACTTCGCCACACACATCTTCTCAAAGTGCATATTGAACAGTTTTCCAACTGCCGCTAGAGGGCGCTCTTGTGTATCGTGACGTCATCGGTATTTTTTTTTAACTGCACACTATTGCCGGACACTAACATCGTTGAAAGCATTTTCATATCATTTAGCACTTTTGAATTACGAAGGCACTTCCGGTTTCGACCGGAAGTAGAGGTCGCGTGAGGTCACGCACACTGAATAAAATGAAGACCTAATTTATCCCTACCCAATCCCACAAACAGAAACCTACGGTCTCTTGTGGCTGATTTCATACAGATTTTCAAATATTTAAAATAGAAACCTTTAAGATGACGTCACGTGATAGGTGATGACGTCTTCATGACGAATTTGTTTTAGGACCTTCCTTGCACCAATGCCTTTCATCACTGAAAGTTTCATTGCAATTGCTCTTTAGGAACTATACAAAAGGCCGCTTAGAACGAATTGTGCGTTATTTCAATGACTTCCGGAAGTCTGAAACAGACAAATTAAAAAAATAAAAATAAAAACTAACACAAAAACAATAGCTGTTTCGCTGCGCTTGCTGCGAAACAGCTAATAAAAACAAAAACTCTAACAAAAACAATAGCTGTTTCGCTGCGCTTCGCTGCGCTTCGCTGCGAAACAGCTAAAAAAATAAAAAAAATAAAAACAAAAACTCTAACAAAAACAATAGCTGTTTCGCTGCGCTTGCTGCGAAACAGCTAATAAGCGTGAACGTAGATATCAAGAAACACATTCAATATATTAAAGGCCCCATTATGTAACTAATGAAATAACGAAACTAAGAAATCAACAAACAAAGAAATACTAAGAAAAAAATCAAGTAAGAAAACACAGAAATGCAGAAAGACCGTACAGAAAACCGAAAATTCAAAGTACATGTACATACGGGTCTTTCTTTCTAGCCTATTTCACTCCACTGCAGGAGGAAAGCCTCTTCACCAATTCTCCATTTCCTTCTATCCTGCGCTGTCTGTTGCCAAGCAATGCCCCATATGTACTTAGTTCATCTCTCCATCTTTTGTTTTGTCTCCCTCTTTTTCTTGTACGGTTTCTTGGAGTCCAGTTGGTTGTTTTGCACGCCCACCTGTTGTCATATATCTCCTTGCTAGGTGACCTGCCCATCTCCACTTCTTCGATTTGATGGTCTTAATGATATCCTGCACTCTTGATATCTTTCTTACATGTACATGTAGGTCCTCGTTCGTCACCCTGTCCTTCTTTGTTACTCCTATCATTATTATTTCCATAGCCCTCTCTGTCACCCTTAGTTTTTTCTCAAGTCGTTTGGTGGTTGTCCATGTCTCGGCACCATATGATAGGACAGGTATGATGCACTGATCGAATACTTGCCTTTTCAGGGATATAGGAAGGGTGTGGTCTCGAAAGATGTGGCTGAGTGTGCCAAACTTCACCCATCCTAACTGGATTCTTCTCTTTATTTCATCTCCTGTTTCGTTATTGAAGGTGATCTTCTTTCCCAGATAGATGTAGTGGTCAACAATCTCCAAATCTGAAAATGAGGATATCATCAGCAAATCTGAGATGGGTGAGATGTTCTCCATCTGTCAAGATCCCTTTATCACTCCAGTCGATATTCTTAAAAACTTCTTCCAGGGCTGCTGTGAAGATCTTTGGTGACACTGGATCCCCTTGTCTGACACCCCTCATTATCGCTATCGAGTCAGTGATAGTATCATCCAGGTGAACTCTTGCAGTCGGCTCTTTGTATATAGCTTTGATGATTTTGATGTACTTCCCGTCAATACTTTGCTTTTCCAAAGCTGTCAGCAGTGACTGTCACTGGTGGTCTAAGTTGTCAAAGGCTTTTTCATAGTCTATGAAACCTAGACAAAGGTTGAACTGGTATTCCTTTGACTTCTCAATCACTTGGCTTAGTGTTTGTAAGTGGTCTGAAGTTCCAAAACCTGATCTGAAGCCTGCCTGCTCTCTAGGTTGGTTATCGTCAAGCTGCTTCTCCATGCGAGCCAGAATAACTCTGGTAAAAAGCTTGTACAGGTGAGGTAGTAAGCTGATAGGTCTGTAGTTCTTTATGTCTTTTTTGTCCCTTTCTAGAATATGAGAATGACTTTGGACTCGTTCCACTGGGAGGGAATTTCTTCCTCTTGCAAGATTTTGTTGAATAGGGTTGTGATTGTTGTGATGGTTTCCTTGTCCCCTAGACTGAGGATATCTGATGTTACTTGATCCTCACCAGGGGCCTTTCCATTCTTCATTTTCCTCAAAGCGTGTGAGACCTCTTCTGGTAGAATAGGAGGTACTTCCTCTGATCTACTTGACCAGTCTTCCTCAGATCTCCAATCAGGCTGATCGCTGGTGTATAGTGTGCTGTAAAAGTCCTTTACTATTTGACTAATCTTGTGTTGATTGCATGTTTCAGTCCCGTTAATTTTCTTTCATGCACGACATGAGCTGTCTCCCTTCTTGCAATTTTCGGTTTATGATCTTTGGGCCCTTGTGCTTTACCAGGACTTCTTGAATCATCTTAGACCTATGTTTTCTCTTAAGTTCTTGTCTTTTCTTTCGTATTGTCTTGTTTAGTTCTGTATATTCTACTTGTACATTGTGTAGCAGTGCTGAATCTTGTCTGTGTGGTTTGAGTGCTTTCCTCCTTTTGTTCATCTACTGGATTTCGTCCATACCTGGGTTGCTTGCTCTGGTCTGTGCCGAGTCACTCTTCCCCAGTTTCTCTGCAGTATCTAGTATGGCCTGAACCACTTGGTTGTAAGTGTCACTAACAGCCTGAGCCTCCACTTGATCAATTAATGGTGAGAATCTATTCTTCAGTTCTATGCTGAACTCTGTCTTATGTTCTGACAGCTTCTTTAAATCAATCCTTCTTTTCCTAGGTCTTTTTAACATCTTCAGTCGGATAAAGAGAACCAAACGGGGAAACACGGATTTATAAAGAGAAAATATACATGTACATAGAATTTTTAGAAACAAAGACACATTTAAGAGACAAAAAAATAGAGACATAAAGAAATCAAGAAAATAAAGGAAAAACAAAGGAAATCAAGTAATAGATAAATTCAGAAATTTAAAGGCACCTGAAAATGGATTTTTTTCTTTTTAAACATAAAAGTATATGTACATGTATATTAACAATTAACAAAATTGTTTGAGTGATTATTTGTCAGGATTTAAAATGTAAAGTTGTTTTGGGGGTGACTCCGCCCATCCCTTTTTGTGATGTCAATCAAGGAAGACTTCGCCGCGATCGAACATCGACCCTCCTCGAATTTGCCTGCATTTACGTTTTATACACACGTGCAAGTAGTAAGCTTGTACGTTTCGTTTGGTTATCCAAAAAAGGAATTATTCTTGCATTTTTTGGAGGTAAGTTTGAACTTTGAGGGGCATGTTTTTAGCTTGCGCCAAGCGTCACGATTTTGTTGTTGGCACTGCATGCGATTCACTGTGCACGGTATCCGAGTGGCTCGTCCACAGCAGCCTTCCTCTGCATGCAGTCTGCAACTAGTTAAGCGCAACTAGTCGACTGTGTCTTAGCCGTAGGACAGTTCAAGTCAGAATACCTACATGTACATGTGTACTAGCTGATTGCCAAAAGACCCAATTTAAAGCCAAAGTCTTCCAAATTTCAAAGAAACACCCACAACCCACATCTTTATGGTATTGTTAATTTTCAAAGCACATAGTCTGGTTCTTCAAAAGATGCACTAAATAGTTAATTATGTGTAAGAGACTAGGTGCCACGCAAGAGTTGAATTGGCCCTTGAACATGAGTGGAACATTTTTTAAATTAACGGTGAAAGAAAAATCACAAATTCTAATGATTATTACCGGGTTTTTTTTGTTTTTTTGTTATTTGTTAAAAAGGGAATTTGTTCAAAGCACATAGTCTGGTTCTTCAAAATATGCACTACATAGTTTTAAAATTATGTGTAAGAGACTAGGTGCCACGCAAGAGTTGAACAGCCTAAAGAATGGCCCTTGAACATGAGGGGAACATTTTTTTAATTAACGGTAAAAGAAAAATCACAAATTCTGATGATTATTACCAGGTTTTTTGTTTAAAAAAGGTATTTGTTAAAAAGGGAATAACATGGTGTGGGGAGTTGGTCTTCACTGCCTGGTATTGACCTTGGTTGGCTAGGCGCTGTTAATGGTCCATGGCATGGCCACTGCATTGTTAGTGGTCCATTAACAGCAGTGAGCCACCAACCAAGGTCATACTCTTATTCCCTTAATACAGTTGTGGAATGGGTTATGGCTTTATTATTAAACTAGCTATGGGCTTGTACTTTGTAGGAAAGGTTGCAGTAGATTTTAGGTAGAAAGACAGTTTAGAACAACTTGCATGCGAGTAAAAGTATACATGTAGTACAAATTCAAACTACATGCTCTACAAAATGCCCACCATCTGTTTTTTACTCTTTGACACAAATTTTAAGGAATTTTTTGTTTATTTAATTGTAGCTGGTTAAACTGGAGATGAAGGCTAATGGGATGAGGAAAAATCTTGATGTAACACAGCTTTTTCTTGCACACAAGTAAGTGATTTTGTCTCTTTCTTATCTGCCACAATTATTACTGAAAGGATTGTGCTGTATTACTTCTTTTCTTTCACCATTAATTTAAAAAATGTTCCACTCATGTTCAAGGGCCATTCTTTAGGCTGTTCAACTCTTGCGTGGCACCTAGTCTCTTACACATAATTTTAAAACTATGTAGTGCATATTTTGAAGAACCAGACTATGTGCTTTGAACAAATTCCCTTTTTAACAAATAACAAAAAAAAAAAAAAAAAACGGTAATAATCATTAGAATTTGTGATTTTTCTTTCACCGTTAATTAAAAAAATGTTCCACTCATGTTCAAGGGCCAATTCAACTCTTGCGTGGCACCTAGTCTCTGAAAGTGGACACCAAATTCATACCAATCATGTCAAAATTCCTTGATGAATGTCTAGGCTCCTGTCTTTGAGCTTTGCTATAGACTGTGCAAGTCTCGCTCGTATCGGAACGAGAAAACATGTCAAGGGAAGAACATATTTTTTTCTGAAATCAAATCATTGTTTTAAAAATTAGATCTATGAACAAATCTGAACAACAAAAATACTAATTTTACAATTTGTATACATTAATTGTTTTAGCTTTCATAATAAACACGCAAATCATTTGTTAGTTTTTGTTGATCAAAGGTCATCAAACCCAGCTACCAGCCCTCAACCCTCTGCCCTCAACCATTGTCAACACAACTCCTCCAGTTCCAACCGCTCTTTCAAATTACAGTGGCCTCAAAGATCCAACTAACTTTGTAAAAACTTGTCATTTCTCTGAAAAGACACTAAGAAAAGTTGCCCTATTACTGGTTGTTGAAAAAACACTTGTATCATATACATGTACTGACTACCCCAGTCACCAAAACTATGAATATGTCGCTTCAAGGTGCAATTATTCCCCCTGACGCTTTAAAAGTGCTATCGTCACTCCTCTCCTTAAAAAGCCAACCCTGGACTCGGAGAATTTATAAAAACCTTCGCCCAGTTTCAAATCTCTCATAAATATATTTAAAAAAATCAAAAACACATTTGCAGCCCAACTGAATGATCATCTGTCAAAACACTTAATCTTTACTAGCTTTCCCAATCTGAGAAAAAGAAAAGTAAATTTGTTGATTAGCTTTTTATCATATAAGAATCATCAGTTAATTGTGTTATCAACAACAAGTTCATCAAAAACCTACAGTAATACAACTACTGTATGTTCAGAATGCTATCATAGCGTTGACCGGGGGTTATCGAACACACAACTTGGAATGACACAAGGTCGACTAATAACTGTGTTTCTTGGCTTCTGAGGGAGAGCTCTTTCTGCTTCTAATGTCTTTATTCAACGCTAGTCAAAATACAAGAAGAACGACAGGAGCTGCCTCACTGGCGAGCGGGTTTCCACGATCGGCCTGCAGGGGCAGCCAGCAGTGCTCCGACGGGGAGTCGTGCTGGCGCCCCCTACCGGTCGATCGTAGCCGTTACCCTGCCCCCTCCTAGGACCCTGCTTGTCCCAGAAGCAGGCAGCGAGCGCCATCGCTCGCCAGCGAAGCAACCCCTTCACAATGGCAATAAAAACAGAGAGAAATCATGTGACGGGAACTATGGGGGAGTCGGACATGGCTGAGGGCCCCACTGCGTCTCCGTCTGCCGGAACTGCCGCAACTGCCGCTCCCAAAACTGGACGGGGACTCCCTTGGGGAAGGTGATGACCGAGTCCATGGGGATGACGCCAAGCGTCAGCCCGTGGCCCAGGGGCAGGGGTGCAGGGGAGGCTGGCCGGGCGGCACTCTCCGTCTGGGTGTAGCCGTCTGTCCGGCTGGGCGGTGTGGTGAAGCGGGGGGCAGTGCCTCCTCGTCCAGTGGAGCGCCTGTGGTGGCCGCGCCCTTGGTTCCACCGGAAGGGACCCTCCTCACAGCTACCCTCCACCGCTGGGGAAGGTGGCGTCAGGGGCCGCTCCGAGTGGAGTTGGCCCCCTTGCCCAGTCTGACCCCGAGGGAGAAGGGGTCACTCAGCTCCGGTTGGGGTGGTGTAGCTGGCTGTTGAGTGTCGTTTCCGGCCTCCTGCCGGTGTTGGTTGACTGGCGATGGTTGTTTCCGTAGACGTGGGGGGGAGGGAGACGGGGATCGTTCCGAGTGGTCAAGATCCCCCTCTCCCGATGGTCCAGCTAGCGTTGGTTCCAATGGAATGGTTGGAGGGCGCTCCGAGTGGTCGCGAAACCTCCCCCCACTCCATCAGCTCATCCTCCAGCGCTGAGTTGATGGCGGGCGCGTCTAGTCCGTCTCCTGTCACTCCAACTCTGCCCACCAGTGAAAACAGTGCAACGTAGGTGCCCCTAAAGATCGTCACTGGGTCAAGCGTCGGGTTAAGTACTCTGACGGGTAAAGCCCCTTCCATTGCGTCCACCAACCCCGTTGCGACTGTCACCGGGCACCACCTTCCTGCGGATGAAGGCCTTGGTTTTCTTAGCCGCCTGAACTCTTGTCACTGAGGGGCGGTGTTGACAGCCTCCCGTCGGTCTTCCCGTTGATGTGCACGGCGTTGTCCCCCCCCAACGCCACCGACAGCGGTAGGTCGATAGAAAATCGATTCCTAGGATGACGTCCGGCTCTATGTTGGCCACCACGCACGCATGTCGGATGGCTTGGTCCCCGACCCTGAGTTCGAACTCCGCCTGTCCCGGAGCCGGCATTGGGCTCTCGTCTGCCTGCCTCAAAGTATGGGGTGAAGGTTGAAGGTCTGGCCGTTCGGACGCTGGTAGCTGACCGAAGACCCGTTCCAAGAAAATACTCACGTTCGCTCCAGTATCCAGCAGGAAGTTTACCGGAGTCGAGGCAACCTTCCCGCAGATAAAATTTCCTCCGGGTAGCGTCGTCGTGGTTGTCTGGCCTCGGCCAAGTGTTCCTGCGACGGGTATTTGTGGTGCCTGTCGTGCCTCACTGTGTCCTCGCTGTGAGTTGTTGTTAAATCCCTGCTTCCTGTGGCGACAGTCTCGCCGGAAGTGGCCGAACTCATGGCACCCAAAACACTCCATCATGGTCCGTTTGGTCTGTCGGGGCACGGAGCCGGAGCGTTCCCTGTTCGGCGCTAATAGTGGCGGTGGGGTCTGTGCTATGGACCGGACATCCCGGAACCCATACTTCCCCTTCTTGTTTTGGGAGTCGAGGAAGGCCTCCATCTCGGTGGCGAGAGTGATGGCCTCGGTTAAAGTTGTTGCTTTCCTTGAGAAGATGTGACGTTGGAGTTGTTCGTCGCCCAGGAAGTTGAGGAACGCCTCCACCGCCAAGTTCTCCCGCGCCTGGACGGGTAGCTTCGGGTAGCTCTTGAGCACCAATCGGCGAATGGACTGTCGAGACCGCTTAGCGACTCCCCCCGACCTCTGATACGCATCGATAGTTGGGCCCGATGCAACGGGATCTGGGCCGCTACCCAAAATCTTTCCTCGAAATACTCCAAAATGGAAGAGTAACTTTTTCATGCTTCGGGCATCATGTCAGCCAAGGCCTCCTGCGGCAATCCTCGCAGGTGCGAAGCTAGAAACATTGCTTTCTCTGCTTCGCTCCATTGGTTGACTGTGGTGACTCTCTCGAAGTGAATAAGGTAGTCTGCCCACGAGGAGACTCTGTCGAATTTATCCGGGAGCAGCGTTGGCCTGCGGGTCCCTGCCGAAGCCGTCGGTCTCTCTGACGTGTACGTGCGGTCACCTGTCATGGTCTCCGGTGGCAGGGTGGTCCCCCTCTGTGGCACTCCCACATTCGTTCGGCTGACGGACTGCTTCAAATCCACTGCCTATGGGTGCATGGAGCCCGGTCCCGCCACATCAAAGTGAACATTCCTTAGTGTACCCTCGGGCGCTGCCAAGACGAGTCGTTCAGGGCGGAGCTGACCTGGCGTCTCCCCCACTCGGAGCCATCCCGTCCGACAAGCATTCATGCCCCAGACACGTATTTCACTTCGGAGCAGCCCCACACTGCGTTCACAGCTGCGTCAGAAGCACGGGTCCACTCGGAGCCGTACCGTCCGACACGCATTCACACACCGGCGACATATTTCGATTCACAGCAGCCCCACGCTGCGTGCACGTCTAGGTCGGACGCACGGGTCCACTCGGAGCTGTACCGTCCGACACACATTTCGATTCACAGCAGCCCCATGCTGCGTACACATCTCTGTCGGACGCATGGGTCCACTCGGAGCCGTCTCGTCCGACACGCACTCACCCCGCAGACATTTACTTCACTTCAGCGGCCCCACGCTGCGTACACATTTACGTCGGACGCACGGATCCAATCGGAGCTGTCCCGTCCGGCACGCATTCACACACCACCGACATATTTCACTTCAGGGCAGCTCCGCGCTGCATACGCATCTCCGTCGGGCGCACAGATCCACTCGGAGCCATCCCGCCCGGCACGCATTCACACGCCACTGACATTCTCACTTCAGAGCAGCCCCCCGCTGCGTACACATCTCTGTCGGACGCACGGGTCCACTCGGAGCCGTACTGTCCGACATGCACTCACCCCCCAGACACACATTTCACTTCAGAGCAGCCCCACGCTGTGCACACATCTATGCCGGACGCACGGGTCCACTCGGAGCCGTCCCGTCCAGCACGCATTCACACGGCCGACATATTTCACTTCAGTGCAGCCCCACGCTGCATACGCATCTCCGTCGGGCGCACGGATCCACTCGGAGCAGTCCCGTCCGACACGCATTCACGCACCACCGACACATTTCACTTCAGTCCAGCCCCACGCTGCATACGCATCTTTGTCGGGCACATGGATCCACTCGGAGCAGTCCCGTCCGACACGCATTCACGCATGAGACTCTTATTATTTCCTTTCAGAGCAGCCCCACGCTGCATACACATCTCCGTCGGACGCACGGGTCCACTCGGAGCCGTCCTGTCCGGCGTGCATTAACGCATCAGAAGCGTATATTCTTCCATGGCAGCCCCACGCTGTGTATTCATCTACGCCGGACGCGCGGATCCCCTCGGAGCCGCCCCGTCCGGCGCGCTTTCACGCACCAGTCGCTTCTTCCACTTCGGAGCAGCCTCTGAATCGATGTTGGAGGACATCCAGAAATATTTTGAGATGGTCAAGACCGGGGACAGAGCTGCTAAATCACCAAAACTATAAAGCCAGACTTATTCTGTAAGTTGAAATATTGATTAAATGTGTATTAAATATTTTTTTTGTAACGAGCAATTTTGCTTCGAACTCAAACCACCAAATTATATAGTTGATGTGTTGGACTTAGTAGGGAGAAGTAATTGATTGTGTATAAAACTGTGCTATTAATAAAACTGGAGAGAATTTGAGAAGTAAATTAAAGATGTGTCGTAGTATTTAAGCAAAAGCAAATTACCAAGTTTACATTTCGAGAGTTTGCTGTAACACTTGTGGTAATTCAGGATTAAGAATTTTGAAGTTGTAAGTTAATTTTCAGGTCTTTTGGGGGTTTGGGCTTGAATGTGTTGAGACAGAAGTCAGACGCAGACCCGAAGGACTCGACGTCATCCGCCGTGAGCTGCATCGCTACTGAAGGGGTACCCGCGCTTTGTGCAAGCCCAAATAGACGCCAACAGATCCGCAACTGGGTTCAAGAGATTTAGTTAAGTTAAGATAAAACTTTCAATGTATTAAAAATACTTGGTGTTATGTTTATGATCAATTGTATAAGTTGTAATTAAATAATTTTGAATTGGATATTATCTCTTTGCGTCCTTGTTCCTTTTGTACTTTCATCCATTCACTTAGGTCTGCCTTATTACTGTATCGGCCTCACATGGTTTCAATCGTGGTGGACCTTGTGACGAAGCGCAATGATGACTTTTTTGGGGTGGTAAAGATAACTGAAGAATAATCTTTCAGATGGAATGTAATGAGAGTTGATTGTCTGGCACCGTCCAGAACAGATATATAAATAGTACCGGTACTAAAGTAACTGTTCACTGTCGGGCGATTGTACAACTGACTCCATACTAACGGTCATTCAAGGAAACCCATGACAGTAAATAATTTGCAATAAATCTTGTAATTTCTTGCCTGTTGTGATATAGGTAAAGTCATAAACATAAATATTTATTAAAACATTCCTGTATATATTTTTCATTGATTGAGGAGTCAAAGCTTAAATTACTTTTGTTTGTTTCCCGCTTCATGAAGATCAAAGGACCTTTTCGGAAGGTTTGATTTGTTTGTGCTACAACAGACTCATTCATTCCCCTGTTTTCCTGGTTTTGTTGTTTGTTTACAATGAAAAGCAACCAGCTACATTGTATATTTAATAGGCTTATAGGATTTGATCTGCTGTTAGTATGTCTTGATAGGTCTGACACAAAGTGCAAAAATGAGTTTTTAAAAATTTTGTCTTGACCTGGAAAGGTACATTGTATTTTCCAAAGACTTTAAAAGAGTAAATCAATAAAAAATTACTCGGCTTTGAAAGAAAACGGTAAAAAAACATGATACTCTGCCTAGTTCTGGAGGCTTTTTCTCGGTAAAATTTAAATAAAAGCATCATTTTTGTTACACACTAAAACAGCAAATTCTGGATATATAAATGGATGAATGATCTATACTGTTGAACGACAAGAATAATTCTACACGCCAATGAAATGAAGTTTTTGAATACAATGAACCTCAGCAACTGCATTACTCACTTGACTCGTTTAAAAACACGCGCATTAGACACGTAAAATTCATGCAGTAGCAGGGTTCTTGATCCCCATCACTAGCTAGCGCATCGAGGTATTGTGGGCCAATATGCTCAAATTGCTTTGGGAAAAATCAAAATAAAAAGTTGTATTTACATTTTTTTTTTACTTCAGATCAAATTCACAAAAATCGTGAAGATAAAACGATTTAGAATGCCAGATTGCAAAGTAGAGCTTTTAAAACAAAAGATAAACACCATGAAAAAAAAAAACATTCTGAGCGGGACGTCCTTTGACTTTAGCATTCTTAGGCCAAACTTCCAAAATTTGGGTCCATCAGAATGCCCCACAGTTTTGAAAACTCCCCAGGCAGAACCCTGAGTAGACGACGCGTTGGCCACTGTTTTTCGCAGGGTAAATTGCAGGGTCATGCAACCTCTGTTAACATACTGTACTGAAACAGTAAGTCTGCTGCCACCATCCCCAAAAGTCTCCCATTGGTATGTACATGTAGGTTTTGTTTGGTTCCAGTTTAGAGTTTGGATTTTTTGTTTTGTTATTTAGTACCTTAATTATCAACAGGAATCAGTAGTATTCATTCAAACAGGTTGTAATGATTTGTGTCCAATTATACAGGAAACTTGAAACTGTATGTAGTTTTGGAAGCTTCAAACATTTGAATGAATTGTGGTTGAATGGAAACGGACTTCGACATGTTACCTGTTTGAAAGACAACCTCAGAATTTCTCATCTCTTCCTACAGGTATGTACACATGTATTGTCATGTATAGTATTACAATTTGATAACTAACTTCATAATTATTTATTATTACAGTATCTTTCTGGTTGTCCAATTAAGGAGCCCTCAAAAGTCCCCTGCACTGTAAACCGAAGGCCTGAAGATGCATGTGAAGAGAAGGTGATTATGAACCACTTATCGCCAGGGTTTCAAACATTTTTCTAAGCTCACTTGCAATTGTCACGTGCAAGATTAATTTGTTGACTTTCCAGAGTATTTATTTTTGGGTGAGAACATTGTTGTCACAATGAAACCATGACTAAGCCAAGTAAAGACAGCAAACATTTTTAGACTAGCACTGGGATTTTAGTTCATTCCACTGGACCCGATGAGTATGTATGTCAGAATATTATCTGAACACCCCTATTGGAGTAATAGAATAGTCTGTGAAAACTTTACTTCCATTGTGAAACCATGGATGTAGGAAGCCCCCAATAGTCATGTACTTCCACTGTGTACCCAGTAGTTCCCAGTAGCTGTGTAATCCCATTGTGTAATTCAGCAGTTCTCTGAAACCTTAATCCCTCCATTGTGTTACCCAGTGGCGGCGGCGGCGGCAGCTGCGGCGGCGGCTGCGGCGGCGGCGGCGGCGGCGTTGTCGTTGTTGTTTAGCGATTTACTAGACTTAACTTTATTTTTAGCCTGTTATTGCTTAAACCAAGGGAAATGCACTTTACCAGTTTACATCTCAAAGAAACGCTTCAAAATTATAATAGTTGTTAGGGACCTGCGTTGACAACAGTAGTGAACAGGTGAACTAGGGTTGAGTATAGCAAGAGGGAGAGGGAGAAAGTGATCAGATGATTTTTGAATCAAGTTTGAGTTAGATCGTGTGAAAAGTGATCGTGCCTCGAAATATCGTCACCAGGCATAGTGTACACAGAGCTGTTAGTAGACAAAAATTCAGGCAGCGAATTCTTATTGAAGACAATAACATTATTTGTGAGACAATCTTCAGGGCCAGTGTTGCCACTAGAGACACACCACAACATAACAACCGTAAGTTATAACTAGAAGTAAATTTTTGTTGAAACAAAAACAAGGTTTTCGGTGTAGTTACGTCCGAGTTAGCAGACCTCGTGTTTTCAAAGAAGTTGTTCTGTACGTATAGATCTTGTAAAACACTACCTTGGTGGTGACATAACATGAAAATTGATGACGTCGTGAAAATGTCACTCCACATTATATCCTATACATGTAGCTTGCTTTGTACTGAAGATAAGTAATAATTGGTCGAAATTTCAAAAATTTGTTAAAAAAATTGTGATGACGTCAACAAGTCGTCACTCTAGCTTTAAGTAGTCAATATCACTGTCTATCAACATGCCAAGTTTCAACTCAGTCGAACTTGTGGTTTTGTAGATAAACAGCTTCAAAAAGTAAACCTTTAAGGCGATCCATGTGACACATGATGACGTCATCAATCTAAAACTTGTCTGCATACATGTAATCCTGCAAAAATCAACCGACGGTCTCTTCTTCTTGATTTGATATGGATTTTCAAAGATTAAAATTTTTAATGTTTAAAAACCTTGTCAAAATATCCAGAATTCCATTTACTAAAGCAACATCTGTGTATTGATTTTAATAAAGAGTTATAAAAAGACAATGAAATGCATGTTTACATGTACGTACACACAAGTTGTTCAAATTATGGTGACTTTATTATGATGTACTCTCTGAAGTTTTCTCAGAATTTAAAATTAAGTTGGATTCTCATACAGTTACACATTCTTAGAATAATGGTTAACTGGATTTGGGGAAATCTGTCATACAGAACAACGGTTTACTTATTTTAGACTTTTGTAACAACTGTGAAATAATCCTCTATAACAAAAATATGCAAGAAAAAGGCATATCGTAAAGATGCAAGTGTATAAAGCCTCTCATGAATTTAGAACATAGAAATGAAACCTTTTGAGAGCTATTTCTACCTCTGAGATGTTATCATAAACGTGGCATATAAGGAAAGTAGAAAATTTAGTTTTTTTACAGCAAGTGTGTCTTCATTAACTTTCACTTAATGGAAACTGGATACCGGTACTTGATGCGCTGCTATACATTATAACCCACAAAGTAAAGAAAGGACAATAAAAACTATTTATTAAGTTGTGTTTAGAATATAGTAAAATTATCTGTACATCAAAAGCGACTCTTACAATATTACATCAGATCCATTCTATCTATAATATACAATAACAAATTTCCTTTGCAAGTTTAGTTTGTCTGATTTGAACTTACAAATAAATAAATTCATCTCTGAAGGAAAAATCCATATCAAAGAAACTCAGTAGATTTGGGCTCATCCGGTAGCATGATTTGGGCTCATCCGGTAGCATGATTTGGGCTCATCCGGTAGCATGATTTGGGCTCATCCGGTAGCATGATTTGGGCTCATCCGGTAGCATGATTTGGGCTCATCCGGTAGCATGATTTGGGCTCATCCGGTAGCATGATTTGGGCTCATCCGGTAGCATGATTTGGGCTCATCCGGTAGCATGATTTGGGCTCATCCGGCATGTCCGGTAGCATGATTTTGACAATGTAAACTCATAATGGGGCATGGTTGGCTTGTGCATAAAGCGCTCGCCTCTCACCAAGGTGACCCATGGCTGCATTCTGCCCGCAAGTTATGCCACCGCTTAGCCTTTGTCGTTGCATTTATGGTGTGGTTATTGTCAGGCATGCAACTCTTCAGCCGGAAAAAAAGCGGAAAATTACCGATCAACGAAGTCTTACCTATGGACGCCATTGTTATTTTTTGAGCAAACACCTATCGATCGCGTGGTTCACTTGCACTCTTACAGCGTCTGGTTTCCGCCCCATCCCCTTACATGTACACAAATAGCAATAAAAACACTACAGAGCCAGACTGTGCAAAAAATAGTGTAGAAGGTATGTTGTACGAGGAGAACTTGTGTCTGTGTCTGGACTGTGTAATGCTTTTGTATGTGTAAACTTCCGCGGAGCCAGACTTTAAGAATCCTGAACCTTTATTTCTTTTCAATAAGCAATGTTTACTTCAGCGTGATTTTTTTTTTTCATGCAGCGTGATTTTTTTTAACGCGTTTTTTTTCCGTAACAGTGGTATTCTATTTTATAAAAAGCGGAAATCCGCCGATCCGCAGAAGAGTTGCATGCCTGTATTGTACTGAGTTAACTTGGGACCAAAGGCTATCCAGTAACCACCTACATGTATCCGCCGTTGAATGGTATTAGCTATACATGTACATGTATACGAGTGGTTTGCCACACCACGCTACATGTAGGTTTGGTTCAGATTTCAACATTTGAACGCTCGTTTTCACCTTGAAATCCATCTTTCCAATGGTTCTTTCCCATGAAATGATAAGTACTTATTATTCTTTGGTTTCAAGAAAAAAAGACGATTTGAAAGTCCGTAGTTTTAAAGTAATGGTTGTTGTAAAAAAAGTTTCAAGTAAGAGTAAAATTAATTACTTTTAATTACCTAATAAATCATCAAATGACGTCATTATAATGCCATAACTTACGTTTCATCTATTAACCAGGTGAAACAATGTTGCCAAGTTTCAAGACCCTACGGACTTGGGAAAGAGGAAAACATTAGTGGACAACGTTTTCGTAGTTACAGGTTTTCAGTGCAGTTCTATTTTTGTGTGGTTTACAGTACATGCGGGCCAGATAGTTCTTGAGATATGATTTTTGAATTTTTCAACGCCCGTTTTGGACCAGAAGTTAAGGTCATAGCGATATTATCTCTGTGTAGCGATGATGTATGGATTGTAAAAATCCATATTATGGTTCATAAGTTAGGATTTTTTTCAAATATTAAACTTTGATTTAACGTAATTCGACACCTGGTGACGTCATCATGACGTCATTGCAACGTTTTCATCTACTAATGATTATTTAACAAAACTGAATGTGAGGCTCTGCAGGCCAACGGCATAGCCGATGTTGCTAACGACCACCCTCACCCACCTACATGTATAGGCCAACCACTCCAGATCCACCATTCCACACCCGGTGAACTTGAGTGTATTTGTTGTGTAGTAACTGTGATGGCTTAAGATGTATTGTATTATTAGCCACTGAACTGAATTGCATGGAAGTCTGCAATTAATAATGTTTAACAAATAATAAACCACAAGGGAAACTGACTGGGTAAATTTTAAATGATTTTGGGTTGAACACAGAAAAATTGACTTGGAAAAAGGAAAAAGGAAAAGTTGGCAGAGCGCCGGCACGTCAATCCGGAGGTTGTTGGTTCAAATCCCGCTCTAGTCAATTTTTCCTTGTTCAACCCAAAATCATTAATAATTTTTGTGAATAGTACATAAAATTGTGACGACTTTAAATGAATGAGCCAAATAATTGAATATTAAGAAAGTTTGTAAATAATGATAAGCGCGCTGCCGAGCCAGTGAATAATTGAATGTAAATATTATAATAATTGTCGGTATTATTTCCTTTTTTTAATCACGTTAAGCGGTGGGTATTAGAGACACTACAGTCCAGGGTATGTGGCAACGCTCGTTTAATGTAAAGTCAGAGAAATATCCTAACAGAGTGTAAGGCCTAGAGGAGAGCATTTGTCCTGGGCATCTGCTTACAATAATTTGCCGCGGTGCTCAGCATCCAACATACATCCTACTCAGTGGTACACATCCTACTCACAGTCTCAACTACCGGCAATACAGGGGTTGTCCCATTTAGGGCCTACATTGCTGGCTTGCTGGCAAGGTTTGCGTTTCTGGCTTGGGCAAAATAGTAATACAAAATTTATGTAGCGCCAAATCCATTTGTTAAAAAGATCCCGTGCGCTTTAGAAAAAGCAAGTGTACCTACATGTATAGCCATACTAGTATTGTCAGTTTTGAGTTTCATGTAGTGAGAGGCCGTCAGTGAAGCACCTCTCTTTGACTGTAGTGCAAGTTGTTACACCATCTTAAGTTGATGAAGCTGCATAAAAGAGACAGGCCGGACCATGCTTGAAAATAACTTTAGGCCACCTTTTTTTTATTACTTTCTCAGCTGCAAAAATGAGCGGGGAGCAGGGGGAGGGGGGGAAAAGCCCTGGGTTATGGAATTTCGTGCTCACAAAACCGGGCGGGCAAAAAAAAGAAAGGCACGTGGACGGCTACATATCAAAATCTGTAGCCTGTGCATTTACGCTTATTTTGGGTAACATATTATCATTTCTGAATGTAAACGTTGTTTCAGAAACAAAACTTAGGGTTAAATAAGTTGTTTACCAGGCCTGGAGTTACAACATTTTCAGGGCAAGGCCACTTTGACCTTGGAGCAGGTCAAATTTTGAAGGGCACCAAGGCCAGTAGATAGGGTACCACAGGCCTCGAATAAAATTTTTTTAGGGCAAGGCCACTTTGGCCTTGGATAGGGCTCCAAGACCAAAATGTAAAAATAGAAAAGGCACAAAGGCCATTAAGTTACGAGTTGTAATTTAAAATAAAACCATAATGCATGGCTTTGTTTTTCATTATTAATTAAAACAATACCATCTTTATTAAATAAGTTCAGTTACCCTTTTAAAAAAACAAAAAAACTAGAGCTGAGTGTTCGTTCGCGAACGAAACACAGAGCTGTTCCTTTTGAAAAAATACCCTTTATAAGGGGACCTCATAAGATTTTGTAAAAATAAAATCTTGTAAAACTGCACCTTTAAAGATCAACTTGAACGAAATTGACAATGTTGTTGTTTTGTTGTTGTAAAATGGTAAATGAGTGTATAATGATGACATACTCATGATTGCAACTCAATAAAAATGTTGTCATAATGTAATAAAAAACACATTTTGATCAGTGTTACACTGGGCAAAGACGCCGAGTTTCACGAAAAGCCCCTAAAGCGCCGAGGAATCAAAACAGCACTGTGACGTCATACTACGGACGGGTTTGTTTAATTACCCCCACACACAATCGTATACAGTTTACATGCAAAAAAGCATCTATGAACGAAACTCGGCTACCAAAATGTCGGAAAGCAGCGATTCGTGGGAACAATACAGTGTCGAAGAAGAAGAGACTTGTCCATCAAGCACTTTTGATTGAAGTAATATCAGCTCAAGTGACCAGGGAGCTCTCCGGAAGAGGGACAGGACGAAAACTCAGACCATGTCGAGGTTGGCAGAGCTGAGCCGTACCATTTTGAACCATTTATTGGCAGCACAAGAAAATCCCATCGGCGATCTGCAGGAAGCAGATCAAGACAAACCCAATCCCAATACTGATGATAGGCTTCTCAACACTGCATGGTAAGCCTACAAAACAGGCACATTATTGAAATAATTTTTTCCTGTCCTATATGATACATGTATGTATGCCTATTATTATATTATAAGTTGCAATTTTATATATCAAGTACTATAAGTAGTAAATCACAAGTTGTACATTATGATTTGTACACGTTTCCGCATTGCACGATACACATGATTATTCGAGTGTGTATGGATGGATGGATGTACATGTACGTCAGGTGTGTATTACAAATACAGTACACTAGTTCAAGTTGTACATGACATACCATTTTTTTTTTTACTGTACCATCAATGTGTACTTTTTATGTGAAGTGTTTTACGCTAACCTACAGTCAAGCAATCTGATTGTGTTTTGAAAATACACAATTTAACTTTTGATTATCGTCCCAGTACTACTGGGACCATCATTTATGCCGACGAAATAGAATCAAGAATCTCGTTCTGTCACAGTTTATCTATGGTCCAATGAGAATTTTATTAATGCCAGGCTAGTTAATTTTGGAACCACCATCACTCCAGAACTGTTTAGTCCCTGGGCCCAATTTCATGGCACTGCTTAACGTAAGTGAAAAATCTTATTAGAAAATTCATCGCTTAAATGTATTGCACAGTTAGTTTACTGTTGACTTGCGTGAACTTTGTGAAACTGTACATGGCTTCACTTGGGCTCCGGCTTGGGCTCCGTCACATTTTGGAAAATGTGTGCTACTAGGGTAACATGTTAAGGGGCTCAAGGGGGTACACCGACATCAATTGTGGGGGCACGTGCCCCCCCCCCCCCAAGTTACACGATGATATGGCTTCAAAAATAATAATAAATTTGTAATGGTATTTTTTATGTAAGAAATAATGTAACATGATTTTGCAAGATGGGATATGGCCATCAAAATTCTTTTCCCAAGTGCTTTTTGTTTTATTTTAATTTGAATTTTTGCAGCAATGGTTTTTGTGACAAAATCAACCACTCTGGTTTATGTAGCTGTTTAAGTGCACATGTTTGAATGTGAATATGCAAACCAACAAACAACCTTAATTGTTTTTTTAATAAACAGCATTAAATGTTTGTCATTAGCAGTTAGGTTTATGGGTTTAAAACAAAATTTTAAAAGCCTTTTTTAAAATGTAATAATAGAGTAATACAAAAAATACATACTTGAATAAAACTTGCCACTTTATTGTTTTACTATGAAGGTTACACTGCAGACTTCATGTAGGCCCTACTGTTTGTTACCATCTTCACTTAGAACCTCAAATCACACCAATTTCAAATTCCCAGGATATTTCTCTTGTCTTTGTCTTGACTGTCTTTGATAACTTCAAACAGAGATGCAAATGGTTTGGTAATGTTCTTGTGTAAGGATGCATGGATTGGGTGGATGTTGTGTTCGAGATAGGGACATTTGATGGACCCGATACTACCAGGACAAGAGGATGCGTGAAAACTGATCGACCAGTCAGATGGCCTGTTGAAGGTCGTGATGTGCCTCTTCCAAAAAACTGGACAAACTTTCTGATAATAAAGTTGATCTTGCCCGTTTTCTGTCTGAGAAATGAAGAAATGCTCACTGTGCCATACCTGAGCCTGTTGACATGGGATGGGAACATGTGGACTCAGGACTAGCCCCATACTGATGTCACTGAGTCCAATCCCTGAAAGTTAACCTGGAAATGATTATTTGTTCATGATAGAAGCAATGCAAGACATGGCGTTGCAAATCTGGGTTACAATTGATTGATGATCTAACTCCTTGTATGAATACGGTCCTTGTCAACCAAACAGTTTCTTTAATACCCAACTAAAGATGAGGGAGATTGTGAGTGAGACATGATTGCCCCGTCATACCTGTATTAGCATCAAGTAGAGATCGGGGGTAAAGTTGGGAACCTAAACATTGAGCAATGATATAAGAATCGTTATGAAATTCATTGGTAGCAATACTACCTGATTTGCATAATTAATCATTTGTAGCTTAACCAGCTCGTTTGCATAATTAAGCATCTGGCATATCATTGACTTATTGCTTGACCCTCAAAACATAGATAAAGACACTTCATTTGTCACGTTTGCTTACCGAGTAAAAAATATATTGGAGAAAAATGATTTTTCTGTAATGGCGGTCACTAATTTGCATATTTATGAGTACTAATTACCACTAATTACTTCATAAATGTTCTAATCCTATTCTGTGACATTGGACATCTAGGTAAAGACACATCACTTGTCATTTTCGCTTGCTTGGTTGCAGAATTATTGCAAAAAATGGTTCAAGAAAGGTCCAAAATTGGCTAATTGGCGGCCATTTTCATTTTGTTTATGCAAATTAGAAGGTCAAAAATTCAAAATTTCGCTTGGGAACCGGGTTTATCGGATTCAGCATACCTGAATTATGTTAAAAAGTGTGGTTCCCACTTTTATCCCCAAATTCCCCTCGAACCTTATCCAGGGCTCTTTTTTCAGAAATCCCACTAGTCTAAATGGGTCTACTCAAAGCTTGGCTTGAAAGATCCAGAGAGAACCTTGGGTTCTGTGGTCTTTAGCTCAGCAGCCCCATGAACATCCAAATTGCCAGTGGATTCTCAATTGAGTCATTGTTGAAAAAAAGATTGTCTATAAGATTCAAGGCTAGATTAAAATCTAGATCTTATATGGAACGTATCTGCATATCATTAAACAACTTGAAGGACAACAATTATAAACTAGACATAATTTTTTTGTAAGAAACAAAAAAAAGGTGTTCGGTGTGACCTCGTGTTTCAAAGAAATGTTGTAAACCATGTCTGTGTATTAAATATTGATATACTTCTATAGAGTCTTTAGAATGGTGGTTCTAAAGATTTGCTAATTTGAAAAATTAAAACTTTGATAAATTCAAAAACTGATGACGTCATAATGATTTCAAAGGTATTTTTATTGATATGAAGTTGAAAGGTAGTGTGATATTGGGGAAATTGTGGAGAACATTTGATTGTTAATGAGGTTTGTATGGATGGCTGTTTTAGAGAACAAAGCGTAAAACCAAATCAGGTTGGGTGAACCTTGAATGGAGACTTCACTCCAGGTTTGATGGACTTTGCACCTTGTGTTCAATGAAGTGCAACAGTCAGCCTGTACGGTTAATGTGCATGTTTTCAGTGCAGTTCTTTTCATGTGGTTTAAATGCGGGCAAATATTTTGAAATTTTCAACTTCTGTTTTGAACTGGAATTAAGTCAAGGCCAAATGGGGTCACCATGTGTAGCATTATTAGGTTCTAAAAGACTTATTCGGTGATGTATAGATTGTACAAATCTATTGGGTGGTTCATGAGGTATGATTTTTTTAAATATTAAATAAATGTAATTTGACACCTCGTGATGACGTCATCATGACGTCACTGCAACAGTTTTATCTTCTAATAATTATCTTGAGGATAAGTGTAATTTCAAGTTTGTGTAAGCTTGGGAAGTGTGCCTTTGTTAGTGGACAATCGACACGGAGAAGAAAATTTGAACCTTAAATTAAACATCTTTTATCATTTATTTAAAACGTACAGTTAACACTGTTATAAATTATTGCTATGGAAAGCAAGACATGACCGTTGCGGGACCAAACTTTTTTGGATATTATAACACATATCGCAGCTTTAATACATGCAAAGTTTCCATATGATCACCGAAGTTGTTCTGTACGTATAGATCTTGTACACACTACCTTTGTGGTGACATACATGTAACATGAAAATTGATGACGTCGTGAAAATGTCACTCCACGTTATATCCTTGTAGGACCTTACAAAGTCTGGTGCAAAATAAAATTTGACTATAGCTTGCTTTGTACTAAAGATATGTAATAATTGGTAAAAATTTCAAAAATTTGAAGAAAAAAATTGTGATGACGTCATCAAGTCGTCACTCTAGCTTTAAGTAGTCAATATCACTGTTTATAACACCCCTTACAAATATTCTGCCTTTTGATTGGTTTAGAGCGCGTCACATGATATCTCTTAGTTTTACTAGAAACCCGGCGCGTCGCGCGCGATCACATGGCAAACGATGAACTATCACATGGCATGCAGTACCTAGACGTCTTTTTTACCCACCTCGAACCCAATCAGTTGTGTATCTGAAATGCGCGTACGAACGTTACGTGTACGAGGATGATAAATAGTTTGTTGGGGTGTTATAAAACAAATAATGACTGCTTTTACTCGTGCTATGGTTAAAACTACGACTCCCTCGGTGATCCCCGGAGCGTTCTATTTTCCCGAGGCACATCGAAGCAGTCAATATTTGTATGTATACTATCAACATGCAAAGTTTCAACTCAGTCGAACTTGTGGTTTTGTATACACGGCTTTAAAAAGTAAACCTTTAAAGAGCGCTTACAGAATGCTCTGAATTTTTTAGTTTTCACATATTTCCAATAGATGGAGTCCCCAAGAAATAGAAACAATTATTATGAGTCCCTTACCTCACGCTAAAACAGAGTAAAAATGTCTTTTCCTCGAAACACTCCAAGCCCAAAATCTGAAAAGGTGAGGTCAAACAAACCATGCGTAACAGGATTCGTGACGTCACCGGCGGCAAGTAGTTTCATGGACCTGCCTATATGAATGTACGGAGCTAACGCAATATAAACCGCCAAGCTCCACCATTTTCAATCAATACAGCCGCAAATGTGACTCTTTATGGACGATCCAACAGGTTAAAAACCTGCAAGCTATTTTACAACGGATTTGTGATTTAGGGATTTTCGTTCTTTGAATAGGGAAAGGCGATTCCGCAGCTCGGCTTGATTTTTGAGTACATCGATCTAGACTGGTACTTTGTTTATGTAAATGTTATTACTATGGCGAGGCATGAGGACCCAGTCTACATAAATCCATCCAGCTCAAAGGGGTTTTATCCTGTCCGCGGATTGGTTGATAGCCCAAACAATTCCATTTAGGAGCCAATAGTCTTCCTCGACTGTAAGCGTAATTGTTACCAAGTACAGCGATCCACCTGCTTGGATTTGGCAACAATGTTTTGAGAATCATATAATTTGTCATAAAAATTACTATTTGGCTCTACATTATCATTATTCAATGTTTTCTGACTTTTATAGAATAAACTGGAGTCAAGAAAAAGAAACAAAAAAGAAAGGAAGACTATTGGTTGAAAAACGGGATCTTTCGCGCTATCAACCAATCCATGGACAGGATAGAAAAGATTGACCTGGGGTACGTTTTTGCGGCTGGAACCAATAACTGTTCGGTCAATTGGCCAGTGTTAACCGATGGCAAAAATTCAACCGAAACAGTGCTTCTGAATGCTGGCACTGTCATGCGAATCTACTCAGATTTGCGGTGTTTCGTCGAGTGCGAATCTTCGCGCGAATCGATTCGCGGATTTGCATTGGATTTCTAGGCCTGGAACTACCCCATGTAGGCTTCATTTTACAACAATGAATTTGAAGGATACCCTGGATTGACAGTAAGATTATTTTAATGTATAATGATAGTGTTGCTTCTTCTTGATTTTGTTTTGTTTCCCCCAAAAAGAGACGTTTATGTGTGTGTGTCATATGCCGATCGTGTGTTTTTAGCCGCCGGTGACGTCAAGGGGTCATTGCATATCATAGATAAGCAGTTTTTGACTCTCGGCTGAAAAAGCCACGCGGAGAGGTGCATTTTTGACTTGAATTCTTTATCAATAAATGCAAATGTTATGTGTAAAAAAGTTATTAACCAGTTACCACAATGTATATTCGACCATAAAAAGACAATAAGTGCAATTTTGAGAGCATCCTGTAACCGCTCTTTAAAGGCAATACCACATGACACATGATGACGTCATCAATCTAAAACTTCAGCATGTCTGCATAAAGGTCATTATGTACACCAATTTTGAAACGATTATCATAAACTTTGCCACAGACTTCTAGTAAATGTGTATTTTGAGCTGTTTTTAACATGCCGCTAGAGGGCGCTTTTAGATTTAATGACGTCTGGTCCAGACCCTTGCTCGACTATAACATTGTCCAAAAAAAACGTCAAAAGGTTTGGCACTTTTAAATTACAAGGCACTTCCGGTTTCGACCGGAAGTAGAGGTCATGTCATGTCATGCACACAATAAAAAATGAAGACCTACAAAAAGCAACAAGCAAATGACAGTCTCTTCTTCTTGATTTGATATGGATTTTCAAAGATTAAAATGTTTTAAATGTTTAAAAACCTTGTAATTTGACACCTGATGACGTCATCATGACGTAACTGAAGCGGTTTCATCTCCTAATGGTTATGTAAAGTTTAAAGTGTGCTTTTGTTAGCAGACAAGCGATGGAGAGAAGAAGGAAGAAGAAGTATTAAGAAGAAAAAAAATTAAGAAAAACAAGAGGTGTTCAGCTGCCGCCCGAACACCTTAAAAGAGTTGCTGTCTTGTTATTAATTTATGGTAAAATGCTAAATCCAAACAGAATGCTAAAAATGCCGAGACTTTAACGGAGTAAGACAATAATCCGAGTATCTGAGTATGATTCGGGAAATTTATTTTACCATTCTCTTTCTGATTTTAGGAAACATTGAGTGAAAGTGTTATTGTTTCCGGGACCACCAGATTGATGTTTAACATTTCTTTAAAATTTAATTTATGTATTTTAGTTGATCTTATTTTATTTGATACTTGTAGGATAATGAATTAGTGAGCATTAGTGGGACAATCAGTCATCTTAGCTGTCTACAGGTCCTTATGCTTCATAACAACCAGCTCGCTAAGCTTGAAGAGACTGTCAATGAAATGAAGAAGATGCAAGCTCTGCACACACTGAGTAAGTATGCGAGTATAATTGTATCACCTTAGCAAAAACACATATACAAATTTTGACCGTATCACATGTGGAATGGTTAGTTATGTAATCAATCTCATTGGTCGCCTATGGAGCATTCTATATTCCTGAGGAATCAACCCATGCAACACTCCAGGAATCATGTACATGTACATGTACATGTACAATTAATCCATCAAATCATGCATTGAAATTTCTTTTAGCTGTTCCACAATTAACACTGAACATAATTCTCTCTTATTTACTCTAAAAGGGAGTGCTATAAAGCCTTTTGAAAGTCTTAAAAAAATAAGAATGAGTTGAGAAAAAAGGTACCAAAACACAGAATAGCATAGACTTGATTTCAAGTCTGAGATTGCGGTTATTTCTCTACATCAGCAACGCAAAATTCACCCGCAGATTGGCTATCACACGTTCTAACTCACAATCTCAGACTTGACCCTAGCTCTTGTGTATACGGGATATTCATTTATTCACAACTGACATTTACATTTAACAACACTACATGTATGCCAGAGAGATGACCAATCAGGAGGCCACAACACTCCTGTTGGCTGCATCTATTCCCAATAGGTTATAATTACTTCAGCATTTTATGTAAAATCGAGTTATTGTTTTTATTTGTATAATGTGCTTTGTACGAACTATGCTCTATATAATTTATACATAAAATAATACAAGATTTACTCTCAAAATGCTGAAAATTAAACATGACAAACAACCTGATCCTTACTAGACGAAAAATTGTGATACCCATGATTTGAATGGAATCGTCCAAAGATTTTCCCAACGTTTTTTACGTATTTTGAATGAAAAAACTAGAATCACTTTGTTTTTTTGTGTTTCCAAACTGTAAGTTGAATCACTGAGCAGAGACAGATTAGTTACACGTGCATCAATGTCGTACTTCTGTACTATATCCCGTGGTATAAACGGTTAAGTTTGAATGTGCATTTTATTGAAGACCTCGGAGATTCTGACCAATCAGAGTGTTCCGTCCACTTTTGGACTAATTCGCCATAGGGTGTGTACAAACCGATGAACAATGTTCCCAAGTCTGTGATCAGAGGTTAATGACGGAGGTTTAGCCACAAGAGGGCGCTATTTCAGACAATAATGTATCGGCTATCCGGAAGACTAAAAACCACGAGCACAGACTTGGAACAAAGTCTAAGAATAGCATGACTATTCACCTTTCAACTAAAGCTGTTAGTATGACAACTAATTGAGAGCCATGTTACCGAGAACACTGAGTATGAACAATCCTACCACATAGAATGGTTCTATCATACACTAAGTATTTATGAACAAACCTATCCCATAGATTGGTTCTATCATACACTCTGTATATGAACAAACCCACCCCATAGATTGGTTCTATCATACACTCTGTATATGAACAAACCTACTATCCCATAGATTGGTTTTATCATACACTCTGTATATGAACAAACCTACCCCATAGATTGGTTCCATCATACACTCTGTATATGAACAAACCTACCCCATAGATTGGTTTTATCATACACTCTGTATATGAACAAACCTACCCCATAGATTGGTTCTATCATACACTCTGTATATGAACAAACCTATCCCATAGATTGGTTCTATCATACACTCTGTATATGAACAAACCTACCCCATAGATTGGTTTTATCATACACTCTGTATATGAACAAACCTACCCCATAGATTGGTTCCATCATACACTCTGTATATGAACAAACCTACCCCATAGATTGGTTCTATCATACACTCTGTATATGAACAAACCTACCCCATAGATTGGTTTTATCATACACTCTGTATATGAACAAACCTACCCCATAGATTGGTTCTATCATACACCATGTATATGAACAAACCTACCCCATAGATTGGTTTTATCATACACCATGTATATGAACAAACCTACCCCATAGATTGGTTTTATCATACACTCTGTATAGGAACAAACCTACCCCATAGATTGGTTCTATCATACACTCTGTATATGAACAAACCTACCCCATAGATTGGTTCTATCATACACTCTGTATATGAACAAACCCACCCCATAGATTGGTTCTATCATTATACACTCTGTATAGGAACAAACCTACCCCATAGATTGGTTCTATCATACACTCTGTAAATGAACAAACCCACCCCATAGATTGGTTCTATCATACACCATGTATATGAACAAACCTATCCCATAGATTGGTTCTATCATACAATATGAACAAACCTACCCCATAGATTGGTTCTATCATACACTCTGTATAGGAACAAACCCACCCCATAGATTGGTTCTATCATTATACACTCTGTATAGGAACAAACCTATCCCATAGATTGGTTCTATCATACACTCTGTAAATGAACAAACCCACCCCATAGATTGGTTCTATCATACACTCTGTATATGAACAAACCCACCCCATAGATTGGTTCTATCATACACTCTGTATAGGAACAAACCTACCCCATAGATTGGTTCCATCATACACTCTGTATATGAACAAACCTACCCCATAGATTGGTTCTATCATACACTCTGTATATGAACAAACCCACCCCATAGATTGGTTCTATCATACACTCTGTATAGGAACAAACCTACCCCATAGATTGGTTCTATCATACACTCTGTATATGAACAAACCTACCCCATAGATTGGTTCTATCATACACTCTGTATATGAACAAACCCACCCCATAGATTGGTTCTATCATTATACACTCTGTATAGGAACAAACCTACCCCATAGATTGGTTCTATCATACACTCTGTAAATGAACAAACCCACCCCATAGATTGGTTCTATCATACACCATGTATATGAACAAACCTATCCCATAGATTGGTTCTATCATACAATATGAACAAACCTACCCCATAGATTGGTTCTATCATACACTCTGTATAGGAACAAACCCACCCCATAGATTGGTTCTATCATTATACACTCTGTATAGGAACAAACCTATCCCATAGATTGGTTCTATCATACACTCTGTAAATGAACAAACCCACCCCATAGATTGGTTCTATCATACACTCTGTATATGAACAAACCCACCCCATAGATTGGTTCTATCATACACTCTGTATAGGAACAAACCTACCCCATAGATTGGTTCCATCATACACTCTGTATATGAACAAACCCACCCCATAGATTGGTTCTATCATACACTCTGTATAGGAACAAACCTACCCCATAGATTGGTTCTATCATACACTCTGTATATGAACAAACCCACCCCATAGATTGGTTCCATCATACACTCTGTATATGAACAAACCCACCCCATAGATTGGTTCTATCATACACTCTGTACATGAACAAACCTATCCCATAGATTGGTTCTATCATACACTCTGTACATGAACAAACCTATCCCATAGATTGGTTCTGTCATACACTATGTCTAGGAACAAACCTACCCCATAGATTGGTTCTATCATACACTCTGTAAATGAACAAACCCACCCCATAGATTGGTTCTATCATACACTCTGTATATGAACAAACCTACCCCATAGATTGGTTCTATCATACACTATGAACAAACCTACCCCATAGATTGGTTCTATCATACACTCTGTACATGAACAAACCTATCCCATAGATTGGTTCTATCATACACTCTGTATATGAACAAACCCACCCCATAGATTGGTTCTATCATACACTCTGTATAGGAACAAACCTACCCCATAGATTGGTTCTATCATACACTCTGTAAATGAACAAACCCACCCCATAGATTGGTTCTATCATACACCATGTATATGAACAAACCTACCCCATAGATTGGTTCTATCATACACCATGTATATGAACAAACCCACCCCTTAGATTGGTTCCATCATACACTCTGTATATGAACAAACCTACCCCATAGATTGGTTCTATCATACACTATGTCTAGGAACAAACCTATCCCATAGATTGGTTCTATCATACACTATGAACAAACCTACCCCATAGATTGGTTCTATCATACACTCTGTATAGGAACAAACCTACCCCATAGATTGGTTCTATCATACACTCTGTATATGAACAAACCCACCCCATAGATTGGTTCTATCATACACTCTGTATAGGAACAAACCTACCCCATAGATTGGTTCTATCATACACTCTGTAAATGAACAAACCCACCCCATAGATTGGTTCTATCATACACCATGTATATGAACAAACCTACCCCATAGATTGGTTCTATCATACACTCTGTACATGAACAAACCTATCCCATAGATTGGTTCTATCATACACTCTGTATGAACAAACCTACCCCATAGATTGGTTCTATCATACACTCTGTATATGAACAAACCTATCCCATAGATTGGTTCTATCATACACTCTGTATAGGAACAAACCTACCCCATAGATTGGTTCTATCATACACTCTGTAAATGAACAAACCCACCCCATAGATTGGTTCTATCATACACCATGTATATGAACAAACCTATCCCATAGATTGGTTCTATCATACACTATGAACAAACCTATTCCATAGATTGGTTCTATCATACACTCTGTACATGAACAAACCTATCCCATAGATTGGTTCTATCATACACTCTGTATGAACAAACCTACCCCATAGATTGGTTCTATCATACACTCTGTATGAACAAACCCACCCCATAGATTGGTTCCATCATACACTCTGTACATGAACAAACCTATCCCATAGATTGGTTCTATCATACACTCTGTACATGAACAAACCTATCCCATAGATTGGTTCTATCATACACTCTGTATAGGAACAAACCTACCCCATAGATTGGTTCTTTCATACACTATTGTATATGTATATGAACAAACCTATCCCATAGATTGGTTCCATACACTCTGTATATGAACAAACCTATCCCATAGATTGGTTCTATCATACATTCTGTATATGAACAAACCTACCCCATAGATTGGTTCTTTCATACACTCTGTATATGAACAAACCTATCCCATAGATTGGTTCTATCATACACTCTGTATAGGAACAAACCTACCCCATAGATTGGTTCCATCATACACCATGTATATGAACAAACCTACCCCATAGATTGGTTCTTTCATACACTATTGTATATGTATATGAACAAACCTATCCCATAGATTGGTTCTTTCATACACTCTGTATATGAACAAACCTATCCCATAGATTGGTTCTATCATACACTCTGTATAGGAACAAACCTACCCCATAGATTGGTTCTTTCATACACTCTGTATATGAACAAACCTATCCCATAGATTGGTTCTATCATACATTCTGTATATGAACAAACCTACCCCATAGATTGGTTCTTTCATACACTCTGTATATGAACAAACCTATCCCATAGATTGGTTCTATCATACACTCTGTATAGGAACAAACCTACCCCATAGATTGGTTTACATCATACACCATGTATAGGAACAAACCTACCCCATAGATTGGTTCTTTCATACACTATTGTATATGTATATGAACAAACCTATCCCATAGATTGGTTCCATACACTCTGTATATGAACAAACCTATCCCATAGATTGGTTCTATCATACATTCTGTATATGAACAAACCTACCCCATAGATTGGTTCTATCATACACTCTGTACATGAACAAACCTATCCCATAGATTGGTTCTATCATACACTCTGTACATGAACAAACCTACCCCATAGATTGGTTCTATCATACACTCTGTATATATGAACAAACCTACCCCATAGATTGGTTCTATCATACACTCTGTATATGAACAAACCTACCCCATAGATTGGTTCTATCATACACTCTGTATATGAACAAACCTACCCCATAGATTGGTTCTATCATACACTCTGTATATGAACAAACCTATCCCATAGATTGGTTCTTTCATACACTCTGTATAGGAACAAACCTATCCCATAGATTGGTTCTTTCATACACTCTGTATATGAACAAACCCACTCCATAGATTGGTTCTATCATACACTCTGTATAGGAACAAACCTACCCCATAGATTGGTTCTATCATACACTCTGTATATGAACAAACCTATCCCATAGATTGGTTCTATCATACACCATGTATATGAACAAACCTACCCCATAGATTGGTTCCATCATACACTCTGTATATGAACAAACCCACCCCATAGATTGGTTCCATCATACACTCTGTATATGAACAAACCTACTCCATAGATTGGTTCTTTCATACACTCTGTATATGAACAAACCCACTCCATAGATTGGTTCTATCATACACTCTGTATAGGAACAAACCTACCCCATAGATTGGTTCTATCATACACTCTGTATATGAACAAACCTATCCCATAGATTGGTTCTATCATACACCATGTATATGAACAAACCTACCCCATAGATTGGTTCCATCATACACTCTGTATATGAACAAACCCACCCCATAGATTGGTTCCATCATACACTCTGTATATGAACAAACCTACTCCATAGATTGGTTCTATCATACACTCTGTATATGAACAAACCCACCCCATAGATTGGTTCTATCATACACTCTGTATAGGAACAAACCTACCCCATAGATTGGTTCTATCATACACTCTGTAAATGAACAAACCCACCCCATAGATTGGTTCTATCATACACCATGTATATGAACAAACCTACCCCATAGATTGGTTCTATCATACACTCTGTACATGAACAAACCTATCCCATAGATTGGTTCTATCATACACTCTGTATGAACAAACCTACCCCATAGATTGGTTCTATCATACACTCTGTATATGAACAAACCTATCCCATAGATTGGTTCTATCATACACTCTGTATAGGAACAAACCTACCCCATAGATTGGTTCTATCATACACTCTGTAAATGAACAAACCCACCCCATAGATTGGTTCTATCATACACCATGTATATGAACAAACCTATCCCATAGATTGGTTCTATCATACACTATGAACAAACCTATTCCATAGATTGGTTCTATCATACACTCTGTACATGAACAAACCTATCCCATAGATTGGTTCTATCATACACTCTGTATGAACAAACCTACCCCATAGATTGGTTCTATCATACACTCTGTATGAACAAACCCACCCCATAGATTGGTTCCATCATACACTCTGTACATGAACAAACCTATCCCATAGATTGGTTCTATCATACACTCTGTACATGAACAAACCTATCCCATAGATTGGTTCTATCATACACTCTGTATAGGAACAAACCTACCCCATAGATTGGTTCTTTCATACACTATTGTATATGTATATGAACAAACCTATCCCATAGATTGGTTCCATACACTCTGTATATGAACAAACCTATCCCATAGATTGGTTCTATCATACATTCTGTATATGAACAAACCTACCCCATAGATTGGTTCTTTCATACACTCTGTATATGAACAAACCTATCCCATAGATTGGTTCTATCATACACTCTGTATAGGAACAAACCTACCCCATAGATTGGTTCCATCATACACCATGTATATGAACAAACCTACCCCATAGATTGGTTCTTTCATACACTATTGTATATGTATATGAACAAACCTATCCCATAGATTGGTTCTTTCATACACTCTGTATATGAACAAACCTATCCCATAGATTGGTTCTATCATACACTCTGTATAGGAACAAACCTACCCCATAGATTGGTTCTTTCATACACTCTGTATATGAACAAACCTATCCCATAGATTGGTTCTATCATACATTCTGTATATGAACAAACCTACCCCATAGATTGGTTCTTTCATACACTCTGTATATGAACAAACCTATCCCATAGATTGGTTCTATCATACACTCTGTATAGGAACAAACCTACCCCATAGATTGGTTTACATCATACACCATGTATAGGAACAAACCTACCCCATAGATTGGTTCTTTCATACACTATTGTATATGTATATGAACAAACCTATCCCATAGATTGGTTCCATACACTCTGTATATGAACAAACCTATCCCATAGATTGGTTCTATCATACATTCTGTATATGAACAAACCTACCCCATAGATTGGTTCTATCATACACTCTGTACATGAACAAACCTATCCCATAGATTGGTTCTATCATACACTCTGTACATGAACAAACCTACCCCATAGATTGGTTCTATCATACACTCTGTATATATGAACAAACCTACCCCATAGATTGGTTCTATCATACACTCTGTATATGAACAAACCTACCCCATAGATTGGTTCTATCATACACTCTGTATATGAACAAACCTACCCCATAGATTGGTTCTATCATACACTCTGTATATGAACAAACCTATCCCATAGATTGGTTCTTTCATACACTCTGTATAGGAACAAACCTATCCCATAGATTGGTTCTTTCATACACTCTGTATATGAACAAACCCACTCCATAGATTGGTTCTATCATACACTCTGTATAGGAACAAACCTACCCCATAGATTGGTTCTATCATACACTCTGTATATGAACAAACCTATCCCATAGATTGGTTCTATCATACACCATGTATATGAACAAACCTACCCCATAGATTGGTTCCATCATACACTCTGTATATGAACAAACCCACCCCATAGATTGGTTCCATCATACACTCTGTATATGAACAAACCTACTCCATAGATTGGTTCTTTCATACACTCTGTATATGAACAAACCCACTCCATAGATTGGTTCTATCATACACTCTGTATAGGAACAAACCTACCCCATAGATTGGTTCTATCATACACTCTGTATATGAACAAACCTATCCCATAGATTGGTTCTATCATACACCATGTATATGAACAAACCTACCCCATAGATTGGTTCCATCATACACTCTGTATATGAACAAACCCACCCCATAGATTGGTTCCATCATACACTCTGTATATGAACAAACCTACTCCATAGATTGGTTCTATCATACACTCTGTATATGAACAAACCTATCCCATAGATTGGTTCTATCATACACTCTGTATATGAACAAACCTACCCCATAGATTGGTTCCATCATACACTCTGTATATGAACAAACCTACCCCATAGATTGGTTCTATCATACACTCTGTATATGAACAAACCTACTCCATAGATTGGTTCCATCATACACTCTGTATATGAACAAACCTACTCCATAGATTGGTTCTATCATACACTCTGTATATGAACAAACCTATCCCATAGATTGGTTCTATCATACACTCTGTATATGAACAAACCTACCCCATAGATTGGTTCCATCATACACTCTGTATATGAACAAACCTACCCCATAGATTGGTTCCATCATACACTCTGTATATGAACAAACCTACTCCATAGATTGGTTCTATCATACACTCTGTATATGAACAAACCTATCCCATAGATTGGTTCTATCATACACTCTGTATATGAACAAACCTACCCCATAGATTGGTTCCATCATACACTCTGTATAATGAACAAACCTACTCCATAGATTGGTTCTATCATACACTCTGTATATGAACAAACCTATCCCATAGATTGGTTCTTTCATACACTCTGTATAGGAACAAACCTACCCCATAGATTGGTTCTATCATACACTATGTCTAAGAACAAACCTACCCCATAGATTGGTTCTATCATACACTCTGTATATGAACAAACCTACTCCATAGATTGGTTCTATCATACACTCTGTATATGAACAAACCTATCCCATAGATTGGTTCTTTCATACACTCTGTATAGGAACAAACCTACCCCATAGATTGGTTCTATCATACACTCTGTATATGAACAAACCTACTCCATAGATTGGTTCTATCATACACTCTGTATAGGAACAAACCTACCCCATAGATTGGTTTTATCATACACTCTGTATGAACAAACCTATCCCATAGATTGGTTCTATCATACTCTGTATATGAACAAACCTACCCCATAGATTGGTTCCATCATACACTCTGTATATGAACAAACCTACTCCATAGATTGGTTCTATCATACACTCTGTATAGGAACAAACCTACCCCATAGATTGGTTTTATCATACACTCTGTATGAACAAACCTATCCCATAGATTGGTTCTATCATACACTCTGTATATGAACAAACCTACCCCATAGATTGGTTCTATCATACACTCTGTATATGAACAAACCTACTCCATAGATTGGTTCTATCATACACTCTGTATAGGAACAAACCTACCCCATAGATTGGTTTTATCATACACTCTGTATGAACAAACCTACCCCATAGATTGGTTCTATCATACACTCTGTATATGAACAAACCTACCCCATAGATTGGTTCTATCATACACTCTGTATGAACAAACCTATCCCATAGATTGGTTCTTTCATACACTATGTATAGGAACAAACCTATCCCATAGATTGGTTCTTTCATACACTCTGTATATGAACAAACCCACTCCATAGATTGGTTCTATCATACACTCTGTATAGGAACAAACCTACCCCATAGATTGGTTCTATCATACACTCTGTATATGAACAAACCTATCCCATAGATTGGTTCTATCATACACCATGTATATGAACAAACCTACTCCATAGATTGGTTCTATCATACACTCTGTATAGGAACAAACCTACCCCATAGATTGGTTCTATCATACACTCTGTATATGAACAAACCTACCCCATAGATTGGTTCTATCATACACTCTGTATATGAACAAACCTACCCCATAGATTGGTTCTATCATACACTCTGTATGAACAAACCTATCCCATAGATTGGTTCTTTCATACACTCTGTATAGGAACAAACCTATCCCATAGATTGGTTCTTTCATACACTCTGTATATGAACAAACCCACTCCATAGATTGGTTCTATCATACACTCTGTATAGGAACAAACCTACCCCATAGATTGGTTCTATCATACACTCTGTATATGAACAAACCTATCCCATAGATTGGTTCTATCATACACCATGTATATGAACAAACCTACTCCATAGATTGGTTCTATCATACACTCTGTATATGAACAAACCTACCCCATAGATTGGTTCCATCATACACTCTGTATATGAACAAACCTATCCCATAGATTGGTTCTATCATACACCATGTATATGAACAAACCCACTCCATAGATTGGTTCTATCATACACTCTGTATAGGAACAAACCTACCCCATAGATTGGTTCTATCATACACCATGTATATGAACAAACCTATCCCATAGATTGGTTCTATCATACACTCTGTATAGGAACAAACCTACCCCATAGATTGGTTCTATCATACACTCTGTATATGAACAAACCTACCCCATAGATTGGTTCTATCATACACTCTGTATATGAACAAACCCACTCCATAGATTGGTTCTATTATACACTCTGTATATGAACAAACCCACCCCATAGATTGGTTCTATCATACACTCTGTATATGAACAAACCTACCCCATAGATTGGTTCTATCATACACTCTGTATAGGAACAAACCTACCCCATAGATTGGTTCTATCATACACTCTGTATATGAACAAACCTACCCCATAGATTGGTTCTATCATACACTCTGTATATGAACAAACCTACCCCATAGATTGGTTCTATCATACACTCTGTATGAACAAACCTATCCCATAGATTGGTTATCATACACTCTGTATAAACAAACCTATCCCATAGATTGGTTCTATCATACACTCTGTATATGAACAAACCTATCCCATAGATTGGTTCTATCATACACCATGTATATGAACAAACCTACTCCATAGATTGGTTCTATCATACACTCTGTATATGAACAAACCTACCCCATAGATTGGTTCCATCATACACTCTGTATATGAACAAACCTATCCCATAGATTGGTTCTATCATACACCATGTATATGAACAAACCCACTCCATAGATTGGTTCTATCATACACTCTGTATAGGAACAAACCTACCCCATAGATTGGTTCTATCATACACCATGTATATGAACAAACCTACCCCATAGATTGGTTCTATCATACACTCTGTATATGAACAAACCTACCCCATAGATTGGTTCTATCATACACTCTGTATAGGAACAAACCTACCCCATAGATTGGTTCTATCATACACTCTGTATATGAACAAACCTACCCCATAGATTGGTTCTATCATACACTCTGTATATGAACAAACCTACCCCATAGATTGGTTCTATCATACACTCTGTATGAACAAACCTATCCCATAGATTGGTTCTTTCATACACTCTGTATAGGAACAAACCTATCCCATAGATTGGTTCTTTCATACACTCTGTATATGAACAAACCCACTCCATAGATTGGTTCTATCATACACTCTGTATAGGAACAAACCTACCCCATAGATTGGTTCCATCATACACTCTGTATATGAACAAACCTATCCCATAGATTGGTTCTATCATACACCATGTATATGAACAAACCTACCCCATAGATTGGTTCTATCATACACTCTGTATAGGAACAAACCTACCCCATAGATTGGTTCTATCATACACTCTGTATATGAACAAACCTATCCCATAGATTGGTTCTATCATACACCATGTATATGAACAAACCCACTCCATAGATTGGTTCTATCATACACTCTGTATAGGAACAAACCTACCCCATAGATTGGTTCTATCATACACTCTGTATATGAACAAACCTATCCCATAGATTGGTTCTATCATACACTCTGTATAGGAACAAACCTACCCCATAGATTGGTTCTATCATACACTCTGTATATGAACAAACCTATCCCATAGATTGGTTCTATCATACACTCTGTATAGGAACAAACCTACCCCATAGATTGGTTCCATCATACACTCTGTATATGAACAAACCTATCCCATAGATTGGTTCCATCATACACTCTGTATATGAACAAACCCACCCCATAGATTGGTTCTATCATACACTCTGTATAGGAACAAACCTACCCCATAGATTGGTTCTATCATACACTCTGTATATGAACAAACCTACTCCATAGATTGGTTCTATCATACACTCTGTATATGAACAAACCTACCCCATAGATTGGTTCTATCATTATACACTCTGTATAGGAACAAACCTACCCCATAGATTGGTTCTATCATACACTCTGTATATGAACAAACCTATCCCATAGATTGGTTCTATCATACACTCTGTACATGAACAAACCTATCCCATAGATTGGTTCTATCATACACTCTGTATATGAACAAACCTATCCCATAGATTGGTTCCATCATACACTCTGTATATGAACAAACCCACCCCATAGATTGGTTCTATCATACACTCTGTATAGGAACAAACCTACCCCATAGATTGGTTCTATCATACACTCTGTATATGAACAAACCTACTCCATAGATTGGTTCTATCATACACTCTGTATATGAACAAACCTACCCCATAGATTGGTTCTATCATTATACACTCTGTATAGGAACAAACCTACCCCATAGATTGGTTCTATCATACACTCTGTATATGAACAAACCTACCCCATAGATTGGTTCTATCATTATACACTCTGTATAGGAACAAACCTACCCCATAGATTGGTTCTATCATACACTCTGTATATGAACAAACCTATCCCATAGATTGGTTCTATCATACACTCTGTATAGGAACAAACCTATCCCATAGATTGGTTCTATCATACACTCTGTATATGAACAAACCTACCCCATAGATTGGTTCCATCATACACTCTGTATATGAACAAACCTACCCCATAGATTGGTTCCATCATACACTCTGTATATGAACAAACCTACTCCATAGATTGGTTCTATCATACACTCTGTATATGAACAAACCTATCCCATAGATTGGTTCTATCATACACTCTGTATATGAACAAACCTACCCCATAGATTGGTTCCATCATACACTCTGTATATGAACAAACCTACTCCATAGATTGGTTCTATCATACACTCTGTATATGAACAAACCTATCCCATAGATTGGTTCTTTCATACACTCTGTATAGGAACAAACCTACCCCATAGATTGGTTCTATCATACACTATGTCTAGGAACAAACCTACCCCATAGATTGGTTCTATCATACACTCTGTATATGAACAAACCTACTCCATAGATTGGTTCTATCATACACTCTGTATATGAACAAACCTATCCCATAGATTGGTTCTTTCATACACTCTGTATAGGAACAAACCTACCCCATAGATTGGTTCTATCATACACTCTGTATATGAACAAACCTACTCCATAGATTGGTTCTATCATACACTCTGTATAGGAACAAACCTACCCCATAGATTGGTTTTATCATACACTCTGTATGAACAAACCTATCCCATAGATTGGTTCTATCATACACTCTGTATATGAACAAACCTACCCCATAGATTGGTTCCATCATACACTCTGTATATGAACAAACCTATCCCATAGATTGGTTCTATCATACACTCTGTATATGAACAAACCTACTCCATAGATTGGTTCTATCATACACTCTGTATAGGAACAAACCTACCCCATAGATTGGTTTTATCATACACTCTGTATGAACAAACCTACCCCATAGATTGGTTCTATCATACACTCTGTATATGAACAAACCTACCCCATAGATTGGTTCTATCATACACTCTGTATGAACAAACCTATCCCATAGATTGGTTCTTTCATACACTCTGTATAGGAACAAACCTATCCCATAGATTGGTTCTTTCATACACTCTGTATATGAACAAACCCACTCCATAGATTGGTTCTATCATACACTCTGTATATGAACAAACCTACCCCATAGATTGGTTCCATCATACACTCTGTATATGAACAAACCTATCCCATAGATTGGTTCTATCATACACTCTGTATAGGAACAAACCTACCCCATAGATTGGTTCCATCATACACTCTGTATATGAACAAACCTATCCCATAGATTGGTTCCATCATACACCATGTATATGAACAAACCTACCCCATAGATTGGTTCTATCATACACTCTGTATAGGAACAAACCTACCCCATAGATTGGTTCTATCATACACTCTGTATATGAACAAACCTACTCCATAGATTGGTTCTATCATACACTCTGTATATGAACAAACCTACCCCATAGATTGGTTCTTTCATACACTGTTGTATATGTATATGAACAAACCTATCCCATAGATTGGTTCTTTCATACACTCTGTATATGAACAAACCTACCCCATAGATTGGTTCTATCATTATACACTCTGTATAGGAACAAACCTACCCCATAGATTGGTTCTATCATACACTCTGTATATGAACAAACCTATCCCATAGATTGGTTCTATCATACACTCTGTATATGAACAAACCTACCCCATAGATTGGTTCTATCATACACTCTGTATATGAACAAACCTATCCCATAGATTGGTTCCATCATACACTCTGTATATGAACAAACCCACCCCATAGATTGGTTCTATCATACACTCTGTATAGGAACAAACCTACCCCATAGATTGGTTCTATCATACACTCTGTATATGAACAAACCTACTCCATAGATTGGTTCTATCATACACTCTGTATATGAACAAACCTACCCCATAGATTGGTTCTATCATTATACACTCTGTATAGGAACAAACCTACCCCATAGATTGGTTCTATCATACACTCTGTATATGAACAAACCTACCCCATAGATTGGTTCTATCATTATACACTCTGTATAGGAACAAACCTACCCCATAGATTGGTTCTATCATACACTCTGTATATGAACAAACCTATCCCATAGATTGGTTCTATCATACACTCTGTATAGGAACAAACCTATCCCATAGATTGGTTCTATCATACACTCTGTATAGGAACAAACCTATCCCATAGATTGGTTCTATCATACACTCTGTATATGAACAAACCTACCCCATAGATTGGTTCCATCATACACTCTGTATATGAACAAACCTACCCCATAGATTGGTTCCATCATACACTCTGTATATGAACAAACCTACTCCATAGATTGGTTCTATCATACACTCTGTATATGAACAAACCTATCCCATAGATTGGTTCTATCATACACTCTGTATATGAACAAACCTACCCCATAGATTGGTTCCATCATACACTCTGTATATGAACAAACCTACTCCATAGATTGGTTCTTTCATACACTCTGTATATGAACAAACCCACTCCATAGATTGGTTCTATCATACACTCTGTATAGGAACAAACCTACCCCATAGATTGGTTCTATCATACACTCTGTATATGAACAAACCTATCCCATAGATTGGTTCTATCATACACCATGTATATGAACAAACCTACCCCATAGATTGGTTCCATCATACACTCTGTATATGAACAAACCCACCCCATAGATTGGTTCCATCATACACTCTGTATATGAACAAACCTACTCCATAGATTGGTTCTTTCATACACTCTGTATATGAACAAACCCACTCCATAGATTGGTTCTATCATACACTCTGTATAGGAACAAACCTACCCCATAGATTGGTTCTATCATACACTCTGTATATGAACAAACCTATCCCATAGATTGGTTCTATCATACACCATGTATATGAACAAACCTACCCCATAGATTGGTTCCATCATACACTCTGTATATGAACAAACCCACCCCATAGATTGGTTCCATCATACACTCTGTATATGAACAAACCTACTCCATAGATTGGTTCCATCATACACTCTGTATATGAACAAACCTATCCCATAGATTGGTTCTATCATACACTCTGTATATGAACAAACCTACCCCATAGATTGGTTCCATCATACACTCTGTATATGAACAAACCTACCCCATAGATTGGTTCTATCATACACTCTGTATATGAACAAACCTATCCCATAGATTGGTTCTATCATACACTCTGTATATGAACAAACCTACCCCATACATGTAGATTGGTTCCATCATACACTCTGTATATGAACAAACCTACCCCATAGATTGGTTCCATCATACACTCTGTATATGAACAAACCTACTCCATAGATTGGTTCTATCATACACTCTGTATATGAACAAACCTATCCCATAGATTGGTTCTATCATACACTCTGTATATGAACAAACCTACCCCATAGATTGGTTCTATCATACACTCTGTATATGAACAAACCTACCCCATAGATTGGTTCTATCATTATACACTCTGTATAGGAACAAACCTACCCCATAGATTGGTTCTATCATACACTCTGTATATGAACAAACCTATCCCATAGATTGGTTCTATCATACACTCTGTATAGGAACAAACCTATCCCATAGATTGGTTCTATCATACACTCTGTATAGGAACAAACCTATCCCATAGATTGGTTCTATCATACACTCTGTATATGAACAAACCTACCCCATAGATTGGTTCCATCATACACTCTGTATATGAACAAACCTACCCCATAGATTGGTTCCATCATACACTCTGTATATGAACAAACCTACTCCATAGATTGGTTCTATCATACACTCTGTATATGAACAAACCTATCCCATAGATTGGTTCTATCATACACTCTGTATATGAACAAACCTACCCCATAGATTGGTTCCATCATACACTCTGTATATGAACAAACCTACTCCATAGATTGGTTCTTTCATACACTCTGTATATGAACAAACCCACTCCATAGATTGGTTCTATCATACACTCTGTATAGGAACAAACCTACCCCATAGATTGGTTCTATCATACACTCTGTATATGAACAAACCTATCCCATAGATTGGTTCTATCATACACCATGTATATGAACAAACCTACCCCATAGATTGGTTCCATCATACACTCTGTATATGAACAAACCCACCCCATAGATTGGTTCCATCATACACTCTGTATATGAACAAACCTACTCCATAGATTGGTTCTTTCATACACTCTGTATATGAACAAACCCACTCCATAGATTGGTTCTATCATACACTCTGTATAGGAACAAACCTACCCCATAGATTGGTTCTATCATACACTCTGTATATGAACAAACCTATCCCATAGATTGGTTCTATCATACACCATGTATATGAACAAACCTACCCCATAGATTGGTTCCATCATACACTCTGTATATGAACAAACCCACCCCATAGATTGGTTCCATCATACACTCTGTATATGAACAAACCTACTCCATAGATTGGTTCCATCATACACTCTGTATATGAACAAACCTATCCCATAGATTGGTTCTATCATACACTCTGTATATGAACAAACCTACCCCATAGATTGGTTCCATCATACACTCTGTATATGAACAAACCTACCCCATAGATTGGTTCTATCATACACTCTGTATATGAACAAACCTATCCCATAGATTGGTTCTATCATACACTCTGTATATGAACAAACCTACCCCATACATGTAGATTGGTTCCATCATACACTCTGTATATGAACAAACCTACCCCATAGATTGGTTCCATCATACACTCTGTATATGAACAAACCTACTCCATAGATTGGTTCTATCATACACTCTGTATATGAACAAACCTATCCCATAGATTGGTTCTATCATACACTCTGTATATGAACAAACCTACCCCATAGATTGGTTCCATCATACACTCTGTATATGAACAAACCTACTCCATAGATTGGTTCTATCATACACTCTGTATATGAACAAACCTATCCCATAGATTGGTTCTTTCATACACTCTGTATAGGAACAAACCTACCCCATAGATTGGTTCTATCATACACTATGTCTAGGAACAAACCTACCCCATAGATTGGTTCTATCATACACTCTGTATATGAACAAACCTACTCCATAGATTGGTTCTATCATACACTCTGTATATGAACAAACCTATCCCATAGATTGGTTCTTTCATACACTCTGTATAGGAACAAACCTACCCCATAGATTGGTTCTATCATACACTCTGTATATGAACAAACCTACTCCATAGATTGGTTCTATCATACACTCTGTATAGGAACAAACCTACCCCATAGATTGGTTTTATCATACACTCTGTATGAACAAACCTATCCCATAGATTGGTTCTATCATACACTCTGTATATGAACAAACCTACCCCATAGATTGGTTCCATCATACACTCTGTATATGAACAAACCTACCCCATAGATTGGTTCTATCATACACTCTGTATGAACAAACCTATCCCATAGATTGGTTCTTTCATACACTCTGTATAGGAACAAACCTATCCCATAGATTGGTTCTTTCATACACTCTGTATATGAACAAACCCACTCCATAGATTGGTTCTATCATACACTCTGTATAGGAACAAACCTACCCCATAGATTGGTTCTATCATACACTCTGTATATGAACAAACCTATCCCATAGATTGGTTCTATCATACACCATGTATATGAACAAACCTACTCCATAGATTGGTTCTATCATACACTCTGTATAGGAACAAACCTACCCCATAGATTGGTTCTATCATACACTCTGTATATGAACAAACCTACCCCATAGATTGGTTCTATCATACACTCTGTATGAACAAACCTATCCCATAGATTGGTTCTTTCATACACTCTGTATAGGAACAAACCTATCCCATAGATTGGTTCTTTCATACACTCTGTATATGAACAAACCCACTCCATAGATTGGTTCTATCATACACTCTGTATAGGAACAAACCTACCCCATAGATTGGTTCTATCATACACTCTGTATATGAACAAACCTATCCCATAGATTGGTTCTATCATACACCATGTATATGAACAAACCTACTCCATAGATTGGTTCTATCATACACTCTGTATATGAACAAACCTACCCCATAGATTGGTTCCATCATACACTCTGTATATGAACAAACCTATCCCATAGATTGGTTCTATCATACACCATGTATATGAACAAACCCACTCCATAGATTGGTTCTATCATACACTCTGTATAGGAACAAACCTACCCCATAGATTGGTTCTATCATACACCATGTATATGAACAAACCTACCCCATAGATTGGTTCTATCATACACTCTGTATATGAACAAACCTACCCCATAGATTGGTTCTATCATACACTCTGTATAGGAACAAACCTACCCCATAGATTGGTTCTATCATACACTCTGTATATGAACAAACCTACCCCATAGATTGGTTCTATCATACACTCTGTATATGAACAAACCTACCCCATAGATTGGTTCTATCATACACTCTGTATGAACAAACCTATCCCATAGATTGGTTCTTTCATACACTCTGTATAGGAACAAACCTATCCCATAGATTGGTTCTTTCATACACTCTGTATATGAACAAACCCACTCCATAGATTGGTTCTATCATACACTCTGTATAGGAACAAACCTACCCCATAGATTGGTTCCATCATACACTCTGTATATGAACAAACCTATCCCATAGATTGGTTCTATCATACACCATGTATATGAACAAACCTACCCCATAGATTGGTTCTATCATACACTCTGTATAGGAACAAACCTACCCCATAGATTGGTTCTATCATACACTCTGTATATGAACAAACCTATCCCATAGATTGGTTCTATCATACACCATGTATATGAACAAACCCACTCCATAGATTGGTTCTATCATACACTCTGTATAGGAACAAACCTACCCCATAGATTGGTTCTATCATACACTCTGTATATGAACAAACCTATCCCATAGATTGGTTCTATCATACACTCTGTATAGGAACAAACCTACCCCATAGATTGGTTCTATCATACACTCTGTATATGAACAAACCTATCCCATAGATTGGTTCTATCATACACTCTGTATAGGAACAAACCTACCCCATAGATTGGTTCCATCATACACTCTGTATATGAACAAACCTATCCCATAGATTGGTTCCATCATACACTCTGTATATGAACAAACCCACCCCATAGATTGGTTCTATCATACACTCTGTATAGGAACAAACCTACCCCATAGATTGGTTCTATCATACACTCTGTATATGAACAAACCTACTCCATAGATTGGTTCTATCATACACTCTGTATATGAACAAACCTACCCCATAGATTGGTTCTATCATTATACACTCTGTATATGAACAAACCTATCCCATAGATTGGTTCTATCATACACTCTGTATATGAACAAACCTATCCCATAGATTGGTTCTTTCATACACTCTGTATAGGAACAAACCTACCCCATAGATTGGTTCTATCATACACTATGTCTAGGAACAAACCTACCCCATAGATTGGTTCTATCATACACTCTGTATATGAACAAACCTACTCCATAGATTGGTTCTATCATACACTCTGTATATGAACAAACCTATCCCATAGATTGGTTCTTTCATACACTCTGTATAGGAACAAACCTACCCCATAGATTGGTTCTATCATACACTCTGTATATGAACAAACCTACTCCATAGATTGGTTCTATCATACACTCTGTATAGGAACAAACCTACCCCATAGATTGGTTTTATCATACACTCTGTATGAACAAACCTATCCCATAGATTGGTTCTATCATACACTCTGTATATGAACAAACCTACCCCATAGATTGGTTCCATCATACACTCTGTATATGAACAAAGCTACTCCATAGATTGGTTCTATCATACACTCTGTATAGGAACAAACCTACCCCATAGATTGGTTTTATCATACACTCTGTATGAACAAACCTACCCCATAGATTGGTTCTATCATACACTCTGTATATGAACAAACCTACCCCATAGATTGGTTCTATCATACACTCTGTATGAACAAACCTATCCCATAGATTGGTTCTATCATACACTCTGTATGAACAAACCTATCCCATAGATTGGTTCTTTCATACACTCTGTATAGGAACAAACCTATCCCATAGATTGGTTCTTTCATACACTCTGTATATGAACAAACCCACTCCATAGATTGGTTCTATCATACACTCTGTATAGGAACAAACCTACCCCATAGATTGGTTCTATCATACACTCTGTATATGAACAAACCTACCCCATAGATTGGTTCTATCATACACTCTGTATATGAACAAACCTACTCCATAGATTGGTTCCATCATACACTCTGTATATGAACAAACCTATCCCATAGATTGGTTCTATCATACACTCTGTATAGGAACAAACCTACCCCATAGATTGGTTCTATCATACACTCTGTATATGAACAAACCTATCCCATAGATTGGTTCTATCATACACTCTGTATAGGAACAAACCTACCCCATAGATTGGTTCCATCATACACTCTGTATATGAACAAACCTATCCCATAGATTGGTTCCATCATACACTCTGTATATGAACAAACCCACCCCATAGATTGGTTCTATCATACACTCTGTATAGGAACAAACCTACCCCATAGATTGGTTCTATCATACACTCTGTATATGAACAAACCTACTCCATAGATTGGTTCTATCATACACTCTGTATATGAACAAACCTACCCCATAGATTGGTTCTATCATTATACACTCTGTATAGGAACAAACCTACCCCATAGATTGGTTCTATCATACACTCTGTATATGAACAAACCTATCCCATAGATTGGTTCTATCATACACTCTGTATATGAACAAACCTACCCCATAGATTGGTTCTATCATACACTCTGTATGAACAAACCTATCCCATAGATTGGTTCTTTCATACACTCTGTATAGGAACAAACCTATCCCATAGATTGGTTCTATCATACACTCTGTATATGAACAAACCTATCCCATAGATTGGTTCTATCATTACACTCTGTATATGAACAAACCTACCCCATAGATTGGTTCTATCATACACTCTGTATATGAACAAACCTACCCCATAGATTGGTTCTATCATACACTCTGTATATGAACAAACCTATCCCATAGATTGGTTCTATCATACACTCTGTATAGGAACAAACCTACCCCATAGATTGGTTCTATCATACACTCTGTATATGAACAAACCTATCCCATAGATTGGTTCTATCATACACTCTGTATATGAACAAACCTACCCCATAGATTGGTTCTATCATACACTCTGTATGAACAAACCTATCCCATAGATTGGTTCTTTCATACACTCTGTATAGGAACAAACCTATCCCATAGATTGGTTCTATCATACACTCTGTATATGAACAAACCTATCCCATAGATTGGTTCTATCATACACTCTGTATATGAACAAACCTACCCCATAGATTGGTTCTATCATACACTCTGTATATGAACAAACCTACCCCATAGATTGGTTCTATCATACACTCTGTATATGAACAAACCTATCCCATAGATTGGTTCTATCATACACTCTGTATGAACAAACCCACCCCATAGATTGGTTCCATCATACACTCTGTACATGAACAAACCTATCCCATAGATTGGTTCTATCATACACTCTGTATGAACAAACCCACCCCATAGATTGGTTCCATCATACACTCTGTACATGAACAAACCTATCCCATAGATTGGTTCTATCATACACTCTGTATGAACAAACCCACCCCATAGATTGGTTCCATCATACACTCTGTATATGAACAAACCTACCCCATAGATTGGTTCTATCATACACTCTGTATATGAACAAACCTACCCCATAGATTGGTTCTATCATACACTCTGTATATGAACAAACCTACCCCATAGATTGGTTCTATCATACACTCTGTACATGAACAAACCTATCCCATAGATTGGTTCTATCATACACTCTGTATAGGAACAAACCTACCCCATAGATTGGTTCTATCATACACTCTGTATATGAACAAACCTACCCCATAGATTGGTTCTATCATACACTCTGTATATGAACAAACCTACCCCATAGATTGGTTCTATCATACACTCTGTATATGAACAAACCTATCCCATAGATTGGTTCTTTCATACACTCTGTATAGGAACAAACCTATCCCATAGATTGGTTCTTTCATACACTCTGTATATGAACAAACCCACTCCATAGATTGGTTCTATCATACACTCTGTATAGGAACAAACCTACCCCATAGATTGGTTCTATCATACACTCTGTATATGAACAAACCTATCCCATAGATTGGTTCTATCATACACCATGTATATGAACAAACCTACTCCATAGATTGGTTCTATCATACACTCTGTATAGGAACAAACCTACCCCATAGATTGGTTCTATCATACACCATGTATGTGGGTGTTTATTTTTTTATGGAGGCCAGCTGTGGTTTTGTTATATGATCACAAAACAATGGTTTATCAGCTTAGTTGGATTATATGTGCGATTTTCATATTGATATGTGTATTGTCCATTTATTAAGGCATCCTATCATGAAATTTAAGGGGAAAAAAAAAAAGATTAGGTGATCAACAAACCAAAATTATTGGTCGTGTCCCCCTGTTTTTTCTTGTTTTTGTGTGACATGCAAAGTATAAATGTTTTGAAGTTTATTCAAATGCACTTGGTTTGTGTGAGTTTGTTTTGTCATGTAATATAAAAGAAGCATCAAGAGTCACTATCAAAACACTTTTTTTTTTTCCCCGCCTTAATCACCATAGTTGTGTTTTTGTAAAAATAAATTATGTGTCAAAACGTAAATAATCGTGTCCCCAGATTTACGCATGAAATTGGGGGGGTTTCCCAAGCTTTAAAATGTATTTGCCAGACGGCTATTGATAATTACTGGTGTTATTTTTATTAAGTGTTCAGTTCTGAAAACTAACAGAAAATTACATGAAAGCCTTGTGGCAACTTCTCTTGCTATTCAAAAAATTTCAGTTGAGTTGTAAATTTGGTGTCCCTAATTTGGTTTACGTATGAAAAACTATGTCAAGCGCCGAGAACGTACCGCGGCATGAACGGACGGTCTGTCTAGAAAAAATTGTTCCCGGGTTCAGCCACTTGGCAACGGCCAAAAACTTTTTTTGTCGCGCCGTTTTCCACCAAAGTTTTAAACCACATTATTGTCGGTGTCCCATCATTTACGAATGCCTGACATTTACGCTGTGATCTGCCATTTGATGAAGAATAGCAGGTAAGAATAGCAGTTTGTAGACTTAATTTATCGTAAATTTGTCGATATTATTAAAGTTAATCAGTTCGAAAAATGTCAAAGTTTGTGGGACATTGTTGTGGCCCAAGAACTTTTGTTTAGCTTGGCCTAACCACGTTTGGGGATGCGAGAAATGTCGTGTACCAGGTTTACGAAGAAACGGATAATGTGACTATTTAGAGTTTTATCACAATAATTATTCACAATTACTCAAACAAATCATTTGAAAATGTAAATATTTATTTCGAGCATGAAGTTTGGTCGAAGCAAAAAAGTAGTTATGAATTAATAGTTGATTTTTTACGATTATTCACACAACGTAAATTGAAAATCGCGGGACTCAAATCTCGAGCCCAGCCAATTGTTAGTACCCCACCGTCCGCAATCACTTTGATCCTCGTACACAGCGAAATTGGTCATTGCTTTTCGCACGCTAACAAGTTTGGGGGCGAACACGTTTTGGAATCGAGTTGCCTCGGGGGCGAAATAGCCTGTCCGCGCATGCAATGCATGTGATTCACGATGCAAATGTGGGGCGAAGTAGGGCGACGAATTCGCAGTTGATTTCCACATGACGTTGTGTGATGAATCTATGAAATCTAATTTATTTTTTATAGAACTTATTTATTTACAATTGTGCTTTCGATTGTGATAAGAATGACAGTACAGTCAGTACCCTTAAAATTAAAAAACAATACATCCTTCTAAAGGACTGACCTATCTCAACCTAATGGTTGACCAACTTTTTATTTTTAATTCTATTATTATTAATATTATTTTTTTTAAATAAATATTCTGAATGAATTTATTCATTGACATTTATAATCACCATCCATGGAGATATTATTGTTAATTTACATACATTAAAAATAACAATACAAATAAATATTGAGACAGTCGTGAAAAAGGAAGCAAATTTATTTGGGTTTCCATATCTTTCATAAAAATGTGTGATTCTCTCTTACATTTCCTTTTAGGGATGCCAAAAAATGCCAGTACCATTCCAAATCAAACTTCGTGGCTTTAAACAGGGTCAAGATGGTTCAAAGAAAAGTAGGACACAAAATTGGAGAAACAAGCAAAAAATAACTAATCCCGAGAAGTACAAAAAGAATCAAGAAGATTCTAAAAAGTATAGCAGGCTGTACAGGCTAGAGATGGCAATAGCTGAAGATAAACTAAAACAAAGACACCTGTCTAAATTTGAGAAAGAAGATGCTGAAAAATGGCTGGAGAGAAAACATAAATACAATGAAAGCTGCAGAAAAAGGATGAATAAAATGAATGAAAGGAAAAGACAAGCCCAGAAGGAAGCAACCAAAAATGGCAAAAAAAACAAACCAATGACGAGAAAAGAGCATGAGAAACAGAAGGAAAAAGAAAGAACCAAAAAGCAAAAACAGCGGGCTAAGATGACACATGATCAACAGTTACAACATAATGTTAAGAGACGTCAGAGATACCAACAATACAAGGCAGACAAAAAAGAGAAAGCTTTGCAAGAAGAGAAAAGAAAATTGGAAGAGAAGGAAAGGAAGTTGAAAGAAATGGCAGATCTTCTTAGTGCGAAAGAAAGAGAACTAAAAAAAGCAACAGAAGCTTTGCATAAACAAAATGAGCAGCTTGTTGAAGATGCTGTTGATTTGCGATCTAACAGTGCCAAGAGGAAGAGTTTGCAGCGTGCAAAAGTAGCCATGCCAAAGAGAAGGTCGCATTTTGTTAGCACAACTGTACAACTAATAAGTAAGGCTTCACCAACTAAAGCAGCCCTACTAAAAAATGCAGGTGTGATGTTGACAACAAGGGCCCATCAGCATCTATCTCTAGAGGATGGAGTCATGGAAGTAGTTGCCACAAGCCTAAAAGCTCCAAGAAACTCTGCCAGAAGAAAAAGTCTAGTAACATCTCTATCCCAACTGAAAAAGTGGAAACTTCAGCGAGCTGCCTGTAGAGGTTTCAACGTGAGCCGGAAACTGCTTCAAAAAGCAAAGAGACAACAGGCTGGTCGTAAAAAAACTTGTTCTGCAACAGTGAGATTGATTCATGAGTTCTATGAAGAAAACTCATACAAACTTCCAGACAAAAAATTTGTGAGCAAAAAAACAGGAAAACCACGTCACATAATGGAAAACACTGTTCAGAATTTACACAAAAAATACAATAGGCTCAATCCTGATCACCAAGTTTCTGCCGCAGTATTTTACAAGCAGCGTCCCTCTCATGTAAAGACGAAGTCTGAAGCCAAGTACATTGGGTGCCTTTGCGAATATTGCGAGAATATTCAACTTAAAATCGACAGCATAAATGGGCAGTACCCTGGAACATATAAAGATGTCTATCACCTATCCACTAGCACCATGTGCCCCAAACCAGAAGACTTGGAATTCCACGACCCATCATGCATCAGACGCGAGTGTAACAGATGTGGCATTAACTTGGTAGACACCCAAGTAGCTCCACTGCTTTCTCAGCCAAACAGACAAATGAAATGGAAGCGCTGGGAAATGATCACATCAACCTGTCACAGCAAAAAAGGAACAAAAGTAGTCAAAAAGAGAGCACTGGTGGAAAAATCTGGCACCCCTGATGATTTTATAAAGGAATTGAAGGAGGAAGCCCATCCATTCTCGGAGCATCTTTTTAATAAGGACTGGCAACATAAGCAGCAATGCCAGCTGCAGAAAAACCTGCAAGCTGATGAAGTTCTGGCAGTACTGGACTTTGCAGAAAACTATAAATGTGGGTTCCAGCGTGAGGTTCAGAGTGCTTATTATTCCCATGACTCAGCCACTGTACACCCAATTGTGACCTACTACCACTGCAAGCAATGCTTTAAAATGGTCACAGAATCCTGCATAATGGTGAGTGATGACCTAAACCATGACTACCATCTTGTCAATGCCTTTCATGGAGTAGTTGCTAATCATCTCATAACAAAGAGAAATCTGCAGATTTCAACATTTTACAGATTTTCTGACGGATGTAGCTCTCAGTACAAGTCAAAGGGCCCAATTTCAGACATCAGTTACTCAAATGAGGACTTTGGCTTCAACCTTCAGCACAACTACTCTGGCACACGCCATGGGAAAGGAGCCAGTGATGGCGAAAGTGCGGTGGTTAAAAACCACGCCTCCGTCGCAGTCAAATCAGGAGCTGCCATCATTCAGGATCCTAAGTCCCTTTATGATTACCTTGACCGGAACCTCACAAAAGAAGCAAGTGATGATAGTTGCTGTGTCCCCTTTCGTAGAGCCATTTTCTATGTACCATGTACAGATGTCTGCAGAAACAGGAAGAGCAGGTCCATCAAGACAGTTTCGGGCACAAGGAAGCTACACTGCGTCAAAAATCTCAGGGGAGGGATGGTCTCTACAAGAAACCTTTCATGCTTTTGTAACCAATGCCAACTTGGCAAATACAGCTCTTGTGAAAGTTTAATCTACGTTCAACCTTGGAAAGTAGTGCATCTTCAAGATACCTCAGGTAAATATTTCTTCACATAAAATTAACCAAGGTGCAGCTACTTTGTTAAGCAAATATAACATACTTTTCATTTTTTAGCTTCTTTTCATTATTAACTAGTTATTATTAATGGTTTGTTTCTTCTTAAAAAAGAAAAGAAAACAAAATGTGACATTGCAGCCCAAAGGTTGAGTTTCATCAACATTTTAGATTTTGTGAACAATACAATTACAATCAAAAGAGCAGAAAGATTTGTACAATACTTATCCTTAATCTAATATGACCCCAAAACTTATTTTCTTTTCATTACAGCTTTGACTGACAACCCTGATGACATGCCTGATGATGATGATCTTATCAATGACACCAGTGTCATTGATGAGAACATGCATGATAACCCAGCTATGAGCAAGACCCCAGGAGATTCTGCACACATCGTATCCTGCCAGGAAGATAAAGCCAGTCTTGACAAGTGAGTGCCAAAGTATTAAAAAAGCAATTATTTTGGTAGTTGTTTTGAGCAGACAAGATATTCTCCCACTTAGGTCTGATGTCAGATTTATGGGCCCTCAGAAAAATCAGTTAAATAGTCTGAAAAGTCTATTAAAGTCGACACAATTATGCATGTAGCTCAGCCCTTGTTCTCACTAAAATGTTCCTACTTTTTTTTCGAGGGCCAAGTATCATGCCTGATTGAGAAAACTAAAGTCAAATTAATAATTGCTAAGTTTCAGTTTGAAAACACAATCAAATACAAAATGTGGAATCAGATTGGTATCTTGGAACTTTTTTATTTGGTGTAATTGCACAACTTTTTGTTCAAGCGCTGAAAACAAAATATTTGGTTCCTCAGGATACAAGCCAACTCTTATGTGGCAGCAAAGTTTGTTGGACCTTCTAGCAAGACGACCAAGACATACGTCTACATGGCCATGGTAAGCAGAACCTCTTAAAAAAGAAAAAAGAAAAAAAGAAAGAAAGTTAAAACAATACAAGAAAAGTAAAAAATATAAGTGTTTATATAGCAGGTTGATTGATCTGAATTACAAGTGGAAAAAAACTTTACATAAAAGTGAAAATATAGGAATTCATTGGTCTTTTTCATAATATTTTGTTAAACAAATAATTGCAATAAAATGTTTATTCACCCTTTTGCGTACTTAACTTGTCCAGGTTACTGGCAGACAAGATGACAACCTGTGGTTAAGATTTATGCGAAGAACTAATACTGGATGCTATGACTTCACTTCTGAGCCTTTACATACGTATCCAGCTGAAGAGATCATCAAAAAAATTACCACTCCCACCATGGTTAATGTTGGTAGAGCATATCGCTACCAATTCATTGACAAAGAGATTGAGCATCTAGCATCCAATAAACAATTCTTGCTAAAATAATCATTAAATTATAATACAATTTACACAACAGAGAGTATCGACTGAGAAAGCTCATCTTCAGAAAATAATAAGCAGTCATTTTTCTCCTCAATAAGGGAATACTTTTTGGTGATGCAATTCATAACTAAATAGCATTTTCTAGAGAAAAAAAAGTCAATCATATGCTGAACTTTGTGTAAATATTTTGTGTGTGTGTATATTAATAAGGAAATGAAAACCGACGGGATCTTAGCCCTGTATGATCGCACGGCAACGACCGGTTTGAAATGTCTTGCACCTCCTTATGTACATAAGAAGTTTGAACATGTTAAAGCAGGAAACCAGACTTAAAAAACCCAGCCGTGTTAAAGCAGGAAACCAGAAAGAAAAAGAAAATGTTTAATACCAGGTAAACATGGTCATGTGACCACCTTTCAACTAATAGGAATGCCTAAACTGTGTAAGGTATTTATGAATTAAACAATGTCATACAAGTAAACACGATTTCTCACTGAGTTTTCACTGACAAAAATAGAAAATAATGTTGCCCATTTATGTAAATTCTTCTGTTGGTGTCCCATTTACACGTGAAACATCATACACACCCACAATCATTCCATTGTCATTCTCATTAATATAATTAGTTTGCTGGTTTGTAATTTCAAAATAGCTTCTATGCTTCTTGAAGGTACACATTTTTCAGGAAGACATGTTTACATTGTACTTGATACAAATGTATAAATGTCAAAGCAATAGTTATGCCAAATTATACATGTTAACATGTGTACAAATGTGGACACTGATTTCTATGTATGAAGTTTAATTGAGTCATTATCAAATGGTGTATGTTTTTGACAGAATTATGAATGAGCAGGATTGTGTTGATTTCCTCATTATTACCCTGTAACGCAATTATCTTTGTAATTGTTCCCCGTGTAAAGGGACACTAAATTGTTGGTGTCCCCTTTACGCGTGGAACCTCATTCAAAGATTGTTTTTGTTGGAATTTGATAGTTGGTGTTTGTTTGATGCATTAAAGACAGTTTTAGTACTTCTTGTACTCCTGATTTAAAGTGAGATTTCAAAGAATTGTGTCTTTACTTAGGAGTTTATAAATTATGATGCCAAATTAGCCGAAAATCCCATTTCAATGTCAAAATAACAAATATGCCAACCTAAATTTTTGGATTAAGTTCAAATAAGTCTCGCTCAAATTATGTTTTGTGTTATTTGCAGCCATTATGTATTAACAAAATTGTGTTTACATCACAGGAATGTTTTTTCCTTGTGAGAGTTCTTGTCAATACAAAATTCAATTTTGGTGTCCCTTTTACACGAGGAACTTACCAGACGCGTCCCAATTTGAATGCTTCCTACTGACAGTCGGGTCATGTGAACACAGTAATTTTTTTATTTTTTTTAATTGTACATGTTTCACCAATATCAAATGAATTTTTTCCCCAAAATGACAATGTTTAAAATTTTGTACCAATGTCACAAGCTGGCCTCCTTAAAAAAAGAACAACCCATATGAACAAACCTACTCCATAGATTGGTTCTATCATACACTCTGTATAGGAACAAACCTACCCCATAGATTGGTTCTATCATACACTCTGTAAATGAACAAACCCACCCCATAGATTGGTTCTATCATACACTCTGTATATGAACAAACCTATCCCATAGATTGGTTCTATCATACACTCTGTATAGGAACAAACCTACCCCATAGATTGGTTCTATCATACACTCTGTATATGAACAAACCTATCCCATAGATTGGTTCTATCATACACTCTGTATATGAACAAACCTATCCCATAGATTGGTTCCATCATACACTCTGTATATGAACAAACCTATCCCATAGATTGGTTCTATCATACACTCTGTATAGGAACAAACCTACCCCATAGATTGGTTCTATCATACACTCTGTATATGAACAAACCTATCCCATAGATTGGTTTTATCATACACTCTGTATGAACAAACCTACCCCATAGATTGGTTCTATCATACACTCTGTATATGAACAAACCTATCCCATAGATTGGTTCTATCATACACTCTGTATATGAACAAACCTATCCCATAGATTGGTTTTATCATACACTCTGTATGAACAAACCTACCCCATAGATTGGTTCTATCATACACTCTGTATAGGAACAAACCTACCCCATAGATTGGTTCTATCATACACTCTGTATATGAACAAACCTACTCCATAGATTGGTTCTATCATACACTCTGTACATGAACAAACCTACCCCATAGATTGGTTCTATCATACACTCTGTATATGAACAAACCTACCCCATAGATTGGTTCTATCATACACCATGTATATGAACAAACCCACCCCATAGATTGGTTCTATCATACACTCTGTATAGGAACAAACCTACCCCATAGATTGGTTCTATCATACACTCTGTATATGAACAAACCTACTCCATAGATTGGTTCTATCATACACTCTGTACATGAACAAACCTACCCCATAGATTGGTTCTATCATACACTCTGTATATGAACAAACCTACCCCATAGATTGGTTCTTTCATACACTCTGTATATGAACAAACCCACTCCATAGATTGGTTCTATCATACACTCTGTATATGAACAAACCTACCCCATAGATTGGTTCTATCATACACTCTGTATAGGAACAAACCTACCCCATAGATTGGTTCTATCATACACTCTGTATATGAACAAACCTACTCCATAGATTGGTTCTATCATACACTCTGTACATGAACAAACCTACCCCATAGATTGGTTCTATCATACACTCTGTATATGAACAAACCCACTCCATAGATTGGTTCTATCATACACTCTGTATATGAACAAACCTACTCCATAGATTGGTTCTATCATACACTCTGTATATGAACAAACCTACCCCATAGATTGGTTCTATCATACACCATGTATATGAACAAACCTACTCCATAGATTGGTTCTATCATACACTCTGTATAGGAACAAACCTACCCCATAGATTGGTTCTATCATACACTCTGTAAATGAACAAACCCACCCCATAGATTGGTTCTATCATACACTCTGTATATGAACAAACCTATCCCATAGATTGGTTCTATCATACACTCTGTATAGGAACAAACCTACCCCATAGATTGGTTCTATCATACACTCTGTATATGAACAAACCTATCCCATAGATTGGTTCTATCATACACTCTGTATATGAACAAACCTACCCCATAGATTGGTTCCATCATACACTCTGTATATGAACAAACCTATCCCATAGATTGGTTCTATCATACACTCTGTATATGAACAAACCTATCCCATAGATTGGTTCTATCATACACTCTGTATAGGAACAAACCTACCCCATAGATTGGTTCTATCATACACTCTGTATATGAACAAACCTATCCCATAGATTGGTTTTATCATACACTCTGTATGAACAAACCTACCCCATAGATTGGTTCTATCATACACTCTGTATATGAACAAACCTACCCCATAGATTGGTTCTATCATACACTCTGTATATGAACAAACCTACTCCATAGATTGGTTCTATCATACACTCTGTATATGAACAAACCTACCCCATAGATTGGTTCTATCATACACCATGTATATGAACAAACCTACTCCATAGATTGGTTCTATCATACACTCTGTATAGGAACAAACCTACCCCATAGATTGGTTCTATCATACACTCTGTAAATGAACAAACCCACCCCATAGATTGGTTCTATCATACACTCTGTATATGAACAAACCTATCCCATAGATTGGTTCTATCATACACTCTGTATAGGAACAAACCTACCCCATAGATTGGTTCTATCATACACTCTGTATATGAACAAACCTATCCCATAGATTGGTTCTATCATACACTCTGTATATGAACAAACCTACCCCATAGATTGGTTCTATCATACACCATGTATATGAACAAACCTACTCCATAGATTGGTTCTATCATACACTCTGTATATGAACAAACCTACCCCATAGATTGGTTCTATCATACACCATGTATATGAACAAACCTACTCCATAGATTGGTTCTATCATACACTCTGTATAGGAACAAACCTACCCCATAGATTGGTTCTATCATACACTCTGTATATGAACAAACCTATCCCATAGATTGGTTCTATCATACACTCTGTATAGGAACAAACCTACCCCATAGATTGGTTCTATCATACACTCTGTATATGAACAAACCTATCCCATAGATTGGTTCCATCATACACTTTGTATATGAACAAACCTATCCCATAGATTGGTTCTATCATACACTCTGTATAGGAACAAACCTACCCCATAGATTGGTTCTATCATACACTCTGTACATGAACAAACCTATCCCATAGATTGGTTCTATCATACACTCTGTATATGAACAAACCCACCCCATAGATTGGTTTTATCATACACTCTGTATGAACAAACCTACCCCATAGATTGGTTCTATCATACACTCTGTATATGAACAAACCTACCCCATAGATTGGTTCTATCATACACTCTGTATATGAACAAACCTACCCCATAGATTGGTTCCATCATACACTCTGTATAGGAACAAACCTATCCCATAGATTGGTTCTATCATACACTCTGTATATGAACAAACCTATCCCATAGATTGGTTCTATCATACACTCTGTATATGAACAAACCTATCCCATAGATTGGTTCCATCATACACTCTGTATATGAACAAACCTATCCCATAGATTGGTTTTATCATACACTCTGTATAGGAACAAACCTACCCCATAGATTGGTTCTATCATACACTCTGTATATGAACAAACCTACCCCATAGATTGGTTCCATCATACACTCTGTATAGGAACAAACCTATCCCATAGATTGGTTCTATCATACACTCTGTATATGAACAAACCTATCCCATAGATTGGTTCTATCATACACTCTGTATATGAACAAACCTATCCCATAGATTGGTTCCATCATACACTCTGTATATGAACAAACCTATCCCATAGATTGGTTTTATCATACACTCTGTATATGAACAAACCTACCCCATAGATTGGTTCTATCATACACTCTGTATATGAACAAACCTACCCCATAGATTGGTTCTATCATACACTCTGTATGAACAAACCTATCCCATAGATTGGTTCTATCATACACTCTGTATATGAACAAACCTATCCCATAGATTGGTTCTATCATACACTCTGTATATGAACAAACCTACCCCATAGATTGGTTCTATCATACACTCTGTATATGAACAAACCTACCCCATAGATTGGTTCCATCATACACTCTGTATGAACAAACCTATCCCATAGATTGGTTCCATCATACACTCTGTATATGAACAAACCTATCCCATAGATTGGTTTTATCATACACTCTGTATGAACAAACCTACCCCATAGATTGGTTCCATCATACACTCTGTATATGAACAAACCTATCCCATAGATTGGTTCTATCATACACTCTGTATATGAACAAACCTATCCCATAGATTGGTTCCATCATACACTCTGTATACATGGTATATGAACAAACCTATCCCATAGATTGGTTTTATCATACACTCTGTATGAACAAACCTACCCCATAGATTGGTTCTATCATACACTCTGTACATGAACAAACCTATCCCATAGATTGGTTCTATCATACACTCTGTATATGAACAAACCCACCCCATAGATTGGTTTTATCATACACTCTGTATAGGAACAAACCTACCCCATAGATTGGTTCTATCATACACTCTGTACATGAACAAACCTATCCCATAGATTGGTTCTATCATACACTCTGTATATGAACAAACCCACCCCATAGATTGGTTTTATCATACACTCTGTATATGAACAAACCTATCCCATAGATTGGTTTTATCATACACTCTGTATGAACAAACCTACCCCATAGATTGGTTCTATCATACACTCTGTATATGAACAAACCTATCCCATAGATTGGTTCCATCATACACTCTGTATATGAACAAACCTATCCCATAGATTGGTTTTATCATACACTCTGTATGAACAAACCTACCCCATAGATTGGTTCTATCATACACTCTGTACATGAACAAACCTATCCCATAGATTGGTTCTATCATACACTCTGTATATGAACAAACCCACCCCATAGATTGGTTTTATCATACACTCTGTATAGGAACAAACCTACCCCATAGATTGGTTCTATCATACACTCTGTATATGAACAAACCTATCCCATAGATTGGTTTTATCATACACTCTGTATGAACAAACCTACCCCATAGATTGGTTCTATCATACACTCTGTACATGAACAAACCTATCCCATAGATTGGTTCTATCATACACTCTGTATATGAACAAACCCACCCCATAGATTGGTTTTATCATACACTCTGTATAGGAACAAACCTACCCCATAGATTGGTTCTATCATACACTCTGTATATGAACAAACCTATCCCATAGATTGGTTTTATCATACACTCTGTATGAACAAACCTATCCCATAGATTGGTTTTATCATACACTCTGTATAGGAACAAACCTATCCCATAGATTGGTTCTATCATACACTCTGTATATGAACAAACCTACCCCATAGATTGGTTCTATCATACACTCTGTATATGAACAAACCTACCCCATAGATTGGTTCTATCATACACCATGTATATGAACAAACCTACTCCATAGATTGGTTCTATCATACACTCTGTATATGAACAAACCTACCCCATAGATTGGTTCTATCATACACTCTGTATATGAACAAACCTACCCCATAGATTGGTTCTATCATACACTCTGTATATGAACAAACCTACTCCATAGATTGGTTCTATCATACACTCTGTATATGAACAAACCTACCCCATAGATTGGTTCCATCATACACTCTGTATATGAACAAACCTACCCCATAGATTGGTTCTATCATACACTCTGTATATGAACAAACCTAACCCATAGATTGGTTCCATCATACACTCTGTATATGAACAAACCTACCCCATAGATTGGTTCTATCATACACCATGTATATGAACAAACCTACCCCATAGATTGGTTCTATCATACACTCTGTATATGAACAAACCTATCCCATAGATTGGTTCTATCATACACTCTGTACCGTATTTTCTTGCGGACAAGACGCGTCTTATCTGACTTTTTAGACCCCAAAAATATCGGTGCGTCTTATCTTTCGATGCGCCTTGTCTGCTGACGATTGATTTTTTTTTGATGATCACTGCGTAAAATAATACCTTTATTTTGTCCAGTTCAAATCAACGGTCTTTGTGTGAAGAATCCTTACTCAATAATGCCGTCAAACAAGGCACTGAGACCGTATTTTCGTTTCAACAATCATGCCGCAATCCCCCAGACTGTCCTTTCATTCCAACAATGCCGCAACTTGTTCATCCCCCATGACCGTGCTTTCATTCCAACAATGCCGCAATGTGTTGGTACTTTCGGTCCAACAGACGTCGGCGTCGTACAAACGTTTTTCTGTGTGGCCGCGTATTCGTTCCGAAAATGCTGCAATCAGATTTACTGTCAATGCTGTTGTACAAACGGCATTCACCCAACCTCTATTGTGTGGTGAACTTTGAGGGTTTTTATTGTACAGAATATCTCCGAAGTGTGCTTGACGTACTATTATGGCTTGACGTACTATTTAAGGATGGGATAATTAAGTACCAATGTTTGTTGGCCAACCTATACGAATTGCACTTTCGTTTGTTTCATTAAACGTTCAAATATTCATTTTTTAATTGCCTCTTTTTAGTCAAATAAAAAAAATTATCCTTGAAAACAAGGTAATGACCCTTGAAAACAAAACTAACATTATTTAAGAAGAGGATAGATGTTTTAAACAAATATCTTATGAACGAGATTATAAGTTTGAAATAAATAAAAAGAACTTTAAAACAAAATCTTATGAACGAGATTAACAAATTAAAGGTTTGAAATAATGGAAAAGAATTTTATATACAAAAAGAAACACATTACAAAAACTTAAACAAATATATATAATGAAACATTTTGTTACGTCTTCCCGGGTGTGGGGATTATTTGCGTAAGGTATATATAAAGGCGACGCTAGTTTTGGTATTAGTCACCGGTAGAGGGCGCAACATCTACTGGCTCGGAGGGACTTAGACTGGTAACCTGTCTTTATCAGCAAGGATCCTCATTGTGGGACGTCGGATGTTCATGCTAGGAGGGCCTGGGTTCGTGTTGCAATATCTTCAGACAGTGCGTGGACCATTGTTTCTGGCCGCTGATTGGGCCGGACTTCATATTATTAACAATGCACAGCGTTGGCTGAATGGATGGACGAAGGTCGGTATCAATTTACGTTGGTCTTTTCTGCATGGCTCTACACGCCCATGTGGTTACGGTTTCATTCATGCTTCGAATAGTGTGAACGCTCCAAAAGGCAACAAAATGACGTCTTTGTGTCAATGTACCGACACCGGGTGGCGCCTGGTGTTCTTCTGTGTGCTGTTAAACATGCGTCTTGTGCGGCGGTGCGCCTTTTCTGCTGACGTTTGAAATTTTTTGGGGTCATTTTAGGGTCCTGCGTCTTGTCCGCCGAGCGCCTTATCCGCAAGAAAATACGGTATATGAACAAACCTACTCCATAGATTGGTTCTATCATACACTATGTATATTTATAACAAACCTACCCCATAGATTGGTTCTATGTATCATACACTCTACAATTTGTATCTTTTTTACAGATTTATACCACAACCCACTTGCCCAAGAGTATGACTATCGTCTGTTTGTTATCCTCAATATTCCATCACTCAAGTTGCTCGACAGAGAAGGTAAGAATTTCAGTTTATCGTGTTTATCAGCCAATGTAAATGTTTAGTTTTAAATTGTTTAGTTCAATCATTACAGATTGAGCTTAAAGGATTCAAGGCAAACTTGGTATCAGTTTACAATGTGTGTCACATCAAATGATTGAACAAATACTAAGTTCCCTTGTAGAGGAAGTCATGTTTGTTTAGAACCAGATTATACGGGGGTGCATTAAATGGTGCACTGTCTAGTCAGTGCTGCCCCCAGCCCTCTCTGCATTGTACATGTAAAGCAGATGTCTTATAACCACCAGACCACTGAGCATGCATGATTACAAGGGGACAGTTCTTCTAACTGCTAATTGGTGTATTTGTTCTCTGCCTTTAGGGCTTATGTACACTGTTTCAGTAAACAAAAACAATTATTGTCTTTATTTGTCTGTAGTGCACTTTTAGTTTTTGTTTTTTTTTAAAGCATTTTTTTCTTCTTCTCATCTTCATTTGTGGCTTATGCACATTTACTGTTTTGTCTGCTTTTACGACTAGCTTTTCTTTTATCTTTTTGACATGATGTACATAAATGTTCCCAAGATTTTTTATATATTTTTTTGCCATTATTTAGGTTTTTTCCAAATATGATTTTCAGGAAATGTTTTGATTGTTTTGATCGGACAAATTAATCATTCCCCTGGAGTAATTTTGTTCCCTCAAAATGTTTTTCATTCCTCCTCAAATAATTCTTTTGTTCCAATACGATTTAGTTCCCCCCGAAATTCCATTTCGTTCCGCATGAATTCATTTTCGATCCCTCAAAATGCCCTTTTCGTTCCCTCAAGATTCACCTTTGTTTACATGAAATACAATTTTGTTCCCTCGAAATACGCTTTTTCTTTTCCTCAAAATGCACTTTTGTTCCCTCATACATGTAATGCTTTTTTGTTCCCTCAAGGTACGCTTTCATTCCCCTGAATGAAACAGATTAATTCAACTCTTCAAAATTACGAATTTTGTTTCAATGAAATACATGTGTTCCGAGGGATCAAAACCATATTTCTACGGGAAATTGTATTTCAAGGGAACGAAAGCATATTTCGAGGGAACAAAATGTTTTTTTTATTATTATTATTATTTATTTGACTGAAATGAAAAGAAATTACAAAGGAGCAAGTATCTTTAAATAAAAGATAAATAAATAAGTAAAAATAAATAAATTAATCAATAATAGAGAAACAAATAATAAAAACAATTGAAAAAGACAACTAGAGACCAAAACGAATTGAGCGAGTGAATTAAAAAAAATATATATCGATGCATTTAATGCTCGAAAACGGCAAAATTTGATGTTTCCTCAAAAGAGTTGTATTGATGGGCCACATGTTGCTCCATTGCTGTATAAAGTGTATTGTACGTAATATTAAAGAACTAAGCAATTTAGGTGTACTAACCGCCCAATTTAAAATTAACTCATCTTGCAGGACCAACCTCTTGTAATAGCACAGAAGAGGTTTCTTGCTATTTTTCATCATTAAAAAAATTGTATTTTTAACCTTGAAACTTATAATCGGAGATCTTCCACATAATTAAATTTTCAATTAAATGATTTTTTAAAGCAAAAACAAGCAAAATGTTGCGCCTCATTTATAAAGGGTGTGAAAGCAATTGCCAAACACAGAAGTTTTTAGATTGCTACATTAAGTAAGAAACAACAGTTTAAACAGCAGTAAAGTGAACTTTTTTTAAATAGGGTTTTTCTTTTGGATCATTTGATGCATGTCTTGCATGATGACATTTATTGCCATATTCATTGTTGTTTGTAGAGGTCCATGGATGCGAGACTTGTGAGGCTCAACGCCACTTTAAACTGGATGAGAAGCAAGCAGTAGATAGTGTTGCATTTGGAAGAAGATGGTTTAAGTCTGCGGTCATAGATTCAGTAGGGTCAGTGAATGCTTCTAAGGCCCAAATCCACAACACACTGTCCGGAGATTCTAGCACTCGAGTCGACACTGACAAGTAAAGTACCGTTCTTTTTCTATCTTTTTCTATCTTTTTTCAATTTCCTCCCCCCCCCCCCCCCCCCCCCTTCATTATAATGCACGATGGGCCAACTTCACTTTCTAGGGTCATGCCTTCCTAAGGGCCTCTGGCCTCCAGTAAAGTCTCCAGTAAACTGCTAGGGCCATGCTTGTGGTGCCTTCGGCATCTAGAGAAGTCCCTGACACCAACAGCGGTAACAAATCTCACACCGGGGCATGCTGTCCTGGCTGCTGTCCTGGCTACTGTCCCCCAGTAATTTGCGTGACAGAAACAATAAGCTGCCCTCAAGGCCTCTGATGCTTGCATGTTTTGAAAAAAAGAACAATCACTCTACCACTCTGCCAAAGAACAAACACCCTACATCGGCTCTAGCAGCAACCAACAAGGCATCCAGGAGTCTGGTGTCCTTCAGTCACAGTCCCGGTACATGTACTTGTGGGGGGAGGGGGTTCACCTCAGCCAAACTTGCCGAAGTACATTTTGACACGTCGCAACATTGGTATGCCAACGTTGGGCCGGCATTGGTCCGACGTTGATCATATATTCAAATCTGACGGCAGGGCATTAAAATTGTTCTAAATACTTACTTACCAAGTAACGGCCAGTTACAAGGGCACCAAGGGCCTGGAGTCTTCCAACTGACAGGCTGGCCATTGTCACATGATCCCTCAGTTCAGCAGGCCTTTCAAGACGAGCTTGGAAGATCGCTGCACAGAGTTTTTGTCTCTTCATGAGGAAAGTTTATGACACAGAGGATTACGTTTTTTTTTAATGGTGTGAACGACAATGTTATTACTCCTCTAATATTCCTGGAGGGGCAATAGGAGGTTTCAGCTTTACCTGTTTGACAGCAAACTTGCTATTACTTACATTTAAAACTTCTGCTCAGCCATCTTATATTCTTAGCAGTTATACCTGCCATTATAGTCCTGCGGATAAGTAGAAATTTTGTGCACTTTGTGGTAAAAGCATGACACTTGGAACACATGTACTTTATACCATAACATGAATTTTTAGATATAGTGCCATCTCTGATTTGGCCTGTGGTGGACATGGCGATCATTTTTCAAAATGGCCGCCAATTCTGATATAAAACTAGAAAGGTAACTTGAAAGGTAAAATGCCTAGAATCTTCATTACAGTGGCAGTTTGCCAGGTCCAACAGTTTAAAAAAAAAAATTATTGAGCGTGTCACACTATTAGGTCCACCATTTTCTAAATGGCGTCCTTATTTTCCCCATCTATATGAAGAACTCAACGGCATTCGTTCTGGTGACAAATTATAGGTTATAAGGGTCAGTCACTTTCATATATCAATACCTCTGGAGCACTGCATCCGCCATTTTCAAAGATGGCGTCCTATCTCAACGGTGGCCCTATGGTGGCCCTTCAAAAGTGTAGGAAATACATAGCTATACATGTAGGTCTACGCATGCATTGTAAGTTTTTGTTAAAGGAAATAATGTGATTAGGCTAAATCTCACTTTAATTTCAGTAGCATACAGATCTCGAATTACATTTATATAATTCTTTTCATGAAACCATTGGCCTGTGTGTGGTGGCCTTACTGGCAAATTTTTCAAAATGGCTACCATTTCTGATATTAAACTGCATAACTTGGAACGTAAGAGGCCTAGAATCTTCATTCCAGTCGCTTTGTATGTTTGTCAAATTCAACAGTTAAGAAAATATTATTGAATGTGCCAGACTACATGTTAAGTCTACCATTCTCAAAAGGGCGTCCTTATTATTCAAAATGGTGGTCTTCAATGGCCCAAAATTCCATATCTAAAGAACTCAATGGTATGGAGCCCTCATCCTGTTGACAAGTTATAGATATTTAGGTTGAAAGACTTGAATAAAGACAACTTCAAAGTTATTAGAAAAGCAGAAATTCAGTTTTGCTACTCTGCACATATAGTGAATATCACAACATCACTCACCAACAAGCAAAATTAAAAGCAAAAAAAAGAAAGAACCTGGAAATCCCTCACACTAGCTAGAGCCTCCACATTTGCACATGGCTGTGATGTCAGTGCAGCTTTCGTGTGCTTGAAATCCTTTGGTGCAACCAAAGCGCAAAAGTTACACGCACACCTTGCTTACATCAGGACGGTTGCTGCAAAATACTTCCCACTTTCCACCTTTTATACTTTTCCAGCCCCACCCTTCGGGTAAAGGAAACACCATTTGGCTCAAGAGCCTGGCTCCAACAATTTCCAGCTTGTTATGCAGCTCTCCTCTGATGGCCGGTTTGTCCTGGTGTCATAGTCTGCCGTGTGCCCGATGTTCCTTGATTTTTGTAGTTATGTTACAGCCGGTCTCTCCGATGTATACTTTACCACATTCGCAGGGAATCAGGTAAACCCTGACCTTGGCTTGAGTGTCTTACTTGTCCCTGTGTGTATGGAGTGATGCTTGAACTTTGTTTGGTGCGGTGTTGAAACCAAAGTTCTCTAAAAAGGCATGAACTTCGCCCTCACACCTCGAATGATTCCAGTCAAAGACATCATCCGGTCCACCAAACCAGCACTCAAGCATCTTGACAGCCACCAATCAAGTTTGTATCCAGATCATGAAACCCTCAAGAGCGCCAAGCTATCCAGACCCAACACAAGCAAGAGAATGCCGCCATCTGAACTCTACACAAGAACAATCCATCCACATCATGTCAGCCGACAAGGGTAATGTAATAGCCTTTTGTATGGTCTGCCAAAGTCACAGATAGCTAAATTACAAAGGGTTCAAAATGCTGCAGCCAGAATTGTTACTAACACACACCACTTTGAACACATTACACCTATAATTCGTCCATTACATTGGCTGCCTGTTTCGTACAGGATTAATTTTAAAATCATTTTGTTGACCTTCAAAGCTCTCAAGGTCTTTCTCCAAAGTACTTACAGGATCTTGTTTCCATCCGGAAAGTATCTTCATATCAACTTAGGTCAGGGAATAATGGTATTTTCTTAGATTATCCCTCTGGTAAAATGTTGACTACATTTGGTGATAGGGCTTTTTCTGTGGCAGCCCCTAAGCTTTGGAATGCACTACACTTGCATATATACATAGCGAACAGAAACTTACCTCTTTTAAATTTAAAATAAAAACCCATCTTTTTAAAGCCGCTTTTTAGTGTGTTTTTATGGTTTTGTTCTTTTGTGTCTTTTGTTTGTCTTTCTTCTATGGTCGCCTTGCCAGTTAGTTTAGATTTTTTGCATAGATAGGGCTAGAGGCGCCTGTCTCCTGAAAAGGTCAAAAATTACCGATGCCAGCAGGGATAGACCTATGTAATAAGTAACTATTAGTTCACTGTTGGTGTTGGCGGGACAGGCATATCCCCATACTTTTGTTTGGGCACTGGCCTGGTGACCAGTCTTTTTTCTTTGTGTTTTTCTTCCATTCTGTGCTTTTTAACATGTGTTCTGCGCCTTTGATCATTTTGTATGTAAGGGGCGCAAAATAAATTTTTAATATTATTATTAATGTCACTTTGGTCATGTCTACAACTGATTATAATCACAAGGTGACTGAAATCCTGTTGACTGTCACATACAGACGTCATACCAAGGAACCCCAGCCATCGAACGAAACATCACCAACCAGATCCGGTCTCTCTATCAGTCTCAAGTCATCAACACACCTATGTACCGTCATCTCAAGTCCTCTGCATCCTCCTGCCCACGTTTCTTCGGTCAACCCAAGATCTACAAACCTGATGTTCCCCTCCTCCCCATCGTTGCGTGTAGGGGTTCACACAATCACCTCAAGATATTCAGTCGTAGGTCTTAAAAAATAAGGAATTGTCTTAATGAATGTAACGTGAAACCAACATAAAAGAACCAATGTTTTTTTAAACCAACATAAAAGAACCAATGTTTTTTTTAAAACTCCCGTGTACTATAGGTTACACTGTACAAAATATTCGATATCTACACAGCTCTTCATTCCATCATCCATGCTTCAAGCCTGCCGCCCACAACACCTTGGTCCGCCATGCCTTCAATACCTGTGACCAAGACAGTTTGAAGCAGGATGTTCACCCGTCAAGACGGATAGCTCAACGGATACAAGACTTTCATTTTTAACCAGCCGAAGCCAAGCCTCCCACCAATGGAAAGACCACGTAGGCAACCATCACCCTGCCATACATTCTGGGAGGGCACATCTTTTTTGACGACAGTTTGTTGACTTTTTCCTTTCCCTGGTCTGTTCATTATATCGTATTGTCCAAAGAATTAAAATGAAATAGATAAAATAAAATACATCAGGCATGCATCTCACAAGCTCCAACGTATTTTCAGCCAAGCACATGTCAAGACCTTCCACACAGCACCAAACAAGATTCAAGCATCACTTCACACACACACAAGGACAAACAAGACAGTCAAGCCAAGCCCAGGGCTCAGTGCATTCCCTGTGAATGTGGTAGAGTATACATTGGGGAGACCGACTGCAACATACATGTATCTACAAGAAAACAAGGAACATCAAGCACACGGCCATCATCAAACATTCACAAGAATAAGACCATCACATCATTTGGAAGTAAGCCAAGCTCATCGCACCTGTCCAGTTCTGGCACCTGTCCAGTTCTGGCACCAACGTAGGGAAGCAATTGAGATAAAGTCAAGTTACACAACACAGTTCCACAGGACATCAGGTTCTTCATCAACGACATCTGATCTGGCCACCACTTCTCAAGCCAACCCTGTGGCGTGTCGTGGCCGAGCGGTTAAGAGCACCGAACTCAAGCTCTGGTGTTTCTGTTCAGCAGAGTGTGGGTTCCAGTCCCGGTCGTGACACTTGTGTCCCTGAGCAAGACACTTAACTATAATTGCTTCTCTCCACCCAGGGGTAAAATGGGTACCTGTGAGGGCAGAGATGGTTCTTGTGATTGATTTAGCTTAGTAGCGCATATATTGCAGCACAGGCTGTATACTCCCCAGGGAGCTGAGATGGTTTAAGGAATGAAACAAAGGCCCAGTGACCAGTGGTAATAATGTCCGATGCGCTTTGAGACGCCCTTGGGTGTGATAAAGCGCGATATAAATCCATATTATTATTATTATTCCAGCAGCAGCTCACCAACACTGACACACTCCAGAGCACACACAGCCAGACAGCAACGCATCGTCAACATCAGCAGTCCAGCATTCACATAAAAGATCAGCAGAATATACTGTTTGAAATTTCGAGACCACATCGGCTCTTTTTAGAGCCATCACTCCTCCTAAATAGATTTTACTTGTGGGTTGTACCCGCAAGTCTACTATCTATAGTAAACTAAATGCATCGCTCCCATCGCACAGCGCTCAAGATTCTACAAGTCTTAGGTATGGGTGTAAACGATTTTTCGTAGAATCCCAAGCCCTGGCAACCGATCATCTCAAACGGGGAGGGAGGGGGGGAAAAATTATATAATCAAAACAAACAAGCAACCCCTAAGCCTATACATCATACCACATACCATAGAGGAAGGACTACTTCCTCCCTCCATGTCATACTTACAATTCTTTTAAGCAAAGGACGTCTCCCGACTACGCGTCCTACTCATCCTCGGACCGGCCAGAATCGCGAATGAATTTTCATCATTCGCCCTCTACGATAGCAGCGATGCAGATAGTAAACTAAATGCATCGCTCCCATCGCACAGCGCTCAAGATTCTACAAGTCTTAGGTATGGGTGTAAACGATTTCCCTCCGAACTCCCGACACTTACCTCCTACAACCTGACCTAAACCAGCCCTAACTCCCCCATATCTCACCCTTATCTCAACAAAACAAAAGCACAGGTCCAAAACGTTCAAATGATGAGTGAATACTGCTTTAGTTTTATTTCTGCCCTCCAAAACCCGCCTACTGCATCAATATACGATTCCCTTATTTAGTCTTCCCCACTAGGAACTATGCACACAGACCTAACCAAAATAGATGCCGCCCAAACAAAAATAATGTTCTCGAATAGGAGAATCCCTCATGTGAGCACTGCACTTTTTGGACCCGGAAAAGCCTTTTCAACCCTGAAATTCGAGTTTAAAAGGCGGTAAAAGCCCCCTACAAGATCAGCTGCTGGCGCGTCTTTGTCCTTGCTGCTAACAGCGTCTCTAAGCATTTGCACTGTCCCTTGCATCCTTGTAACCTTCTCGACCTCTGTGTAATGTTTAAAGGTCTTCTGCGTTGCCCATCTACAATGTTCCATGACCTGCTGTTCGGAAGCGCCAAGCATCCTCAGTGTGGCCGCGACACCGGCCCTATTCCCGTGCGCCCTGAGACTCAGGTCGTTTACGTCCTTTGAGGCCACAAAGTACAGTTTTAGCCGGTTATTCGCGAATAGTTGCTTCCGGCAAATGGCTCGTTTTCCAGCGATGTCCGGTCAGCTGAGGAAGGCCTGAAGAGAAAACCGTCTGACAGATCAAAGCCTGAATATATCGCCAAGCCAACCATTGCTTCGACTGCTTCTGCGGGATCCATTTCGCCCCCATCCAACTGCGGAATGAAATGTGTGTTCTCCCTGATAGTTTTGCCGATGGTGTGGTTGAAAAGGAGGTCCTTCCCATCAACCCGTGTAACCTTGCAAGTCTTGCATCGTCCTAGGTCAGCCGCCCGGTCACCAGCCCACCATAGACAAAGAAAAAAAAGGCCAAATCCCTGCAAAGAATATAACGCTGGATAAAGCCCTGGTTTCGGCTGCTGCCCAAATCTGTAAGACGTCTCTTGATCTCCCCGGCCAACCACCGTATTTTGTCAGAAAATATAGGAACAGCTTGATGAGGCGTAACATGCGCTTCTGCTTGCTCTAGTCGGATGCCCTTAATGTATTTACGAACTCTGGAAGAGAAACAAGGATTCTCCCCGGATCCGCCTTGCCACCACGGCTGGGTCCTGCCCACAGAATTAAAATATGCTCTTAGTTGTCCAACATAGGAATCCACCGTTCCAGCCGCCAGACATCTCTGACATCCGCAGTCAAACCTTCCGTGTCTCCCCAAATGTATGCAACCAAGGGCATGAACTTGCGTCCTACCCTTGGCCTCCCTTTCAATCAAAGACGCTACCACATCATTTGGAGTAGCTGATTCCACACACCCAGGTATAGTATCCTGTGCTGTGGTTCTTAGCTAGAAAGGTTTCAAAACTCCTCACCAGACTCTTCTTGCTCTTGTTGTACGAAGATCTATCAAGCAGCTCATCAAGCCCTCGCAGCCTTTCCGCCATGTGAACGAGCTTTAAAGGAAAGTGAGAAAAAAACAAAAACTGGTTACCAGTTTTCCCCCGGCAGTGCAAACTTCAACTTCTGACTGGCATCTCCATGCCCATTCTTTTCCCTAAAATTGACCTCAGCACCATTTGCAGCTTCCGATGAAGTCTCAACTTGCCCCAGAGCGTCAGATGAACGTCGTCCATCAGATCCAGCTGTGTGATGCAGTCGTTGGACAAAAAATGCCAACCTGCGGGCTCGCACATACGCCTCAACTCTGTGTTGACCACAGCTACGGACCGATTGACAGAGTCTGAACGGGTCGTGCACGCCGATGACATGACAAACTCACACTTCGGAAATTGGGCCCTCAACTGCACGGAGGCTATCTTAAACACCCGTAGAAGCTCCGCCACTCCATGCTCGCATACGCCCAATCTGCTGAAATCATTTATGCTACCATGCAAGACGGCTACATCTGGAACTTTCTCACGGCAGGCGCACGCCAACCGCCTACTTAATGCTCCCATCCTTGCACCTCCTTGTACATCTACCCGAACATCCAAAGACGATGGCCAGCCAAACCCCTGAACATTGAGTCAGAAACAATGATGACTGAGCGTCGGTTAGGGGGTTCTACCTGTGTAAATACTGGAATGTCGCCCGGCGGAAAAACACACTTAAACGCCCATAATTCGAAGGGGGTCGCCTTAGTAGACCTCACATATCCACGCCTCGACGGATATTCGAGGGCGCCCACCTGTCCCCGTTCGGCTCACCGTACTGACTGAACCATAAAGGAGACCAACTTAGGCCACCAAGACCTCGGATGAGAGTGCTTGGGCACCACTATCACCACTCACATTTCCCCATTCACGGAAAAGCCTTATTAGAGAAGGAATCAAGACGAAGGGAGGAAACACATATAATTGCTCTCCGCGGGGACATTCTTGCGAAAAAACATTAATCCCTGCTGACCCTGTAACCGGATACCTAGAAAAGAACTTCAGCGACTCTCCATCATACCCCTTCGGCACATTTGAGGGTAATGCCATGAGATCAAATGTAAAACCTTTTCCCCCAGACAGCTCCTTCTGGAGAAAAAGCCAGAGGGGCGCCGGCAGCGGCGAATGAAATCTCTCTTGATGGAGCGTCGGCCACGTTGTCACCCGAAGGGACCCAATGTAGGCCTAGCTGCAAAGCAAAGTTTGCCTCCAACGTCAAAGCGAATATGAGCTTTAGCACTTGTGCCAAAGCCAACGATCTTGCCCTCAAACCATTCCAAGCATGATGCAAACCTTGGGAATCCACTTCCACATTTACTCTCCGGTCCCACAAGTGGCCCAATACGGACAACAGAACAAAATACAAAGCAAGGGCTTCCTTGTAGCATATATCTCCCACGGCTTGCACCTCCGAAGACCAATAATCCCCAAAGGTGATGTTGCCTGCCTGTTGCATCATCACACCACCCATCTGTACCCCGATGCATCGGAACTAAGCTGCAGGTTCAAATGCTTCTCCTTTCTCCAAGGAATGGGCTCCGAGAAAGAGTCCACAAACCGCCAAAAAGCATCTCTTCTTGAACCGGCTTTGTGAAGGTTGGCATAAAGGAGCAACATTCCCTTGTGTACAACGAAGCTGCCGGGGAAACTAACACGAAGCTCTGACATTTGCCCACAAACCGCTGCATGGTCTTGAGCAACACGGTACCATCCGACAAAATACTTTTTCTTTTCAGGAATCCAAAAGGACATGGATTTCGAACAAATTCCCAAACCCAAGTGGACCATGCTGGAAGTCGGCTGCAACTGGCTCTTGCCGATGTTCACAAAATACCCCAGCTGCATTTGCATGTAGCAAACTGCGTACAACGCCCTCGTTGCCTTCACATAGGCCGTGTCTTCTGTAGCAAAACCCTGAAAACAATTTGAAAATAGATTCATGAACTATTTCGCAACCTTCTCTGACACGCTGCCACTTTGTCCGATGAAACGGTCATCAATCCAGATCTCTGTGTGCACCCCTCTGTTCTTCAACCACGTTGAAAGACAAAACCCGATAGTGGTATAGATAAAGGCACTATTCTTAAAACCGAACGGCAGTGTCGTATCCACGAAATAAAAACCTGCCCATTCAAAACCACAGAAAAACCTTGACCTCTTACTCAATTTCACCTGCTTATACCCCTGAGCTTCATCAGTTCCGAAAAAACACCATTCTTATCAATCGATTTAGCAATATCTCCAAGGGGAACTACATTAAAAGGCGCATCCTTACACCACAAATTTGGGCCCTTCATCGACAACACCAGCCTGGGTTTCTTAGGCTCTATTGCCAAAGCATTTACGCATCTGGGCGGGGGCACACGACCAGCAGGCCCCAACAGTTCTACTGACCCTTCAAAAAGCCTCTTTACAATAGATTCGTTGATAAACTCTTTAAACTGTCTACAGATCGGGGCATTTGCAAAAAACATGGGCGGCGGGACATCCGAATCAAATGATCTACCCCTATATTATTCCCCTTGATAATGCCACTTTCCGACTAGGCGCCCTGTACTATGGCATTCCGCAAGAACTTCCTCCCAAGCCTCTGCGCTGTCATTCAGGCCGCCCGCTACAAACAAAGCGGGACCCCTAAAACGAAGAGCACTAAAATCCGGCTGTCGAACCCCAGCCAAACGTCCGCCGGCCCTGGGGCCAACCCATCAGGCGCATCGGCCGGCTCGCCGGATATGTCAAGCCAAGCGCAAACACCCCTACTGCGTCCCATAATTTGCGCCCGCCTGGGATCAAAATTCTGGGTTAACGAAAACTCCCAAGTATGCGCGCCTAAAACGCTCATGTACTTTCTGTACTCGTGAAAAAAAAGGGCACAATAAAATAACGACAAAAGGGACAAAGGACACATGATATATATTTGCTCGGCAGGTGTAAAGATAATTTATTTTCTTTACATGAACATATTCCTTTGGGAGCCTTTCTCCCTTTCCCCCTTCCTATCCAATGTCTGCTTTAAAATACAAACTCACTTCATCAAAACCCAAAACCGAACTTTACAGAGATTTCAACACTAAATGATCTATCACTACCTCTCTTCATAGCCCTCGGCCATACTTCATTTGCCCCTCGGGCATCGTACATCTAAACTATCTCCTTGCACTCTCTAGCCAAATGGCCCCTTTTCTGGCAACGAAAACGCGGACCTCGAAAACGACCGCCACGCGAGCCTACGGGGAAAGGCTGACGCGGCTGCTGACCGCTATAGGCCCACCTGGAGCGAAAACCTTGACGGAAAGCCCCTTGAGGCCCTCCTTGCGCCCTTACTTTCATTCTGTTTACCTCTGGAGGCGGCGCAGCTAAACCCAAATGCTTTCGGGCAAAGCGGAGGCGCTTGTCTGAATCTTCGCCAGTAATAGATTTATAAATGTGTACTTCTAAGGCTGACTTGGCCTGCATAATAATTGTGAAACGAAATCCCGCCACGCATTAAAAATGATGATTTTTTTTTTTTTTTTTTTTTTTTTTATTATTATTATAAAACAATGTCCACTGTTGCCTTGAGCCGACCTATGGGCTAATGTAACAGCTCGATCCAGTCAATGCCCTTTACGCCCTACATAATGCCGACTTCAACTCTCAGGCTCTTCTGGATTAAACAACCCCAGCCAAATCCAAACTTTGTACTTTAAACACACTCTTTAAGGCTCTCCCAACAAAGGCCTTCTTCGGCAAAACCAAACACTCAGCCCGCTGATATCTTCGGCGACGGCTCCGCTGTTGCTTCAATCCATCAGACACTAGCGGACGCACCGCACTAGCCCAGCCAAACAGCGAGCCCCTGCATTTGGGTAATTCATTTGGTAAAACATTTGACTCTCTCCGACGGACGCACCGCCCTTCGTCCAGTCAACCCCAAACTGAGCTTTTGACTCTCAATGACGAACGCACAATCAAAACTGAGCTTTAAGCCGTGGACGCACTGCCCTTTGTTTAAAAAGTCAGAATGAGCTTTAAGCTTTTTAGCGGCCGCACCGCCTCTTTTCCGTCAAAATCAAACTGAAACTCGTGCGCTCTTCGGCGGACTCACCGCCCTTTGTTTAGTAAAACCAAACTGAGCTTTTAAGCTTTTCGGCGGACGCACCACCCTTTGTTTAGTAAAGCCAAACTGAGCTTTTGAGATCTTCGGCGGACGCACCGCCCTCTGTTTCGCAAAATCAGACCAAGCTCTCGCGCTCCTGATCCTTGGCGCCTGTCCCGTCCTAAATCTAGCAAAGGCAAAACTGTGCTTTTGCGCCCTCCAGCGTTTTGCCATTCGGCGGACTCACCTTCACTAGCCTATTAAACTCAAAAGGAGCATTGTAAACTCTTCGGTGAAAGCACCGATTTGCGTAAAATACATTGAACTGACTTGAATTCCTCATATGAATTTGTTGCCCCTTGTTTTGTTCACTTAAGATTACATGTTAATTCTTGTGCGTTCGCTGGGAGGCAGTGCACTGGGATCATTCAATCGGATTAACCCAAACCCTGTGTAGCTGTGCGTTCGACCATAACAGGACTGGGTTGCATGTTCCATTCACAGAAAGGGTTAAACTTAACATGTTATGTAACCACAGAGGGACGTTCATACATATCTAACATACTGATATAACTAATACACATATACATGGAAAAACAGAAACATTTGAATCAATGAGAAGTTGGTTTCTGAAAGTTATTTCTTTTTATCTTTTCTCAACAAGGGGTAATTTTCTAACAACACTTTACAAAAACTTAAGATCTAACTCCAAGTAAAAAAAAATATAATACTCATTTTGTTTTGAACGTACATGGAATGAGTCCAAAATAAATCATACTTTTGTGACACCTATTCATCACATAGCAACAATAATATAAGTATAAGAAAAATAATGATAATTATTAAGAGACGAATCTCACCATAAACTTAGCCCATACCCACTGCAATAAACAAAGAAATCCACGCGAACCCTCCTTTGACAAAAATGGAACGGCCCATAGTCACGTAGCGTCATGGAAGTGGTAAATGGCCCTCGCATCCTAAATTTCATGTTTTTTAGGTTCCAAATTTACACTACTTCAAGATTGAATTTCCCCGTAAACACATAAAATCTGTTAATGAACTCGGAAGATAAAGGAGTTCCCAAACACGTGTAAACAAATGGTGAGCAGTGGGAACTCCGGCCAAAGAACAGAATATCGATCGATGATCATCATTGGTCACTTTTTCATCTTCAAAAGTACGGCGTTTTTTTTTTCAACCAATCAAAACCTTTCTTACATCACAGTGAAGGTAATAGTCTCAACTATTCGATTCTGTTCGACCCGGTGGAATCCGACACTCTAAAAAGAATCGACACCCAAATGAGTAATTCTGATGGGGTGAAAAATGCACGCTACCACAGGAAAACCGGCACAACTTAGTTTTTTCAAATGCAAAAGTACGGCGGTTTTTGTTCAGAACAAAAGGAAACAACTACCACCATTAGCTTGACCTTAAAATAAACTTTTTTAAACTGTTCGACCCCGTGAAATCACCCGTGGGGTTATCAAGTTATGAGCGAAAAAGAGGGAAAAACCTGCCCTTTTCGCTTCGTTTGTTATCAAGAAATGCGTGAACAGGGGAAACGAGCTCAAATTCATATGTACTTATCCCCATAAAGGAAAATTGTGCTGTCACATACACGGATAAAACCTTAACATGACAAAGGCAATGCATACACCCGTAAAATATTGACAATTAGAATCCGGAAAAACCACCACCTCTTGGTTGTTGTTGCTCTTTTGTGCTCTTCAGCGGACGCACCGCCCTTTGCCTAGGCCAATTAAACTAAGCCTTTTGCACTTCTCGATGGACACACAGCCATCATAAAACTAAAACTGAGTTTCGCTCTACGGCGGACGCACCGCCCTTCGCTTGGTAAAATACTTAATTGAGCCTTTCGCGCTCTTCGGCAGACGCACTGCCCTTCGCTTTTTTTTGTGTAAAATCACACTGAGCTTTTAGCTCCTCGGCGGACGCACCGGCCCCGCTTAATTTAATCAAACCGAGCCTTTTGCGCTAATCGGCGGACGTACCACCCTTCGTACAGTAAAAATAAAAACGAAATGATCGTCGTCCACCCCTCGGCGGACGTGCCTTAGACCTGCCAATAATGTTATAACACCTCAAACACCTTAATTCTAAACTACACAGTGATCACCGTGCTCCGCCATCGCAAACTGAAATCAAATAAACTCCTTTCCTTGCATGGTGCCCGCCAACTTTCCGTGTAAACCGAAACTAGACATGAGCCTACCATTAAGAACACACTTCAAACACAAAACCCATATATTTCAATATTTCAAACCTGTCTGCTTTCCCAAACAACTGATTTCACTCGACCAAACTGGAGGTCCTTAGGTGCTCTTCGGGTATCACTACAGACTCTGGCATGCCAGGCTTTAAAGAGAGTTTGCGGTCTACCTTTATAAATCCACTTTATAATCGATATTAGCCCTTTCGTTAAAGCGATTTACTTTGTTGCAAGACTACAAAGAATTTCATGCCAACAAATCAACCTCACTTCAATTATGACAATGACCCTGCTTGTACCATTCGATCTAACAAAAACCCTGTCTAACGCCCCTATATAAACTACCTGGGGCTCTGAGAAACTCTACTGGCCCTGATTTCCTTTGGCATGTTTCCAGTCCGCATTTAAATTTCCCTCTAACTTCGTCGCGCCCTAATTAATAAGCAGAGACACACAATATCTCCCAGTACGCCCTCTTGACCATAATTTCCATGACGTAACAAAAAATACCCATATGCTTTTAACGCTCTGTGCATAAAAATCGAAACATTTTTCAGCGCAAGTTAAATTAAAATTTTACAGCTCCCAATTTCCCGCTTACCAAACAGATTGTGAAAGGAACACAACAGAAGCTCAACCAAACCATACTAGAACATTTTTACAATAGCAATTCTCTATTCGGCTTTTATGATCTAATTTGAATAAAATAGTACCTGTGATGTCGACGGGGCTGGTGAACTAGGGCCCGGCCCACTGCCGGACGTTACTGATATAACTTCGTCTTTGGGGGCTGTTCCACATCATCAGAGGCGAGCTTGATCTTTTTATTGGCCTTGGGAACTGCCACATCAAGGGGTCCTGCATCAACTCGCTCCAGCATCATCTCCATATTTCGCTTCTGACCGCCATTTGGGGCCAGCGCCAACACATGGTCTTTCCAACCAGAACCCATATCTTTCAACTGGTCTGGGTCGTCCCACCCGTCCTCTACCAAACGCTCAAACACCGAGCTGAAATTTTAAACTTGGCACATAGGCCCCGGAAGATCTTCGAGTGGGGCTCCCCTGCAGCACCGTACGCCTCATTGCTCTCCTGAAAAAAAGGGACGGCAAATCCGAACCCGACTCGTTATTCACGTCTCGTTATTATTATTATTATTATTATTATATATATTTTGATTTTTATTTTTTTTCCAGGCACCACTGTCTGTCCAAGTGCAAATATGTACTTGTCACTTGCAATTATTATGAAATTATCTATAAACTTTCTAGAACTATAATCTAGAACTTCGAAAGTGTTGGCCCTACCTCCACCGGCCAATTTTTTATTTTTTATTATTATTAAATATTTTATTTTTTATTCTTTTAAAAGGATAATTGATAGTATGACGAACTTAATTTTTATCTACTAACTTACATGAATACATAATACTTTCCCTCATTAGCTTTTCCGCCATCTGTACCGTTTCTTCCAAACTATCCGGGCAACCGCGTTGCCGACTCCAGTGTTTCCAGTATGATGATCCAACCCACTATAAACTTGAATGTGCACACATATATCCTCTCTTACCGAACTCTCATCAAAAGCCTACTAAAATGCCCTCATAAAAGCACAAAAATGGACAAGCTTACCTCTATAATATCGTGCACTACACTCATCTTAGACGACCAACCCATGCAACCGCTAAAATCAAATGGCCGCTGAAATAACACCACAAGTCACCGAACCCGCCTGCTTCACGCAACGCAACGGTGCTTCCGCTCTCCCGGGACATAAGGAACAAATTGTCCCCCTTTGTTTAGGTGCAAAGGAGGCGAGCAGGAACCTAACAAGAGATCGTTCTGGCCCTTAGATCGCGCTCGGCCGAGCATGACTGGCTGGTCGGCTTACATTGCCGTGCTCTACCCTGCCCACGCCCATTTAAAGGCTCTCGCCATTAAACACTTTCTACAAACATGCCCAAAATTAAGCTTACGAAACTGCCAGCATTTTGTCTCTCCCTGTGAAAAACACTCTAAAAATCAGGCCCGATGCCTATTAACCACCATGGGTCTTATTTTCCCTGGGTCCCCTTGCACCATATTAAACCATCATATCTCCACTGCAAAAGGGCCGTCCCTTGAACAACAATCTGGATATAAATAAGGAAATATGAACCCAAACTCCAGAAAACAGGGATGCAAAATGCTTAACAAAATAAAAACGACCTCACCATGCAGCAAACCCAAGTGAAAAGCACGGGAGCACAAGTTTCAGATTTGTAATGTGATCCGGAGGCAGACCTACCGGACACCCAGCTGCGGTCCTGCCAGAATCGGGAATGAATTTTCATCATTCGCCCTCTACGATAGCAGCGATGCAGATAGTCACTTCTTATTTTCCACATCACACACCATGCAAATCAGGAAGGGTAGCACATACAAATTACCGAATAAAGTATTTGGTGTCAAGTAATTCAGAAAATTAATGGAAACAATATTTTGAAAACGGTATAACCACTGATCTGAAACTAACATTTTGCTGTCATAGCCAGTGTATGAGCAGTGTGGCATGGCAGGCAATTTGAAATGAAAATGGCCGCCGAATGGTCCAAAGAACAAAATGATACAAATATAATTCGAGATTCTGACATTTAAGTGAGATACATTTACAGTATAGCCTAATCTTATTAATTTCTTCAACAAATGCGTAGGCCTAAAACTATATATTTTCTACACGTTTGAAGGGCCACCATTGAGATAGGACTCCATCTTTGAAAAGGGCAAATGCATGCCTTTGGGTTCTTTATATATATGGGTTTTTTGCTGTAAGACTGCTATTTCGAAAAATAAGGACGCCATTTTGAAAATGAAGGACCTAACAGTCTGGCACGCTCAATAATGCCTTTTTTGAACTGTTAAACTCGGCAAACATATATACTTAGCCAGTGGAATAAAGATTCTAGGCCTCTTATTTTCCGAGTTATTTAGCTTTGGAAAATGACCACCAAGGCTATATCAGAGATGTCACCTGTAAATCTAAAATGTCATATGTGCCAAGTTTCATGATTTTACCACAAAGTGCACGAAACGGTAAATTATTGCACTTATCCGCTTGACTATTAAAGAAATATGCAAGTGTTTGAATCTACGGTTACCCAAACAAAAGATGTACAGGATGTTTTGTTAACAAGTAATTTTTCCACAAATGTTTCTTTTATATTGTCTAAAAGAACATTTTGCACGACAAGTGTTTATTTACTTTTGTTTTTAAAAGAGGCAGTAAAATTATTTGTTCACATGCAATGTTTTGCTGTTGTTTTAAAGGCACCTGGCAGTGGTATTTTTTCAAAATAAAGCTTTTGTCCTTAATATATACATTTTTATGAGTGGAATGTGAATAAACAATTTGCTAAGGTTAAAAAATTTTATTTTTCTTTTAATTACAAATTAAAAAATAGGCCCCCTTTACATGGCGCTGTTCGTGACGTCAATCGAGGCAGGAGAAAATGTGTAGTCTGGCCCCGTACATTACGTCTGGGTACCTGATCAGTATGATGCGTTTTCGTATTCGGACGTCACCACCCAAGGCAATCCTAGGACAGTGTACAGTCGACTAATACGAGACGCCAGTTTATACGAGGTTTTTCACCGGTCCCGAACTGTCCCATGCGCGTTTCTATGTCTTAAAAACGGAAGATACGAGCATGGTCATAACGAGAACACGGATAATACGAGGTATTGTTTTTCCACCAGAAACATTTCGCTGGTAACCTAAGCTTCACTGCAACTTCCCTTGCACACTACTACCAACGAAAAAATCCCCGGGCTATCCAAGTGTTCGCTGCATAGCGCTGAAAACGACGTCGGACCGGACCACTTTGCCCTCGTTAGCCTAACTTTCGATGCCCGTAACTGCCTATATTTGGGATCTGCAGGAAAAAAATCCTGGCTGACCCCATCTTTAGTCGTTTTGCTGCATCCAGCAGCAATTTTCGCTGGAAAAATGCAAGAAAAACCCCCCTTTTGGATAACCAAACGAAACGTACAATCTCACTACTTGCACGTGTATATACAACGTAAATGCAGGCAAGTTCGAGTGGGGTCGATGTTCAATCGAGGCGAAGTCTTCCTCGATTGACGTCACAAAAAGGGATGGGCGGAGTCGCCCCCAAACAACTTTATCTATTTTTTTAACATATAAATACTGACAAACAATTACTTTATTGTTATACTCTTATATTAAAAAAAAAAAATTAATCTATTTCCAGGTGCCTTTAAAGTTTAACTTTCTGCATGGTACATATTCGTGCACGAGTTGGTCAAGTACGAGCTGGTGGTTGGTGTACGATTTGGCATGAGTATGAATTGACAAAAATTCAGAATGAATTGTTTCTGTCAGTGGCAATGTCTTGTCAGGAACGGTGCAACAGTTTCTGTTCATTGACCTTTGTAATTTTTAAACCATAAGTATGTTTATTCTCACACAAGAATTCAATACTATTTTTTTTTTTTGACAAAACAGTTCTGAACAGCTGTCCGAGGTTAAAGGTAGTGGAAGAAGGAGGTCAGCTATGCAGTATTCTCACTTTGATTGGTCCAAAGTTCCGCTGGCACAAGAAAGAAGGACGAACAAAAAAATTGACGCTTCATCAAGGGCACAAATTGTAACAGTACGATTTAGATGAGGAACAATGGTTAACCAAAAGTGTGAATTATTTTGTCAACTACAGATGATTAAATCTGGAGAAGGGAAAAAAGCTCAGGTAGTCTAGAGTTTCAATATTACAGTCCGTGATTTTGTTTCCCTGCACGTTTAAAGGCACTGAACACGTTTGGTAATTACTTAAAATATATTTTAGCATAAAAACTTACTTGGTAACGAGCAACGGAGAGCTGTTGATAATATAAAACATTGTGAGAAACCACTGCCCTCTGAAGTAACGTAGTTTTTGAGAAAGAGGCAACTTCTCACTAAAATAATAAAAGACTTCATGCATGAAGCCTTTTATTAGCATCTGAAAGCACACAAATTGTGCAACAAGGGTGTTTTTTCTTTCTTTATTTTCTTGCAACTTCGATGACCGATTCAGCCCAAATTTTCACAGGTTTGTTATTTTATGCATATGTTGGGATACACCGAGTGACAATACTGGTCTTTGATAATTACCAAACGTGTCCAGTGCCTTTAAGCAATTTATGCCAATTAAGGTTGCTAGAATGTCAGAATACACCAAAGACGTTCACGGTCTGTTATAATGTCAATTTTTATGCCTAAGAAACATTTGTATGAAAAAGGTTCAGAGAATTCCTAATTTTGATACCGAACCATAGATGATGTGTGTGATAAAGCATTATAATAACAGTTTACATTATGATCGGAAGGCTAAGGGCAGAAACATATGTTTTGGGTCCTATTGCCACATTCGTACCAATTGAGCTGACTGTGTTATTTTGATAGATGCTCTCCTGGTGCCATTTTTCGTTTGGGCGAAATGTCGGTACTCTTCAGAATGCTTTAAGATTAATTCTGTAGCAAGAAACATGGGTGTAAAGAAGCTGAAGGTAAAATCTCAGCCTGATCGGAGACAACAAATATTCAAACTCTTCAGAATGCTTTAAGATTAATTTTGTAGCAATAAACATGGGTGTAAAGAAGCTGAAGGTAAAATCTCAGCCTGATCGGAGACAACAAATATTCAAACTCTTCAGAATGCTTTAAGATTAATTTTGTAGCAATAAACATGGGTGTAAAGAAGCTGAAGGTAAAATCTCAGCCTGATCGGAGACAACAAATATTCAAACTCTTCGGAATGTTTTAAGATTAATTCTGTAGCAAGAAACATGGGTGTAAAGAAGCTGCTGGTAAAATCTCAGCTTGATCCGAGAGAAAAAATATTCAAACTCTTCGGAATGTTTTAAGATTAATTCTGTAGCAATAAACATGGGTGTAAAGAAGCTGAAGGTAAAATCTCAGCCTGATCGGAGACAACAAATATTCAAACTCTTCAGAATGCTTTAAGATTAATTTTGTAGCAATAAACATGGGTGTAAAGAAGCTGAAGGTAAAATCTCAGCCTGATCGGAGACAACAAATATTCAAACTCTTCAGAATGCTTTAAGATTAATTTTGTAGCAATAAACATGGGTGTAAAGAAGCTGAAGGTAAAATCTCAGCCTGATCGGAGACAACAAAAAAATATTCAAACTCTTCAGAATGCTTTAAGATTAATTTTGTAGCAATAAACATGGGTGTAAAGAAGCTGCTGGTAAAATCTCAGCCTGATCGGAGACAACAAATATTCAAACTCTTCAGAATGCTTTAAGATTAATTTTGTAGCAATAAACATGGGTGTAAAGAAGCTGAAGGTAAAATCTCAGCCTGATCGGAGACAACAAATATTCAAACTCTTCGGAATGTTTTAAGATTAATTCTGTAGCAAGAAACATGGGTGTAAAGAAGCTGAAGGTAAAATCTCAGCCTGATCGGAGACAACAAATATTCAAACTCTTCAGAATGCTTTAAGATTAATTTTGTAGCAATAAACATGGGTGTAAAGAAGCTGAAGGTAAAATCTCAGCCTGATCGGAGACAACAAATATTCAAACTCTTCGGAATGTTTTAAGATTAATTCTGTAGCAAGAAACATGGGTGTAAAGAAGCTGCTGGTAAAATCTCAGCTTGATCCGAGAGAAAAAATATTCAAACTCTTCGGAATGTTTTAAGATTAATTCTGTAGCAATAAACATGGGTGTAAAGAAGCTGAAGGTAAAATCTCAGCCTGATCGGAGACAACAAATATTCAAACTCTTCAGAATGCTTTAAGATTAATTTTGTAGCAATAAACATGGGTGTAAAGAAGCTGAAGGTAAAATCTCAGCCTGATCGGAGACAACAAATATTCAAACTCTTCAGAATGCTTTAAGATTAATTTTGTAGCAATAAACATGGGTGTAAAGAAGCTGAAGGTAAAATCTCAGCCTGATCGGAGACAACAAATATTCAAACTCTTCGGAATGTTTTAAGATTAATTCTGTAGCAAGAAACATGGGTGTAAAGAAGCTGCTGGTAAAATCTCAGCTTGATCCGAGAGAAAAAATATTCAAACTCTTCGGAATGTTTTAAGATTAATTCTGTAGCAATAAACATGGGTGTAAAGAAGCTGAAGGTAAAATCTCAGCCTGATCGGAGACAACAAATATTCAAACTCTTCAGAATGCTTTAAGATTAATTTTGTAGCAATAAACATGGGTGTAAAGAAGCTGAAGGTAAAATCTCAGCCTGATCGGAGACAACAAATATTCAAACTCTTCAGAATGCTTTAAGATTAATTTTGTAGCAATAAACATGGGTGTAAAGAAGCTGAAGGTAAAATCTCAGCCTGATCGGAGACAACAAATATTCAAACTCTTCAGAATGCTTTAAGATTAATTTTGTAGCAATAAACATGGGTGTAAAGAAGCTGCTGGTAAAATCTCAGCCTGATCGGAGACAACAAATATTCAAACTCTTCAGAATGCTTTAAGATTAATTTTGTAGCAATAAACATGGGTGTAAAGAAGCTGAAGGTAAAATCTCAGCCTGATCGGAGACAACAAATATTCAAACTCTTCAGAATGCTTTAAGATTAATTTTGTAGCAATAAACATGGGTGTAAAGAAGCTGCTGGTAAAATCTCAGCCTGATCGGAGACAACAAATATTCAAACTCTTCAGAATGCCCGGAGATTAATTCTGTAGCAAGAAACATGGGTGTAAAGAAGCTGCTGGTAAAATCTCAGCTTGATCCGAGAGAAAAAATATTCAAACTCTTCGGAATGTTTTAAGATTAATTCTGTAGCAATAAACATGGGTGTAAAGAAGCTGAAGGTAAAATCTCAGCCTGATCGGAGACAACAAATATTCAAACTCTTCAGAATGCTTTAAGATTAATTTTGTAGCAATAAACATGGGTGTAAAGAAGCTGAAGGTAAAATCTCAGCCTGATCGGAGACAACAAATATTCAAACTCTTCAGAATGCTTTAAGATTAATTTTGTAGCAATAAACATGGGTGTAAAGAAGCTGAAGGTAAAATCTCAGCCTGATCGGAGACAACAAATATTCAAACTCTTCAGAATGCTTTAAGATTAATTTTGTAGCAATAAACATGGGTGTAAAGAAGCTGCTGGTAAAATCTCAGCCTGATCGGAGACAACAAATATTCAAACTCTTCAGAATGCTTTAAGATTAATTTTGTAGCAATAAACATGGGTGTAAAGAAGCTGCTGGTAAAATCTCAGCCTGATCGGAGACAACAAATATTCAAACTCTTCAGAATGCCCGGAGATTAATTCTGTAGCAAGAAACATGGGTGTAAAGAAGCTGCTGGTAAAATCTAGGCTTGATCCGAGAGAAAAAATATTCAAACTCTTCGGAATGTTTTAAGATTAATTCTGTAGCAATAAACATGGGTGTAAAGAAGCTGCTGGTAAAATCTCAGCTTGATCCGAGAGAAAAAATATTCAAACTCTTCGGAATGTTTTAAGATTAATTCTGTAGCAATAAACATGGGTGTAAAGAAGCTGAAGGTAAAATCTCAGCCTGATCGGAGACAACAAATATTCAAACTCTTCAGAATGCTTTAAGATTAATTTTGTAGCAATAAACATGGGTGTAAAGAAGCTGAAGGTAAAATCTCAGCCTGATCGGAGACAACAAATATTCAAACTCTTCAGAATGCTTTAAGATTAATTTTGTAGCAATAAACATGGGTGTAAAGAAGCTGCTGGTAAAATCTCAGCCTGATCGGAGACAAAAAATATTCAAACTCTTCAGAATGCTCGGAGATTAATTCTGTAGCAAGAAACATGGGTGTAAAGAAGCTGCTGGTAAAATCTAGGCTTGATCCGAGAGAAAAAATATTCAAACTCTTCGGAATGTTTTAAGATTAATTCTGTAGCAAGAAACATGGGTGTTATAAAGCTGCTGGTAAAATCTCAGCATGATCGGAGACAAAAAATATTCAAACTCTTCAGAATGTTTTAAGATTAATTCTGTAGCAAGAAACATGGGTGTTATAAAGCTGCTGGTAAAATCTCAGCATGATCGGAGACAAAAAATATTCAAACTCTTCAGAATGCTAGGCGGTTAATTCTGTAGCAAGAAACATGGGTGTTATGAAGCTGAAGATAAAATCTCAGCCTGATCGGAGACAAAAAATATTCAAATTCTTCAGAATGCCCGGAGATTAATTATGGAGCAATAAACATAGGTGTAAAGAAGCTGCTGGTAAAATCTCAGCTTGATCCGAGAGAAAAAATATTCAAACTCTTCGGAATGTTTTAAGATTAATTCTGTAGCAATAAACATGGGTGTAAAGAAGCTGAAGGTAAAATCTCAGCCTGATCGAAGAAAAAAATATTCAAACTCTTCAGATTGCTCGGAGGTTAATTCTGTAGCAAGAAACATGGGTGTAAAGAAGCTGCTGGTAAAATCTCGGCCTGATCGGAGACAAAAAATATTCAAACTCTTCAGAATGTTTTAAGATTAATTCTGTAGCAATAAACAAGGGTGTAAAGAAGCTGAAGGTAAAATCTCAGCCTGATCGGAGACAACAAATATTCAAACTCTTCAGAATGCTAGGCGGTTAATTCTGTAGCAAGAAACATGGATGTTATGAAGCTGAAGATAAAATCTCAGCCTGATCGGAGACAAAAAATATTCAAATTCTTCAGAATGCCCGGAGATTAATTATGGAGCAATAAACATGGGTGTAAAGAAGCTGCTGGTAAAATCTCAGCTTGATCCGAGAGAAAAAAATATTCAAACTCTTCGGAATGTTTTAAGATTAATTCTGTAGCAATAAACATGGGTGTAAAGAAGCTGAAGGTAAAATCTCAGCCTGATCGAAGAAAAAAATATTCAAACTCTTCAGATTGCTCGGAGGTTAATTCTGTAGCAAGAAACATGGGTGTAAAGAAGCTGAAGGTAAAATCTCAGCCTGATCGGAGACAAAAAATATTCAAACTCTTCAGAATGCTCGGAGATTAATTCTGTAGCAAGAAACATGGGTGTTGTGAACAAACTGGTTCATTCTGAGCGTAATCGGAGATGAAAAAAAATCAAACTCCTCAAAACGCTGTCAGATTAATTCTGTACTAAGAAACAAGGGTGTTCTGAACAAACTGGTTCATTCTGAGCGTAATCGGAGACGGAAAAAATTCAAACTCCTCAAAACGCTCTCAGATTAATTCTGTACTAAGAAAGAAACAAGGGTGTTATGAAGCTGCTGGTAAAATCTCAGCATGATCGGAGAGAACAAATATTCAAACTCCTCAAAACACGCTGAGATTAATTCTTTACTAAGAAACAAGTGTGTTCTGAACAAACTGGTTCATTCTGAGTGTAATTGGAGACTTTTTTGACTTTTCAATGAAAACTTTATTCCAAACAAAGGGTTTCACTTGTTATTGTTTACAAAATTACTGATAAATTCCGTTAGAACAATAGGCAAAGAAAGCAATTAAGACATATAAGATGTGGCGGGGAAATTATTACTGAGGGTATCCCTCTAGCGAGGATGCAAGACCCACGCCCACCCTCCCCCAATCAGGAAAGGCGTCGAAGGAGCCAGACATCCTTTGGAAGTGGTAGAAACCTTTCACTCAGAAGGAGCAGCGACCGCGGAATGTAAGACTCCTTCGACACCAAGAAGCCCGATCAAAGGAAGGAAAGAAACGAATCCCGCCTCCCCCCACGAAAGATACAACACCATTTTGATAGGAGTGAACAAATTGTTGAACTAATAAAGGAAGGTTATTTACGAATATATACAAATAAAAAATAATTTAGAGGTGGATAGGAGAGACGTCATGTGAGGAGACTAGATCAACCATGTTAGTTTGTCGTTGATGATGGTGAAGATGGCATCATTGAAGGACCATTTGGTGTTGAAACTAGGAATATTATTGCAAAGGGTGAAGTAGTTGTAATCAATTAGGATTTTGTGTTGTAGGCGACTGCGCCAAATGACGTAAGGGTCGGAAAAACGAGAGGTTCTGTAGAGCCAGTAAATGACATGTTTGAAGCTGACGATGAGGAAGTTTGACAGACGAACTGCCTCCCTGCAGCGACCCCTAGCGCACGGGATGAGCGTCCAATAGAGGTCAAAGTCGAGTTGAAGATCTGGAAAAATCCGATGGAGGAGTGAGTAGAGCAGGTTTAGACCGGATTGTATAGCTGGGCAGAGGATGAATAGATGAAGGAGCGTACCCCCTCTCTCCGCACCAGCCGCAGGAAGAAGCAATGTCTGGGTTCATATGATGAAGAACTGGCAGAGACGGTAGGATGTTGTGAAGGAGTTTAAACTGTGTGTCTCCTTCTCTCTTAGAAGTAGGTAGTTTGTAGATTTCTTCCCATTGTATGGTTTTAGAGCGATCGAAAAGTCCAGATTCATGCCAGTATGTGCTGGTATTGGGAGGGTGTACATTTACCTGGTCGTTGAAGATGGCGTACATTTGTTTGGATGAGGCGGTGAGTCCGTTAGAGTTAGATGCAAGGAAGAAGTTGATCGGTGGAGCTGAGCAAAAAGAGACGTTCTGAAAACTTGCCGGATGAACACCGTTAACGTTGAATAAAAGTGAGAAGTTTCTTGACAGTTTACCGTGAAAGTGTTGTAGATCAAGTTGAAGGAGTCGGAGAGAACGTCGATGAAGAGCGGGAAGTAGGGGTTTGAAGTATTCTGCTTCTGTCCACGTACCAGTCTCTGTGTGCATGAGATGCTTGACGAGCGTAATCCCGTGCGAAGAAAGTCGCGCAGGGAAAACAACCTCATCGTCAGCTATGTCATTAACCCTTTCAGTACCGCCGTGCCATAGCGGCTCAAAACAACATTCCACTTGGTGACCAATGAGCCCGTATGGCACGGAATTATTAGCACTCTTGGTGACCAATGAGCCTCTGTGGCACATCGACCAAAAGTAAGTTATCAAAATGTTAATAGCCCCCTCAATCGCCTTTTGTCCATCCCCTTGGTAACAAGCTGGCCGCGTGTGCCCTGAAGCGTCGCAAGTTTACAAATTTAAGCGGTATCGTTAAGCGTCCCCCCACGCATTCTTCAGTAAGAGATCATTCTGACAACATGGCCGAAGAAAATGATAACATTTTGGAAGAAATTTTCGCAGACAGTGGTTCAGAAATGTCATCTGACGAGGAATCGCCACTTGAGGACTCGGAGACGTCAGAAGACAGTGAGGATACAGAGCCGAGGGCCTCGACATCAACAGCAACATTAACCTGTTCTAAGAAGGGTAAGAAGACCACACAAAAAACGAATTTCAGGTGTGGATGGCGTGAAGCCAACTGTTACACACGGCGACCGCCTGTTAAATTTACAGCAAACACCGGGGCTACAGAAGACTTCAGTTCGTTCTCCCCCATACAAATCTTCAAACTGTACTTTTGTGAAGCAGTGTGGCAGATGATGGTACTAGAGACTAATCGTTATGCTGAACAAATATTGGGAGCGGGGGCAGAAAATAAGTGTGCATGGAGACCAACTGATGTACCTGAAATGATGGCATTCGTGGCCCTACTTCTTTGCATGGGAATCAACAAAAGGCCTCGTTACTCCATGCATTGGTCCAGGTCTGAAATTCTACGAAGTCCCCTGTACTCAGCAACCATGGCTCGTAACCGATTTACTGCAATCCTAAGATTGTTTCACCTCGCCAATAACAGAGATGTCGAGGGCGACTCTCCCCGTGACAAACTTGCTAAATTACGGCCACTGTTGAACATTGTACTACCATCATTCCTCCGGGTGTACCAGCCGGGACGAAGCCTTTCACCGGACGAGACGATGGTCAAATTCAAAGGACGGGTGAGCTTCAAGCAGTACATGCCAAGAAAAGCCGCAAAATGGGGATTGAAATCTTTCTCATTGAACGAATCCGACACAGGGTACACATGTGCCTGGGAGTTGTTCACAGGATCGCAGCCCAGGTGCCCACAAGGACAGTCCTCTGTAAGTGATCCTGAGACAAACCATCCATCCGAAATAGGGGCACCAGGCAACGTAGTATTGAACCTTTTGCAGGGACTCGAAAATAAAGGACATTGCATCTACATGGACAATTGGTTTACTAGCCCGGCTCTGTTCTCCAAGTTGTCTGAGCTAGGATTCGGAGCTTGTGGAACTGTGCGCTATACCACCCTAGGGATACCCGACGTAGCAAACTCCAAAAAATTTCCTATGAAAAGCGGTGCAGATCCCAAATTTTTTCAGAAAGCAGGCCAACTATGCGTTATGTGGCAGGACACAAAACGTGTCACTCTCCTCTCAAACTATGGCGATTGCAGTGTCACTAGTAAAAAGATTAGGAGCCGGAAAACTTCAACAGGATTTCGTCATATCAAAAAACCGTGCATAGTCGAGGATTACAATAAATACATGGGGGGCACGGATCTGGCAGGACTATGCACGTACTATACTCATACCCACAAAACATTCAAATGGTGGAAACGTGTATTTATTACAATCCTAGACATATGTTTGCTCAATGCTAATGTCGTATACAACAGCATCCATACAAACAAGAGCTTAATTGTCTACTTTGGATTTTCGGGTCAAGGTGATAGAGGCACTTATTTCAAACTTCGAGAACAACCCAGTTCACCATGCCCGTAAAGTGTCAAGTGCTTCAAACGCCCTTTCAACTCAGCACTTTCCAGGTCCGACTGTTGACGGGAAGAAACGTGACTGTGTTGTATGCAGTTCCACCTCTAATCGGAAACAAACTCGCACGATTTGTAAGCAGTGTATCAAGCCAATGTGTGTTATACCATGCTTTGAGAAATTCCACACCAAGCGATAAATTAGGTCAACAATTCAACTATTAAGTTAATTATGTTCAAAATTTGTAAAGCGGTTATACCATTATTGGAGAATTTCCACACCAAACTAATAATTTTCTAAACTTTCTGAATACTCCCCCCCCCCCCCCGCTACAATGTTGAATCCCACAATCGCATGCCTGCCAACAATCAACATTGAGGCGGGGGGGGGAGATGGTACTTAGAAAAAACAAGTATAGCATGGGGGGGGGGGGGAGATGGTACTTAGAAAAAACAAGTATAGCATGGGGGGGGAGATGGTACTTAGAAAAAACAAGTATAGCATGGGGGGGGGAAGATGGTACTTAGAAAAAACAAGTATAGCACTTTGGCAAAATGTAATGTTAGTTCCTTCTTTACATATTGGTTCATGATAGGTGTAAATTTGATTTGAGGAGTAATTTTTGTCCAGTTCCTCTCTTCTGTTTATTGAATGTGCAATCCTATGAGGTTTGGGGGGTGCTTCAAAAGGAATTTATTAAAACATGTTTATTTCAGGTTTCAGAAACTAATTTTAAAATACTCAAAATGGCCGACTTAAGCAACTGTACCACATTGTTTTTATTTGGTCTCATTGGGTTCCAGCATCCTGAAAACCTGGCAATATTTTATGTTACGGGCCAAAACAAAATTGTTTGGCGGCCATTTTTATTATTAAAATGGCCGCCTTAACCGACTGATGAAATTATTTAATTGTGTGTCTTGTTGGGTTCCTGGATCCTTAATACATTCAAGTTTCCAACATTGGGGCGGGGGGGGGGAGGATGGCACTTAGAAAATACAAGTATAGCACTTTTGAAATATTTTATGTTTGTTTCTTCTTTACATATTGGTGAATGATAGGTAAAACATATATTTTATGAGTTATTTTGTTCGAGTAACGTTCATATTGTGCTTAATCAAACTTCTCTTGTTTATTTGTAATGTTATAATAATCAAAATGGCCGCCTTTTAAAAGTGACTGAACCACCATGGCAATTATTATTTTTGTATGTGAGGCTCATAGACGGAGAGACGGACCAAAACCTAATTTATTGGCGGACATTTATAAATGGGCAATATTTTATGTTCTTTTATGTCAGTTCCTTCTTTGTCATTAAATGTAGAAAAAAAATTAACTTTTGATTTTACCAGTCATTTATTTCAAAGTCATATTGTGCGTAATCCAAACTCTCTTGTTTATATTTAATGTCTTTTCCTAGGAGCGGGGTTTTTTTTTGGGGGGGGGGGGGTTGCTTCCTAAAAAAATTATTAAAACCTTTTGTTTTTTGGAGGATTCATAATTTGCCAACAATCTAAATGGCAGCCTTAACCTATTGATCAACATGGGTATAGTCACCAACTCCCAGTATCGGTGAGGCTCAACCAATATAAAAAAAAAAATTTGGGCGGGTTTGGGGGGGGAGGATGCTGTTTGAAAAGTAATATCTTAAAACCTTATGTTTATTTAACGTTTCAAAAATATGTCTCATGCAGATTGGTATGAACAGCTACTTGACAAATGTTTAGCTTAAACATTTAAACTACTCAATTGTGTATTTTGTGGTCATAATACCATACCTCAAATATATGTTTAAGGCAATGATTTAGTCCAAGGCAATATGCCAAAGGAAACAGTAATTTAATTGCTTGCTCAACTTGCATTATGTGACTAGGACCTAGGCTAACCCCAATCTGCCTTGTGAGGGCGCTGTAACCTCAAATTTTCCTAAAATAGTGTTGGTCACCAGTTAGCCATGTCAAGGAAATGTCTCTGGTCACCATGGCATAAGTAGCCAATATGTGTTGGTACTGAAAGGGTTTTGGAGAGGGCTACTGAGAGGAAGATTGATAACATGGTTGATGGAGTCCGGTGGTATTTCGGCACGAGCTCCGGACACCTTCCAAGCACGCAAAAGCTCACCATAGAAGCAAGGAAGGCTGGTGTAAAATTTGGACGAAGTGTGAGTCAGGAAGAGTTGGAAGTCAAGATTGAGATTCATGTATCTGTGAAGATTGTGACTTATCATTGTGTGCGCAGGATGCGTACATAGATTGAGATAACGTTGGATGAGAGAGAGTCTGAAGGTGAGCACGCGTGCTTGGAGGCAAGCTAGACCTAGACCTCCCCTTTCTGGTTTACGATAAAGAATGTTTTTCTTAAGGAGGTGTCTCTTAGTGGACCAGACAAAATCGACGAGCATATCCTGGAGTTCACTTAGGACTTTGTCAGGGGGAGAGAGAACGGCTAAACAGTGAAAAGTTTTGGAAGCAGCAAGTTGATTTGTGATGAGAACTTTGCCTTTGTATGAGAGGAAATTCGCAATACCTTTCCAGCGTGAAAGAGTGTTGCCGAGTTTGTTTTTGCAAGCGATCCAGTTTTGTTTCATGTAGCAATTTGTATTTCCTAAGTGAACTCCTAGAAAGGGAAGCCCCTCGTTATTCCAGTGGAAGTTGAGGGGCTCATCAGTTCTGCCGGTCCATGACCCGACCCACAGGCCCTGAGATTTTTGGTTTATTTTAGGCAGGCAGCAGAGGATTTATTGAACAGTTTGTACACATCGTCTACAATACTAAAGCCAGAATTGGTGGTGACAAAAATTGTAACGTCGTCTGCGTAGGCCGAGACCTGGCAATGTTTATCGGTACCAGGGAGAGGGAACCCATTGGTTCCCAAACGGTTTCTAAGTGTATTGAGTAAAGGCTCAATTGCAATTGAGTACAGCAGCCCAGAAAGCGGGCAGCCCTGACGAATACCTTTCTCTGCTGAGAAAGGGGTGGTGAGTGAGCCACCCACCTTGAGAAGGCTTTCGGCGTTTTTGTACAGAAGTTGTATGTAAGAAATGAACCGGTCACCAAAACCCATGGCCCTCATGGTACTAAAAAGATATTCGTGGTCAACATTGTCAAAAGCTTTCCTTTGATCAAGGTTAAGCACGGCGAGGGGAGTGTCATTTAAATTAGAACAATTAATGATATCTTTAATAAGAAGGATATTGTCATATATCGAACGGTCTGGAACACAATACGATTGATCATGATGGATTACCGAATGCATGTGATCCTTTAGCCTATTGGCCAGCAACTTAGCAAAAATCTTATAGTCGGTGTTGAGGAGTGAGACAGGGCGCCAGTTTGCGACGTCGGAAATATCTCCTTTTTTTGGAATGAGGGAGATGACTCCTCTTTGAAAGGAGCGGGGCAGGCTGCCACAATCAACGGCATGGTTTAAAACGGACAGTAAGTCATTTTTCAGGAGAGGCCAGAAACATTGGTAAAACTCGCAAGAAAGACCGTCAAGACCGGGCGCTTTGTTATTGCTAAGTTGCTTGGCTGCTAGGTCAAGTTCCTCAGGGAGTAACTGGCTATCGAGATCTTCCGAATCTACAAAATCAAGTGAAGGCAAGTCCGAAAGAAGAGTGTCGCGGGCGCTCTCGTCAGTCGGTACTTTGGTGTACAGTGTACGGTAGAAACTCCGCACATGAGATTTAATCTCATCAGGATCGTCAGTGACTCTGCCGGACGGCAATTGCACATTTGTTATAATTTTGGACTGTGAGTGGGATTTTTCCAGCTGAAAGAAATATGACGAGCTGGTGTCAACTTCAGTAATGTGTTTAAAACGCGACCTGACGAGAGCGCCCTTGGCATCATTTTTAAGTAAGATGTTTAAATTATTTTTCTGTTCATTGAGAGCACGAATAGTTTCCTGTGTTAGATCTGGCGCAGACTGAAGTTGGTCAATAGAGTAATTCATTTGACGAAAAAGTTCGCGTTTATCTTGCGAGACCTTGGCTCCATACATTTGCGAGAGGGATTTGAGTTGGGTTTTACCGAAATCCCACCAAGCACCTAGGTCAGAAAACTCGTTCTTCTTAGTTTTCCAATCAGTCCAAAAGTGAGTAATAATGTCCTTATATGCATTGTCTTCGAGTAGAGAGTTATTAAAATGCCAATAGGCACTTCCTTTATCGCTACTACCAGGAAGTTTAATAACAAAGGAGACTGCTGAGTGATCAGACAGAGAACATGGCTTGATATCGCATGAGCGGACACACGACATGAGATTTAAGGGAAAATAAAAGCGGTCAAGCCTGACTTTAGAAACGCCGATTGCATTGTTTGGGTTATTTCTGAGCCAGGTGAACTTCTGCAGTGTGGGGTTCAGTCTACGCCAGACATCGCACAAAGAAAGGAAATTAACACTATCATTGAGAGCCGTGGAGATTTTGGTCCGTTGTTCAGTGGGCCTGTACTACGGAAGCGTATATGACCATCATTTTACTGCGTTACCGAGATAATTTATCATTGAAACACAGAATCATACACTAGTTATTACGGTTTTCAGAGTTAAATTTGTCAGAAACACAGAATTCAAAGATAACATATCTTTAAAAAACATAAATCAATGATAACATATCTTGAAAATATGGAAATCGAAGATAAGGTATCTTAGAAGTATTGAAATCAATGATAGCATATCTTGGAAATACGGAACTCTAAGGTTACATATCTTGGAAGTACGGAATTCAATGATAACATATCTTGGAAATACGGAAATCGAAGATAACATATTTTGGAAAGGGGTGGAAATAATGGGTCCAGTATTGAAAACGCCCGAAATACTCCTTAATGCTATTGGATTTTAAGAGATCTGTACCTAGACATTACCTATTTATTATCATATACAGGCAAACTGACATCCCATGTTGGCTCAAGGGGGTATGGGGCGCCGTTTGACAATTAATTGTTTAGCGATTGACATGTTTCTACCATGGTTTGTAACAATTTGATGTAAACCAAAGAAATCGCTGTCAATTTTGTTGTGGTTTACATACCATGAATATACAATCAAAGCTTATAAATTATGGTTTATAAACCATGACAATTGAATTCATCATAAAACATGGTTTATAAACCATGATTTGTAAACCATGAAAATTTAAGCACCTTAAAAACATGGTTTATGAACAATTTATTGACAAACGGCGCCCCATGGGGGGGCTTCAAAATTTACAAGGCCTTTAATTAGTACAATTTCATGTATTTCCGTAAGTTTCCCAGAAATGTTATCATTGAATTCCGTATTTCCAGTATGTGTTATCATTGAATTCCGTATTTCCAGTGTATGTTATCATTTAATTCCGTATTTCCAAGATATGTTATCATTGTTTTCAATATTTCCAAATATACATTAATTATCTTCGATTTCCATATTTCCAAGATATGTTATCATTGATTTCTACGGAGCCCGGGAGGTGACATGGCAATAAATTTTTTTTCGTTTTCTCGCGGAAATAATTTTCAGAATTTCGTTTTCCCGTGGAAATATATTTCAGAATTTCGTTTTCCCGTGGAAATATTTTTCAGAATTTCGTTTTCCCGTGGAAATATATTTCAGAATTTCGTTTTCCCGTGGAAATATATTTCAGAATTTCGTTTTCCCGTGGAAATATATTTCAGAATTTCGTTTTCCCGTGGAAATAATTTTCAGAATTTCGTTTTCCCGTGGAAATATATTTCAGAATTTCGTTTTCCCGTGGAAATATATTTCAGAATTTCGTTTTCCCGTGGAAATATATTTCAGAATTTCGTTTTCCCGTGGAAATAATTTTCAGAATTTCGTTTTCCCGTGGAAATATATTTCAGAATTTCGTTTTCCCGTGGAAATAATTTTCAGAATTTCGTTTTCCCGTGGAAATAATTTTCAGAATTTCGTTTTCCCGTGGAAATAATTTTCAGAATTTCGTTTTCCCGTGGAAATATATTTCAGAATTTCGTTTTCCCGTGGAAATAATTTTCAGAATTTCGTTTTCCCGTGGAAATATATTTCAGAATTTCGTTTTCCCGTGGAAATATATTTCAGAATTTCGTTTTCCCGTGGAAATATATTTCAGAATTTCGTTTTCCCGTCGAAATAATTTTCAGAATTTCGTTTTCCCGTGGAAATATATTTCAGAATTTCGTTTTCCCGTGGAAATATTTTTCAGAATTTCGTTTTCCCGTGGAAATATATTTAAGAATTTCGTTTTCCCGTGGAAATATTTTTCAGAATTTCGTTTTCCCGTGGAAATATTTTTCAGAATGACGTGCGTCCTTTTTTCCAAGCACGGAGTATTGACGTGGGCCGGCCCCCACGGGGAACGAGATTGTGGAAACGAGTTGATTTGCACATGGTGGACAGCACCGCTTGGTGGCGGCAGACTTATCGGGTAGTTTCACAGGGGGGCGCACCACTCTAAATAATCTCCCATAGGATCCAATGCTAAATGCTATAATTATTCAAAAATACTCAAAAATTGTGTAAGTCTCTCAGCCTCTTGAAAACCAATCAGACATATTTTCGGACAACTAAACTTCAGAATTCTTTCCCATTTTTGGCAGGTCAGTCGTTTTGAATTTTATCTAGCGACCCCAGAAAATGAACTTTTTCCCAAACCGACTTGCTGCCAGTTTTCGTGAAGCAATCCTCCATTTTGCCATGTAAAATAGGGCCAACTTAAACGCCTAAAAATAGTCACCCCAAAAGTTGAAACGCAAAACCCCCAGGTTGTGATAGATTCGTATAATTAAACTATCTATTAATTGCATGACCCCTAAAACGTTAATGAGCTTGGCGCACGAAAATTTGTCCCTTTTAGTATGGTGCACCCACAGGGGTACATCCTGACGGTTGATCTCCATTTGACCCGTTCAGCTACCGAAAAGATTGTTCATTCCTTTATTTCATCTAGGCTAGATTTTGGTAATGCACATTTCTTTCAATTGCCCCAAAATCAACTTACACGGTTGCAGAGACTTCAAAATTCTGCAGCTCGTCTCATAACACTCACTAGATATAATGACCACATTACTCCAGTCCTTCATTCTTTGCATTGGCTGCCCATTGAATTTCGTATCATATTTAAAATATTGCTTCTTGTCTTCCATTGTGTCCACGGTTCTGCCCCTGAATATAATATGAGTCTTATCAAACGTTATGTTCCTTCCAGGCGTCTTCGCTCTTTGGGTTCTGGCTTACTTACTGTCCCCAAAACGCGCACAAACTGGGGGGACAGGTCCTTTGCACATGCTGGACCATTCCTCTGGAATCAGTTACCCTCACATATTCGGGATAGTAGCACCGTCGACACATTTAAAGACAGATTAAAATTTCATTTGTTTGAAACAGCATTTAAGTAGTCTTTAAGTAGTCTTTTCTTTCTTCCATTCATCTTCCTATATTTCTTTTCATGCGCTTTGAGCACCTTTTTAGGTGGATATTGCGCAATATAAATATTCATTATTATTATTATTATTATTGATCTCCCCATCATCGCGCGTCTGTGTTTAAACCTGCTTATAGTAGTTGTATGTACTCAGGCGTGGATTTACAAAAGGGTTTCCTAAAAAGTTAAATAAGCATCCTTTGTCCCAGAGTTTTTAGTTTGTTTCCACAAAAACTATGATTTGTGTGTTAATTATGAAAGCTAAAACTCATTGATTGTTTTTTGTTGGTCAGATTT